>CM038116.1:19166089-19412714 GCA_001642375.2 Mentha longifolia | reverse complement strand
CTTCGGTGCGCTTGGCCTTTTCCTTAAGCCTACTATGCTTCTCCTTCAGCTCGAGCAGTTGAGCCTGCAACCCATCCGATTTAATCTGACCGGCCTGCAGCTTCACTTCGGTTTCATTCTCAATATGGCCAACTTGGTCTTTCCAATGAAGAATTTCGCTATTTTTGGCTTCAAGAGTTCGAAGTAAATTATTGATTTATGCTATGTAAGGAGAGGCATCGAAAAATTTCGGAGACGGAGAAGACTACAAAAAGGGAAACAAATTTCTAATAAGAAATAATGTTTTCATTACTAAAGCAGTATATGCCATCCTACTGATGACAAGTTACATACTAAAAAAAAAAAAAAAAAGACAGACGAGGAGGCGATCAACTGACCTCCTCCTCATTTTGTGGTACGTTTTCTGGCACTTCGCCCTCCATTTCAGCATCACCATCAGCTTCTGCCTCCGTCTCAATTTCCTTCGGGGCAGCGTTCAGATCGGCAACAATCGCATCCATTTCTGGATCGCGATCAACCGAACTGTCTCGAATAACTTCGGCAGTAAGCAGGTCGGTAGAGGCCGCCAGGTTCTCAAGCAGTGGAATCCCCTTCAAATTCTTTAGGACGATTTCCGCGAACGCACGGTTCACCTCTTCATCGGATACCTCTTTGTACCCTTACTTTGCCTTATCGAGGTCTGGAATGTCCTCGGCAACAGCTTCTACGGTTTCAGCGACGCTTCGGGCTGTCATCAATTCTGCCACGTTGCCGCACAAACCCGAGAAGAACTCGGATAGCAAGAGCCTCTCAGTATAAGCTCGGAGGATTGGCCCTTGGCGAGCCACCGAATCAACCTCGGACGCGTTCAATTTTGCTTTCAGCGAGGCAACTTCTTTCCGAGCTTCCTCAGCTTCGGCAACCGTGGCATCTTCTCTCTTTTTGGCCTCCCTAGCCTCTAGAGTAGCAGCAGCAAGCTCCCCAATTAGGTTGGCTTTCTCCTCTTCCAGTTGACGACGAATCCGATTTGTCTCGTTGAACTTCGAGACCCCGTCGTTTACAAAGTTGGTAAGGGTGGATGCACTTTTCATCAACCCGTCCACCCAATTTTGAAAGCTTGCTGCAACCAGATCGGCATCCTGCCAAATGCATAACATGATCAGTACCGGCATACGATAAGTCCTAACATATAAGGATGAATTCCTTACCTCAGGATAGGCCCGGTACTGCTCTTCCAACTCAATCACCGGGCCAGCTGTACTACTCGAGGGCTGGCCTACGGCTAGAGTCTTGTCGCCTGAGGCCGAAGCTTTCTTGTTCGGTTTCGGCACCTTCAACCGATGAACTAGCGGTTGTGGAGATGGCGATCTCAATGGCGAGGATCCCAGTACGCTAGCAGTTCGTTCTGAGGACACCTCGGAACCTGCCTTCTCCAGCACTACAGCGTCCTCGGACCTCGGCCTCTTCCTGTCTTTGACTAGCTTTACTGCACAAGAAACAAGGCTAGTCAAATGATATTCACACTAAGTACATAGTAAAGGATAAGTGTAGCCTCACCCTTCACCGGCTCTTCCATCGAAGCGGGATCATAAGGGCTCAGCCCTGCAAGAGCCAGATCGGTCTCGGAAAACACTTCTCCAACGTGGCCATGGAGTCTTTCTTCCAGCTTACTAAAACACAACTCTGTCTTCTGTTTCCCTAATTTCCCCACCTTCCATATAAACTCAGGGACTTCACCGAACCGGCAGAAGAAAAACTTTGACTGCCAGTTCGTCACCTTCGACTTCGTCTCAACTTTGAAGCCGAGACGGGGGGAAAGATAAAACCAACCACCGGATGCCCTAAGTTGGAAAAATCTAAGAATCATATCTACACTAAGGTCGTACCCGTGTCGCTTGGCCATCACACCAAGAGCACATAACTGACAAACAGAATTCGGAAAAAGTTGACCTAAAGGAAGCTCGCACTTTCTCAAAAGTCCGGCAAATACAGAAGGTAAGGGAAGACGAAGACGGTGGTGCAAACAGTCCTCATAAACAGTAAAAAAGCCATGAGGAGGCTCTGAAGCCCTATCCTCAGCCCGAGGAACCATCCATTCCACATAATCGGGAAATAAATAATTTTGGGCTAGACTAAGAATTTCTGGGCCCTTAAGGACCAACGAAAAGCTAAAAGCTCTATCCTTCGACTTTAATGGCGGTGGAAAAACTACCCTATGCTTAACCGGACGAGGAGATTTCACGGAATATATATCTACTTCCGTCTCCCCACCCCGATTGGAAGTTGCCGGCGGCGAATCGGAAAAACCAATTGACCTATCTTCACTAGCGCTAGGAGACGAATTAGCAGACATAGTCGAATTACTTACTTGTAGATATTGACTGCAGCGGCCAATGAAGGAATGTCCGGTTGAAACTGTGCGAAATCGAACGGAAAAACGATGGTGGTGCACAACAAGCGGCGGCAAGGTTTTCTCACTCTCAATTTCCAGAAATTAGGGTAAAGTGAGGGAGAGTGGCGTACAGTGGAAGTTTTATTCAAAAAACTTCCGCCCTTTTCAACTCCCACTACCGCAACGCGACACGTGTCCCACTCACTTGGGACTCCAACTGTCGCTCCATTCTCGGTTTCCCCTCCTTACCCATCTCGTCTTAACGAGGTGGTACACAATTGACTTCGTCTATTTATGTTTCGACGGGGCAACGTACTTTTCTTCAACCTCGTCTTAACGAGGTGGTACACGATTGACTTCGTCGATTTATTTTTCGACGGGGCAACGTACTTTTCTTCAACCTCGTCTTAACGAGGTGGTACACAATTGACTTCGTCGATTTATTTTTTGACGGGGCAACGTACTTTTCTTCAACCTCGTCTTAACGAGGTGGTACACGATTGACTTCGTCGATTTATTTTTCGACGGGGCAACGTACTTTTCTTCAACCTCGTCTTAACGAGGTGGTACACGATGGACTTCGTCGATTTATTTTTCGACGGGGCAACGTACTTTTCTTCAACCTCGTCTTAACGAGGCGGTACACGATTTTCTTCATTAATTTTACTTTAGACGGGGCAACGTATTTTCGACTACTCCTACCTCAACTATTTCCCATAAGTCACACCCTCGCTTCTACATCTTTTTGGGGGGGGGATGTGATAGGATATGGCCTAGCTCCTAGGCCCAAGCATCAAGCCCAATACAATTGGGCCCCGACAATTAAGCTCGGCCTACGCAGCTCGGCCCAACTAAGAGAGACTTCTTCACCAAGGCAACCAAGACTCCTACATCGACTACAACTCAAGCTCTAAGAGAGATCTAGAAGCTCGGTGTCTATCCATAAAGGAGGAGATCAAGCCAAAGAGTCCAAGTCCAAATAGGAGAAGACTTTGTATTATAGTCAAACTCCATGTAATTACCTATAAATAGAGGCTTAGAATAGATTGAGAGGGGGAGAACAATCCTTGTAAAGCTACACACATACTAGTAATAATAGATACTCTCTTTTGCTCCGTGGACGTAGATCTATTCCGGTAGATCGAACCACGTAAATCCCATCGTGTCCTTCTATTTTCTGCTCTGTTAATTCTTTGTTTTCGTGCACAAATCATCCTTGAAAAGCAAGCTTCATCATATACTGTGTTTTTTCGCGCTCATAATTAAGTAATTAAAACATGTAGCAATATTATATTTATATATTATCTTCGAAGTGAATAGAGGGCACACGCCGTTAGAACTAATTAGAGTAGCTAGGTTGATTATTTATTTTTTACGGCGAAACTTGTCGCCTAGTTAGTGAAGCATTAAATGAGGAACAACCATATTCTACCCATATCTAGAAATACACATACGTAGTCAAAACTAGTCAGGCATAAGGTACTACTATCAAACTAAACTTAATCCTCTTTTGATCACTTAAATGTAATCTCTGGAAACAAGAAAGTGAAACATACATTAGCGGGACTAAGAAAGCAAGCAAGATGGATACTTACGTGCAGATCTCGGAAACATTGTGTACATGAAACAATCATCATTGATATGATATAATAAAAGATGCACACGAAAATATAATAGAGTATAAATCATGATCGTTCAGCACCATGTCTATGAAATTTAAAATATAAATTTACTATATTTCTATTTCTGAGAACCCATAATTATTTTCCGGTAACTGGATGGTATATGAAGAGTTGACTAATCGATGTTCTTATTGCAATTGGCCTCAAGCAATGCAAAGAAGTCGTCGTCGGGAACATTGACCCATGTTTCGATACCGTCTCCCGACGGAGTGTCCATCAGAATGACCAGATTCATGTATGGCATCGTCGCGGTGCAAACCCTAACCGGCTTCCCCCAACCGAAGTCCACCTCGTACAAAGGATACCTTAATCAACTCGTAAAAATACAGTTTCCCGGTTTGAAGAAATCTCCGATTTCACCCAGTACCTCTTCGATAAACTCGTCGTCGCTAATACCTTTGATGTAATCCTCGTCCACTCCTCGTATGGCAGCCCTCAATCTCGATACGAGCACGTCGTCTTTCTCTTCTCCGTCGTCCTCTTCATCTTCCTCTTTAGACGCCATTGCAGGAGCTAACGTGAAGAAGTTCCCGAATGCGTGATTTGGCACGGGTGGGACCGCTCTCCACCTCATGTTCACCATATGGGAGGTAGGAAACGTCGTCGTCTCCTTGTCAACTTTTTTATGCGCCTCGATGAAACTTCGCCAGAGAAATGACGAAACCGCTTCCACTCTGCTCGGATCCTTCACCTCATGATTTCTAGAAGCTTCTTTCCTTAGCTTCTCCACCTTCTCCCTCTCGAAAACTAACCTCCTCGTCACGATTTTTCTCCCGTGATTCCGAGATAGAATCCGGAGGCTAAAGATTCTCTCGGAGGAAAATGGAGTGCCAGATCGAAGGAGGGAGGGATGATTCTAGAAGCTTCCCCACGACAAGAGGCAGCCCATGCATTCATGAACATGGCAAACGACGACGCATCTCCCATTTTATGCGGAAAACAGACGCCGACGGAGATTCCTCCGCAGTCGAAGTAGCTGGTTCTCACCGATAGAATGGGGTTGTCGGTGTGGGATGAAAAGTTGGCAGGGAGCAATTGTTCCAGTTCCTCCATTTTAGGGTTTTCTACGAACTGCGAGAGGCGATCATGAACTCGAGCTTCCACCATTTCTACGCCCGAGTCATCACAATCGACGAATGAATTTCGATGCATTCTCCCTGCTAGAGGATAGAACATGGTTAATATCTCCGACAAAGATTGTTTGAGACCTCGCGAGATTTCTTCATGATGTTCGGATTGAACATGTTCGTAGAAGAAAATAAGGGTGATATAAACCGGGGGTGAAATTTGGTCCGGAGTTGATAGATTATGCTTTCTGAATGTGTTTGGAGTTGGAGATGATGGCTTCACAATGTGACTTGCTATTATCTGGGACATTTTCCAATTTTTAATATTTTGTGATAAATCAATTTTTTTTTTTTTTTTTTTCACGTGATTCTTTTGGTATCTCTCGCGTTCTATTTATAGAAGCTTGTTCACTATTTTATTGACCTACGGTAAGTTTAACATGTGTTATTATAGATAGGGAAGTAATGTTAAATAGAAATTGAATTAATCTAAATATGTACGAATTCGATTTATTATTTTCTATTTAGTTTACCAATTTATAAAAATGTCTTACTAATTATATAAAATAAATAAATTAATCTTGAGTGCATCAAATACGAGAAAGATTATATCAAGGGTTCGGATTCAATAGATATGCAATTCAAATTAACTAATTCAACTCAATGAATTAAATATAATGCTAGACCTCACTAGGACAATTACAAAATAAATTTTAACCAACTTCTATATACATAGGGGCGGGAAAAAATACTGAAATACCGAAGATACCGTACCGGGAAAAAACTAATAAACCGACATTTTCGGTATACCAAATTTTCGGTACGGTATTTATACTGTACCGAATTTTTTTTGGCACGGCATCGGTATTGTCTTACTGCGGTAATACCGATACCACGGCATATACCGATCCCGAGGTAATACCGATACCGCGGTATTACCGAACCTTCAGTATATGGTATATACCGAATCTCCGGTACTCTTGTGCAGTCCTTTAAAGATTATCTTGGCAAGCATTTTCTTTGTAAGGACTTGGGGTTTCCTAAATACTTTCTTGGTTTGGAGATTGTTAGAAGCAAAGAAGGGATATTCATTTGTTAGAGAAAGTATACCCTAGATCTTCTTGTGGAAACTAGTTTAACAGGTTGCAAACCATGCTCTACACCTATGGCTTCTAATTCCCATCTGCAGCAAGATGGTAGTCCTGCTCTTCAAGATATCAAATCCTATAGACGACTTATTGGGAGATTGTTATACTTGTGCATTACTAGACCTGATGCTAGTTATGATGTAATCATGTAAATCGTCTCAGTCAATTTTTAGCTTCTCCTCATGAACATCACATGCAGGCTGCCATGCGAGTTCTTAGATACCTCAAGGGCACCATTGGTACAGGTCTTTTTTATTCTAATTCTTCATCCCTTGATCCTAGTATTTTTGCGGATGCAGACTGGGGCTCTTGTCTAGACACACGGCGCTCCATTTCAGGTTTCTGCTTGTTTCTTGGTTATTCTATCATTTCTTGGCGATCCAAGAAACAAAGTACAGTTTCCCATTCATCTGCAGGAGCTCAGTAGTATAGATCTATGGCTCAAGCTGCTTGTCCTTTTATCTGATTTTGGGATTAAGCGCAGCAAACCCGTACCATTGTTCTATGACAACAAAGCTGCAGTTTATATCACATCAAATTCTGCCTTTCATGAACGTACCAAGCACATCGAAATCGATTGCCATACTATACGTGAGAGATATACCAGTGGCTAGATTAAGCCCATGCATATCCCGAGCATTCTTCAACTTGCTGATATTTTTACTAAAGCCTTGTCTCCAGCACCCTTTTCTCGACTTGTTCGCAAGATTGGCCTTCGTAAAATCTATGGCCATCTTGAGGGGGAGTATAAACCCAGTGCAACCGCAGTAGTTCAAAGAAAGAAAAAGGATAAACAGTGAAGAGGATGAAATTACATGAAGTCGCATTTTCTCTTTTATTTACGTTTTGTAGTTTTCTTTCATTTTTTACTTTTGCCACGTTGGCATAGCTGGTTAGCTTTCAATAGCTTCATCTTGTATGTAGTCAAGACTGTGAAGTAGAATTTTCTTTCTAAAAAACATCAATGGAGTTTTTCTTTTCAATCTCTCTTAAACTCTAATAGATTTCGTGAATTGAACAACAAATCTAAGAAAAACGAGAAAAAAAGAAGTGATTTGAGTTTATGTGTGTGGCGTGACTGTGGTGGGCGTGAGTTTGTGGTGTGGTGTGTTGTGTGCGTGTGTTGATGTGTGCGTGCGTGTGTGTGTTTCTGTGTGTGTGTGCGTGCGTGCGTGTGTTTCTGTGCGTGTGCATGTGTGTGAGTGTGTGTTTCTGTGTGTGTCTGTAAGTGTGTGTGAGTGTGTGTTTCTAGCGTGTGCGTGAGTAGTGTGTGTTTTTGTGCGTGTTTCTGTGTGTGCCTGTGAGTGTGTGTTCTGTGTGTGCGTGAGTGTATGTTTTTGTGTGTGTTCTGTGTGTGTTTGCGTGAATGTGATTATTATTTATCTTTATTATCTTAAAGTTACTATTTTACTAGGCTGTGTTTGGTTCTTGAGATGGGATGTAGAAGGTAACTAATCCTAAGATGATTTATATGAATAGTAGTAAAGATAATTAATCTACATGTTTGTTTGGTAGCAAAGTTTAAAAAGTAAGATAACTGACATTTGTGTTTGGAACAATAATAAAATCCTAAATTAAAATATAAATTGACAAGAATGCCCTCTAGGTTAAATTAGCAAGTATAGGAAATTTTTGGAAAGCAACTTAGTAATATGAAATGATATTTGCAGTTTTGTATAGGCAAAAATAGAGTAAACTCGATCATTCCTAGATCACTTAGAAAAGTAAAAGAAAATTGGGACAACTAATAAAGTAGTCACTTTGAGATAGTAAAGATAAATAATAGCTACTTGGATAAAATCAAACCCCATAAATTAAATCTTATATTGATTTTGTAGTGAATTTAAATTTTATGGCAATATATAATTTTTTTTTTTAAAAAAAACCCAAAATATAAAATTATTAAAAAAAAAAAAAACCCCAAACGTGCCTAAACGCACCGGATTTTTGAGGCAGACGCACACGACACGTGTATCCTATTTGTTTTATAATTTTTTGATTTTTAAGATTCGTCAGGTGGCGTATCCGGTTCATATCATGTATCTGGTGCGGGTGCGGGTGCGATACTGCAATGTGATATTTTTAGAGAATCCGTGTATTATAGCTGCAGGTTAGTTCTCTTTTCATCCACAATAGATTTTAATTTTAATTTTATTTATTAAATTTCATTATGGGTATAAAAGTCTTTACACACGAAAAATGATTAGAATAATATCATTCTCATTGTTGGCCAAAAGAATGGTTATTTTCGGGTTTGCCTCTTGCCTTTAAAATGACTTTTTAGGTTATTTATCACTTATAATGGCTTGGCCTTTGACTCCAAAATGACTTTGTAGTCTGATCTTTAAAAAAATACACATGCTTAGAGCTTTAAAAAAAATTCGCTTTAATTTACACTCGTAACGTTGGAAAAAGCCGGTGACAGGAAAAATGATAAGCTACTGAAATTTTAATTTGCAATTGATCAAAATATGCAGTCGTTGTTTGGAGCAAGATTTCATTGATTCCCATCATTTTCCCATGTTGAAAATGTGAAAGCGAAGCAAAGTTCATGCCATATATATATATATATATATATATATATATTTATTTATTTATTTTTATTTTTATTTTATTTTTCTCAAAGAAAAGACCACAAAATTACTATATACGGAGTCAAATGAGGGTAAGCTGCGATACTCACAACGTAAATAATAAAGTTAATTAAAGAAGATAATGCAAAAGATGATAGGTGCTCACATATTGGGGAGTGACATATCATCTCTCCCTATCCATTTTTTTTTTCGAAATAGAAGATATATATAGTGTGATTTTTCGTGCTCATAATTAAGTAATTAAAACATGTAGCAATATTTATATATTAATTATCTTCTTTAGGCTTAGCTAGTCCATTTTTTAATTTTTCTTTTTAGGTACCTAGTCATTTTAAACAACCCATACGGCCATAGATACTAATTAGAGTTAGTCGATTATTTATTTTTTACGGCGAGGCTTCTTGCTTAATTAGTTAGTGCAGCACGTTCTTCATTAAATGAGGGACAACCATATTCTACCCATATTTAGAAATATACTTACATACTCAAAACCAAACGATATCCTCTGTCCCAAATTCAGTGTCTCAATTGTGTCTCAAAATTTTATTTCCATGATACTTTCTGCATTTACTTTCTGTTGAGCAATCTCTCTTTGACACATGGACTCTGACACTGCGGCGCATTTAATGATAAGTACGGAAGAGAAACTTTCGCACTAGTTTGAATTTCTTCTCGAGTAGAGTTAACTTATCGCTTTGAGCGGATCTCTTCTTCTCTTCTTCATGAATGCTTCAAAAGTGGCTTTGAGTTGAAAGAAGCTTTAAGTCTGTCTGACTTAAGAACATTCACTTTAACTTGAATTCTGGGCACGCTCTAAGCTTTATATATTAAAAGCATCTCGAACGGATCTTGCGAGACTCTTGCTTTCTCTTCTTGACATTGACGCTTTTCTTGATACTTTATTGCTTTCGACATACATGCTTTACGATTGAAAGCTTCCTAACAGGCAAGCTTTTCTAACTCTTTAAGAATACAAGGCGTGATATCTATATCATCGAAAAATATAAGGGAAATTTTTATGATGATTTTTGAATTGAATTAAAATAAATTGTACTTATAATTTTGATTCAAAGTTCTCCCTTAATAGAATATACTAACATGATTTTTTATTTATTTATTTATTTTATTTTTATTTTTATTTTTTATTTTTTTTAGGGTGAGGGTTAGGCAGACTCCCAACCTGTATATAAAAGGAACAAAATCATACAGCGTCTGAAGGAGATACCACTAAAAATAAGTGTTATCCCCAGCATAACCGAAAGCACAAACCTAATCAGAGTTGGATCAAGAGCCGATCCAACTCTCGAAACAAAAATAAGAGAAAAATGCTTTGTTCTCTCACACACACTAAAACACACTTTGTGCACACACAAGTCCGAAAATCATACAGCTCTATACGATTTCTTCTTCTTGTTTGCGTGATCTAGTTTCGATTTCTAGTCTTTCGGTCCCTTTTGTTTTCCTTCAATTCTTTTCCCGTTTTAATTGTTTTCTAGTGTCTCTTGAGTCTATTCCGGCCTTCTCCGGTGACTCATTGGGTCTATCCTTGCTTCTCCCATGGCGGAAGCATCTTCAAAGGATTTCCCTTCGTTGTCGTCTCCTTCTCGGCTGTAACTTTGCCTCAGCCACTTGTTCGTCGGCAATCGCGTTGGATTTTGGCCAAATCTTCGCGTGCCGATCCGTTGGTTAAGAGACTGTTGCTGCTGATCCGTTGGTTAAGGGACCTTTTGCCGCCATGGAACACTCGACTTGTGAGGAAAATCGTCACAATTTTGATATTGAGAATCTGGAATCACTTGTTGTTGTGCCTTACTGCCCCAAAGAAAGTCTTTTGGAAGTTGTTCAATCAGAAAAAAGGCAAAAATGTGAAGTACTATCTTGTGATCATTCCTTGCATGGAAAACCCTCACATTTGTCCCTTGCTGATGTGAACCGAGAAGATGAAGATGACGAGGTGTTTTTTGACGAAGGTGAGATATGCGATGATGAATGGATCACCTTCACCGCACATAGCAATCCGAAAGATCTCCGAGATTTGATGGATAAGTATAGAGTTTAGACAAAAACTTGTGTCAGTCGGAGGCACCGTGCAGTCGGGCCCTAAGTGTCAATGTTTATACAGAAAAGTGTCAATCTATATGAATAAAAGTGTCAATCTTTAACATAATTATTTTACGAATAAAATGACAATTTTTAAAAGTGTCAATCTTTATACAGAAAAATGTCAATCTATATGAATAAAAGTGCCATTATTTTAGCCTGGCCGCACGGTGCCTCCGGCTGACCCAAGTGTGTCCCTAGAGTTTATGACGAAGAACAACTTCGTCTCGCGCTGCGTAATGAGCGTCGGAAAGTGCATGGGCTGAACCCTTCGTTACCGGAACCTTCTTCATCATCGGCGCCGGCTTCCCCAACCCATATTGCGTCCAGAGTCACTTCCCCCGCTCAAGCCCACACTGCATTTTTGGAAAGAGGGAATTCACGGCAGATCTTGTTGCCGAAAAATCGCAACTTGAGATAGATAGAATCGGTAGTATGGAAAGGATTGGTGAAATCCCTAAACTCACGCAATCTGCTCCAAATTCTGATGCGATTATGGAAAGTGGCAACCTTCCTATTACCTCGCAAGACTCTAGTCAACCAAATCCTCTTGAATCGGGTATGTTGTTATCCTCTTCGAACGTGACTGCTGCTGCGTCCCTTTCCACGGTAGAGGAAGCCCATAATCTTGATCTAATTGAGACCCAACCCCTTCCCGCCTGAACTTTTTCCCATTATGAATTCCAAACCTCCTGCCTGGACTTCTAAACCTTTAACTTATAATTCCAGCCCAACCCGTACTCAAAATCCAAATAACAATCCGCAAATAACCCCCGCAATCGGCGTCTCCTATTGCTGACAAAACACCTCCCACAACTATACTAACATGATATGTTGCGCGTGTACATTTTACAAACTCATGAATTCATTGTAAATTCACTAATTGTCCAATTTTAATAGAGAAATTCACAGCCTCACACCATTGATTCTTGAATTCACGATTTGGCCAAAAAAGAGGAAGAGTATTATGTTATGAGTGGTTGAGTTTTATATCATTTAATTGTTATACAGGGTTACTGATCAATTGATTTTTTCATTCCAGAAACTCAAAGATAATTTTATTTTATTTTATTTTATTCGTAAATCGAAATAGTTTTTAATATTAATATATATTTTAGAGACAACCATTAAAATAGTCATTTTGAAATAGTAAAGATAAATAACAGCTATTTGATAAAAAAATATATATATAAACAATCACTCTTGCAATAATACCGCCGCCCTTTTAAAATTCATAAATTCGAAGTCGTGAATTGCTCTAAAAATGTAAGGCAATTCACAAATTCACCTACCCAATTTGTGACTTCGCTCACATAAAATGCCTGAAATAACGAATTCACGAACCCAATTCGTGAATTCACGTACATAAAATGTCTAAAATCACAAAACGAATTCGTGAATTAGTGACAAAAAAAAAGAAGCTAATTACATAAATATTTTTGTGTATTAAAGGGTTCATGAATTGATGGACTCAATTTGTGTATTAAAGAACAAACGACAAAAATATGAGATAAAAATTGTGTATGTAGTGTGCCTATGTTTGTGGCGGCGGATAAGATATATACAGGCGGCGACCAGACTTGCCGGAGAGAGAGAGACTTTAATCTAAAAAGTGGTTATTATTTTTATCATTTTTTTATTTAAGTGACTACTATTTATATATTCCCTCCGTCCCGCTCGATATGACTTGTTTCGTGAGAGCGAAACAAGCCATATCGAGCGGGACGGAGGGAGTAGTATTTTTTAATTTGTGATTACTATTTATTATCTACTAAAACAAGTGACTATTTTGCATTCTGACACTTAATTTTATTTGATTAACTTATTATCAAATATACATTAATTGATTAGGTTTATATAGGCTAACTAGAGAATAGGAAAAGGCCAACCTAGATCTTGATACAAGAAAAAAATTAAAATCCTACAAAACAGCCATTATATCTATGATGTAGTGCTCTCATCACATAAAAATAAAGGTTATGGTGTGAATGATATTCTAATTTTGATATGCTAATTATATTTCAAAGAATATACATTTAAATGGCTCACTGAGTTGTCTTTAACTTAAATTGCCCAATCAAAGAAAAACAAAAAAAAAAATTAGGTCGTATTAGCATGATTAAATTAATGTATTAATCTAATATATTAACTCCTCAACTTATTAGTCTAATATATTAACTCTCATTTAGTCAATATAATTTGCATTGTAAAATTTTAAATTATTAGAACTTGTCTGTTTGTTCTTCGATTTTTATTATTTTCATGTAAAATTAAAGATTTCAATACGATATCTTTCCTTTAAGACATATCATCAATGTATGTTTATGAATTTATGATATGCACTATTTCTATAAGAAAAATGAAAATGTACATTAAATTCTTAAATACTATATACTTTTATCACAAATCAAGTGTTTCTTCCAACCGCGCTGAATGTTTAGATCCACTTAAGGTGGGACGAATGGAGTATTAATTTTTATATATGAAAAATATTACTTTACAATAAGTGTGCACTTTTCTTTGAGAGTACCAAATTTAATAAAAAGTTAGCTGATGTTGTTGTAAGTGGAGAATGAGACTTACTTTGTGAATGAAGGATTTTAAGTGTTTCAATAAAAAAAATTATGGGGTTATGTACCAAAATAGAAAGATGCATAAATATTATGAACGTCTCAAAACGGCAAAAAAATGCACATTTAATTGTAGTTGAAGGAAGGAGTATAATGTACTCCCTCCATCCTGACGAAAGATCTTTATTTTCCTTTTTCGATCGTCCCACCGAAAGAGTCTCGTTTCCTAAACTGGAAATAATTAGCCAAAATAAGGGGACAAGCTCTGATTTTAACATTGTTTATTCTGATTTTGTAATGGATTCTTCTTTTCAAGGTTAATGAAAAGACTTCCAATTTTTTTTATTGTATTTGTTCTCCAGTTTTTAATCATTGTCGAAGTGTCGTTTCACTGTATAGTTATTATGAAATTTCCAGGTCTTTAATGAGTCTGTAAAAAAATAAATAAATAAATAAATAAATAAAAAATCAGTATATCTCGCGAAATTAATAATAGAAAAAAATTAAGTTAAAAATTATTTTATGAATGAACAAAAAAATTTAATATTAAATATATTCATAAATAATTCTCAACTTTAATTAACAAATACACTTTACAATCTAAATACTTTCTCCTTAAATCCCGTGACGAAAAAAAACAAGGCTTTTTCGGGAAGGAGGGAGTCATAAATTATGCTACCTCCTTCCCCATTTCCGTGTGGGGAGAAAAGTGGCACATGTTTTAATAAAAAAGTTGATGAAAATTAGAAAACGTAAGATAAAGTGGAAAAAATAGGTCTAAAATGAGAAAAATAAGAAAAAAGTTGAAGGGTAAATAAGTCATTTTGATGAGAGAATCTTTTCATTTTGGCTACACACTAATATGAGGGACGTCCCAAACTGGTAATAATCACACAGATATAGGGACGGAGGGAGTAATTAACATTAATACGTAGAAATTGAAATTTTTTAAAATTATATACCTTATTTTTAGATTTACCAAATCCTTAGTTTACTTACAAACAAGAAATTGAATGTGTAAAAATTAAAAATCTTTAACAATAGTATTAAACAATAAAAAAAAATCATAATCCGTGTTTAACAATAATAAAAAAAAAATCATGAAGTATTATTTTATTTTTTAAAAATGCATAAAAGTAATAAAATCTACTAGGCGAATGAGGTCATCATATGTTTCAATTTCTTTGTTCCAACGCGTCCCAGGCGTTAGTTTTTATTAATTTTATAATACTACCTCCATCCCACCTATTAGTCCATTTTACTTTTAGAACAATAGCCAATGCAATGTAGAATATGTGATTGTAATAAATTATATGGAGAGAGAGTTAATTGTAACCATAAAGTTTTTACCATTTTAGGAAAGTGGACTAATAAGTAGGACGACCAAAATGGAATTGTAAACTAATAAGTGGGATGGAGGTAGTATTTTTTATAAAAATAAAAATTGCTATAGCATAATAAGGCTGACAACTCTTAAAATAGTCGTTTTGATATAACAAACCAAAAAAGTAGCCACAAAGATAAAAAAACTCAAAAACTAGATATTCTTACCAAATTGCCCCCAATCTATATTTTCTTTTTTTACAAAAATCAGCCGCTGCTCCAATGTGCTCTAATCTTAAAACTTTCCAAAAACTTTTTCAAAGACCTTCAACGAAGAGCATCGTCGTGCCCCGTGCTCGTGATTCACTTCTTCACGCTAGAACCAGCAACAACAATTACACGAATAATTAATACCCGAATTAGATGCTCATGATTTCAATTCAATTCGTAAATTTGTCGAAAAAAATAAAAGAAAGCCTACTCCCCCGAATCTCCGGCGACCACTGCCGAGCCATTACCAGAACACGCTGCATAAAATTTCATGAATACACGAATCGAAAGCCTGATTCGTGTATTCATTATTCGTGAATTGCGAACCAACAAATTTGAAAGGGCGATGAGTAGTAACGGTAGACGGCATATTCGGGAAGAGAGGGGCGGATCGAAGAGCTACAGCAGTGCACAATTTGATGAATACACGAGTTCGTCGAAATCGAACTTGTGTATTCCTGAATCACTATTCGTGTATTGAGGAGACGCCAATGGTTGGAATAAGATGGAGGTGGCAGCAGCGCACCGACAACACATGGCTGCAAATATTGAGTGGCGTAGTGAATTCGATAATTTGAAGAATACACGAGTAATTTGAAGAATATTACTCGTGTATTCCTGAATCAGTATCATGTATTGAGGAAACACCGGTGGTTGGATGAAGATGAAGGTGGCGGCGGCGCACCAACAGCATATGGCTGCAAAATATCGAGCAGCAGAGTGAATTCCATAATTCTATGAATACACGATGGGCGTGGTTGCAATTTGAAAGCATGATTCAGGGGTGGATTCTAGTGAGAAAAAAATTAGCTAGGGTGATGTTTTGCAGAAATGGGGGAGAAAGGGGATGATGGGTTGGCGGCAGGGATTTTTTTTAAGAGTTCCTCATCCTAATTTCATTAAGGGTAATAAAGTCACTATACACAAAAAGTGGCTAATATTTGTGTTTTTTATATGAGTGGCTAGTATTTGAGTTTGTTATATAAAAGTGACTACTTTTGGGGATTAACCCGTATAATAAATCATAATAAACATTTTTTTATTAAAAAAAAAAAAAAAAATTAAAAATAATGTACCCTAGTTTTCGATTTATCAACCTTAACTGAATGAGTGAACTCTAGAAAATAATTATAAAATTAAACTTAAAATTATTTTTAAAAAAATATGCAAAAAGCTAATATAAATTGATGTTTGGAACAAAATTGAGACAAAAAAACTTGCAGAGAGGATGTTTAGTATGGATGGAAAAAATGGGTGAAAGTAAAAGTTAGAACAAGATATTCCAATGGACGTACGTACTCGACATACAACACATACTCGACACACAAACACACACACAGTCACAGACAATACCGATTCTCTTATATATAAAACAAAGGCAAATTAAAATGAGTTGCAGCAAGCATTGATCATTCATTTAATTTAGAGCCAAAAAAGAATGGCGCAGTTAATAATCGCCAGTAATATTGTGAAACCATCATCTCCAACTCCAGTTACATCCAAAATCTACAAACTATCATATCTCGACCAAATCGTACCTCCAATTTATATTCCCCTCATTTTCTTCTACCAAAATGTTGAGTTCATGCAGCAAGAACAAATCTCTCAACGTTTGAAACAATCATTGTCGGAGATCTTAACCATCTTCTGCCCCCTTGCAGGTAAGATGCATCAAAATTCATACGTCGATTGTGACGACAGAGGTGCGGAGTTCGTGGAAGCCCGAGTTCACACTCGCCTCTCTAGATTTCTAAAAAAACCTAAAATGGAGGAACTGATCAAGCAGTTGTTCCCTACCGACACTTAACTGAACGACGAAACTGCTGAGGAATCTCCGTCGGCTTCTGTTTCCCGCATAAAATCGGCGACTTTCCATCCTTCGCGATGTTCATGAACTCGTTGGCCGCCACGTGTCGCGGGGAAGATTCTAGAATCGTACACCCTTACTTCGACGTGGCGCCCCATTTCCCTCCGAGAGACTTGCCACCCGCCTCCGGATACACCCTAGGGTTGACGGATGATGAAATCTTGACGAAAAGGCTAGTTTTTGACGAAAAGAAACTTGAAAAGCTTCTAGAAGAATTGTCTAGGTGTAAAGATGAGAATGTGAGGAGTTCGGAGATCGGAGTTCAGAGTTCGGAGTGTACGAAGCAAAGGAAGAAGTAGTTCGGAGATCGGAGTTCGGAGTTCGGAGATCGGAGAAGTAGTTGAAGAATCGTCTTTTTTCCAGATTTACATTTTTGTTAGTTGCTTTCTCATTCCTAGTCATCATTGCCAAATGGGCAAATGTTAGTTAGGGTTAATATATATACTACTGTAGCTCACCTCATGCACGTACGGAAATCTAATACAGAGAATGAAATTTTCATCATCTTCATCCTCCAATCTTTCGATCTCCTTTACTTGCTTATGTTTTTACTGATTCTAATATGGTATCATAGAGCCCAGGTTGTTCTGCTGCTTTCTATAGCTCAGTTTTTAAGATCATTATTTTGAGATGCCGCCGCGACGCAATAATACCGGTGGTGGTGGAAATTAGCCACCGGAAGATCCTATTCCTCCGACAAGTCCTCTCTATTTGCATCTCAATGATAATCCTAGTACAGTTATTGTTATAGAGCTTTTGAATGGTTTAAATTTCGTTAACTGGAATCGATCTATGCAAACTGCTCTTCTAGCTAAGAATAAACTAGGTTTCATTGATGGATCTGTGAAAAGGCCTGTAGATCCTCAGATTCATTAGAAATACTATTGTTCCTCAGATTTGTTCAAGCTTAATGTATCTAGAGTCAGCATCTCAAATATGGTCAGATTTGAAAGAAAGATTTTCACAAGGGAACATTGCTAGAATTTATGAGTTAAAACAGCAGTTGTATAATTTGAGACAAGGTGCAAATGATGTTAACACTTATTATGCTAATCTCAAATCTATGTGGGATGAATTTTTAGAATTTTCTTTTTCTTTTTTGATCGGGCAAAGTTTGTAGTTAGCGGTTAGTAGTTAGTACATCTCCCAGACTCCTGGAATTACTTCTCCAAGAATTCGTTCCCTCCAGGGATCGAACCCGGGACCTTCTGCTTTGCAGGCAAGTCCCGTGGCCATTGGGCTAAACCCAATGGATGAATTTTTAGACTATCAACCAAAGAAATGGTGTGAGTGTAATGGCAGTAGATGTGATGCATCTCAGAGGTGGAGAGATCATCAGTTACAAGATTTTGCAGTTTATTTCTTGATGGGGCTGAATGATTCTTATGATGCTATTCACATTTTCTGAGTTTGGATCCCTTTCCAAATCTATCTAGGATTTTCTCTCTAGTTCTGCAGGAGGAAAGGCAAAAGGGTATTGGGATTCCACCGCCTCCTGTAGCCTCTTCAGTAAGTGAACTTCCCAGCTTTGTTAATGTTGCACCTGCACAAACACAGAATGGAAGAGGCATAGAGATTGTTCTATACTCATTGTCATAAGCCCGGTCATACAATAGATAAGTGCTATCAATTACATGGTTTTCCTCCAGGTTTTGGAAGAGGGAGAGGCCGTGGTTTCCATGGTGATGCTCCTTCACATATGCAGAGATCTGTTCATAATGTTGATGCTCAGTTCAACAATGATACTTCCTCAGTTGTGCAACCAAATTCCTTTTCACAACATCCTTCCATTGTTCCTTCTACTCCCAATCCTAACACTCTTTCTGCAGATCAGTGTCAGCAACTCATCTCCTATCTTCAATCACAATTCCATGGACAAGCCATAAGCACAGAGAGTGCACCTTCTCAATCTTCCAGTGGATCATCTGATTTTAACCTAGCCTTCAGTGGTATGTTTTCCTTAACTCCATTTGTAGCTGCCTTCACACACTCTAAAAATGTGTGGATCATAGACACAGGAGCCACTCATCATGTGTGTTGCTCTTCTTCTTTGTTTAAACACCATACTTCATTGCCTAAAGCTTTCATCACTCTACCAAACTCACATCAAGTTCCTATTTCTAGTGTAGGCACTGTCCAGATTTCTCATAGTCTAGTTTTGCATTCAATGCTGCATGCACCTAGTTTCTCCTATAATTTGTTGTCTGTTAGTAGCCTTACCTCTTCTAGTAATTGCTCAGTATCTTTCACTCATGATAGCTGTGTTATCCAGGATGCTTCCAAGGGTCAGCAGATTGGGATGGGTAGGAGGATTGGAAATCTCTACATACTTTAACCAGCTCAACCCAAATTTGAGTCATCATCTTCCTTTCCTACTTCTAGCATGTCTAATGTAATAGATTCTGACCTATGGCATTATAGACTTGGCCATTTAGGCAAAGATAAACTTCAGTTTCTGTCTTCTATTTTACCTATGAAACATGTAACTCCTAAAGTGTGTGAGATATGTCCTTTAGCCAAACAAAAACGGCTTCCTTTTCCTTTATCTAAAAGCATTGCTTCTAATGTGTTTGATCTTATTCATTGTGATATCTGGGGACCCTTTTCCCCAATGACAGTACATGGAGAGAGATACTTCCTCACCATTGTAGATGACAAATCTTGGTTTGCGTGGACCTACCTTATCAAACAGAAAAACAATGTCCATGATATAATGCTTCAGTTTTTCCAACAAGTTTCAACTCAGTTTCAGAAAACTATCAAAATGATTAGATGTGACAATGGTAATGAATTCTCCCTCAATTCAATTCTTATCAAATTTGGAACAATTCTGCAACATTCCTGTGCAGAGAGGCCACAACAAAATGCCAGAGTGGAAAGGAAACACCAGCATCTGCTGAATGTGGCTAGGAGTCTTTACTTTCAGTCTTATGTCCCTTTAGGTTATTGGGGTGAGTGTATTCTTACTGCATCCTACCTAATCAATAAGATTCCTTCTTCTGTTCCTCCGATGAAGAATAGAACACCATTTCATGTTATTTTAAACAAACCACCTAAATACTCTCATATCAGGAATTTTGGGTGCCTTTGCTTTGTTTCCACTTTAGACAGAAACATGCACAAATTTTCACCTAGAGCCACAAAATGTGCATTTTTAGGATATCCTTCAGGCTATAAAGGATACAAAGTATTGGATCTGAACACAAATAAAATTCTCATTAGTAGAGATGTTGTGTTTCATGAGCACGTCTTCCCTTTTGCAACACAACATCCTACTCCAGCACCTTTTCCACTACATGTTCCTGCACCATCTTCTCCAATTTCACCCTCTTCTGTCTCTTTTCCTTTTCTTTCATCACCTTCCACTAGTTCCTCTAAGACACCACCTTCTCCAAACCCTACTAACCGAGCTCTTGCACCTGCTACTTCATATCCTACTACCAGATCAGGTAGAACAATTAAACCACCATCATACCTGAATGACTACATTTGTGTTTCCATTCATTCCAACTGTCAGTATCCACTTCATTCCTACATCAATCATAACAATCTCAGTCCTGCCTGTTCTTCCTTCATAGCCTCTATCACTGTTGTACCTGAACCACCAACATATGAACAGGCATCTACATGCAGTGAGTGGCGAGCATCCATGAAAGCTGAGCTCAGTGCTTTGCAAGCCAATGGAACTTGGTCTTTGGTTCCATTGCCAACAGGTAAAACCACTATAAGCTGCAAATAGATCTATAAAGTAAAATTTCTCTCAGATGGCAGTGTTGAGAGATACAAAGCTCTATTGGTTGCTAAAGGGTATACACAACAAGAAGGAATTGATTATGTTAATACCTTTTCACCTGTTGCAAAGTTGGTTTCTGTTGAACTCATGCTTGCAATATCAGCAATCAAGGGGTATAGTCTTACACACCTTGATATCAACAATGCCTTCCTTTATGGAGACCTTGAGGAAGAAATTTACATGAAGGCTCCTAAAGGTCTTGATACTAAGGGGGAGAAACTTGTCTGCAAACTTCACAAATCTCTTTATGGGTTGAAGCAAGCTTCAAGGCAATGGTACTTGAAATTCACTGAAGTACTGGTGAAGTTTGGTCTTCAACAATCTTATGCGGATGAGTCTTACTTTCACATGAGCTCAGCAGGTATATATTTAGGTATAATTATCTATGTTGATGATATTCTTGTGGCCAGCAATGAACCAGCCACTCTGGAGAAATTCAAGATTCATCTACATCAACATTTCAACTTCAAGGATCTAGGCAAACCGAAGTATTTTTTAGGCCTTGAAGTTGCACAAAGCATCACTGGGATTTCAGTCTGTCAAAGGAAGTATGTTCTTGACTTACTTGCAGATACAAGACCTCTAAGGTGCAAGCCTGCATCCACACCTATGGATTCTTATTCCCACCTACAAGAATATGGTTCACCTCCTTTACAGAATCCTAAAACTTACAGAAGGCTAATTGGGCGCCTTATTTACTTGTGCATAACTAGACCAGACATAACTTTTGCAGTGCATAAGTTAAGTCAGTTTTTATCTCAGCCTTGTAACATACATTTGTCTGCCGCACACAGAGTCCTTCGATATTTGAAGGGAAAGTTAGGCATGGGATTGTTCTACTCAACTTCCTCTTCCTTAGATCCAAGTATCTTTGCAGACTCAAATTGGGGAACTTGTATAGACACTAGGAGATATGTTTCTGGATTTTGTCTCTTCCTTGGCAGTTCTCTTATTTCTTGGCGGTCGATGAAACAAGGAGTAGTTTCCCGGTCATCGGCAGAAGCAGAGTATCGAGCTTTGGCACAGACAGCATGCGAAATCTCTTGGCTTGATACTTTGCTTCATGATTTTGGTATCACACGTACTCGGCCAGTTCTACTATTTTGTGATAACAAGTCAGCTGTTTATTTGACTTCTAATGCAGCGTTTCACAAAAGAACGAAGCATATAGAGATCGATTGCCACACAGTACGAGAGCGCTACAGGTCAGGACTCATCAAACCCTTTCACGTGAAAGGTCAGCTGCAACTTGCTGATCTCTTCACCAAACCTTTGGCCGTTAGTCTTTTCCTTCATCTATTGGGCAAGATGAGTTTGTCTAACATCCACGCTCCTCTTGAGGGGGAGTGTAAAGATGAGAATGTGAGGAGTTCAGAGATCGGAGGTCGGAGTTCGGAGTGTAAGAAGCAAAGGAAGAAGTAGTTCGGAGTTCGGAGTTCGGAGATTGGAGTTCGGAGAAGTAGTTGAAGAATCGTCTTTTTTCCAGATTTATGTTTTTGTTAGTTGCTTTCTCATTCCTAGTCATCATTGCCAAATGGGCAAATGTTAGTTAGGGTTAATATATATACTACTGTAGCTACCTCATGCACGTACGAAAATCTAATACAGAGAATGAAATTTTCGTCATCTTCAACCTCCAATCTTTCGATCTCCTTTACTTGCTTATGTTTTTACTGATTCTAATACTAGGGACGAGGTGAAGGATCCGCGTAGAGAGGAAGCCATTTCCATTTTCATTTGGCTGAGTTTCATCAAAGCGTATAAAGCCCGGAGAGAAATGACGTCGTCCTTCACCGCCTCCCATGTGGTGAACCTCCGGCCTACAGCGGTCCCGCCGTTGCCGGATCACACTATTGGAAACTTCTTTACGTCAGCATCCGCCGTCGTGACGTCATCAGAAGATGACGTCACTCGTGGTGTGCTTGTATCCAAACTTAGGGCCGCTTATGAGAGGAGTGGAGGAAATTAGTTACTCAAACAATAAGCTTTTAATTAAGGACGACGACGATAGCATCCGATCATCGATAGGCGGTTTATTCAAATCGGAGAACTGCTATCTCAGAAGCTGGTTGAGGTTTCCGGTGAATGAAGTGGATTTCGTTTGGGGAAATCCAGTTCGGGTATGCACCGCGACGATGCCATTTTTGAATCTAGTGATTTTTATGGATACTCCGAGTGGAGATGGTATCGAACACTGGCGGATCTATTCAAGGGCTTGACTGGGCTGAAGCCCAGTGCAAGTCCAAAATTCTTATATTTATGTATACATGTTAGCATAATAAAAGATGTTTCAGCCCAGCCCAAATATTTGACAAACTAGAAAGACCAATTAAAAACTAACAATAAAAAAGGCCCAAAAGCTATCAAATGATTTGTCAACAACATTTGTCTGCAGTCTGGCGACTCTTCACAATTTCTCACGAAATATATAATGTATTTATTTGTGAAGAGTCTGAATATATGATTTTTTTTAGGGTTTTTTATTTAATTATTTTATTCTCCCACTTGATAAATTTAAAATTATCTATTTATTTAAAGTTACTTGAAGATTCACTACTGGTAATGTTGAAAGAGATTTTGTTAGAGATATAGATATAGACTAGATTATTGATAAATTTTATGAAGTTTCGCAAGGCGCAACTTATGTAAACATAAAAATATATAAAAATAAAAAATAAAAATTGTATGTATAAAGTTTACTGTTCAGCCCACCCCACTATTAGATCCTAGATCCACCCATGGTATCAAAGCATGAATTAATGTACCTGATGAACAATTCTTCCAAATATTTCAAGCCAATTACGATAACCTCCTTAGTTAATTTAATTAAACTAAATTATGTCTTAATACTAGCTTACTCTATGTTTTATGGCCACTTTTGTAAGCAAAGTCTCAAATACCCATATACATGGGTCAAAATTTGTGTTGTTGATTTTGCTTTTAATAAATAATTTTTGTAAAAAAAAATTCTTTCACGAATAATATGCTTTGAATTAAAACAATAAAAACTTGCATGAACAAAATACTTCACTTCATAACGAAATTATACCAAAAATTTTAAAATTTGAGAAGAGAAAATATTTGCAAAAATCGACTTATATTTGGATATATCATGATTTATTTTATTTTATTTTATTGTTTTGTTTGCTGAAAATTATATGATGTTTTTCTCTGATATATATTTGTCAAAATTTGTTGCAAGAAAAATAAAATCGAGTCAATTGTTCTAGTCACAAATTTAAAAATATATAAATTATAATCATTTTCACTTGATATGACAAAAATACCCTTTCACAAAATATTAATTAAACAAAAAACTGGCACACTAACTAACTCGTGCACTCTACTTCTTGGATGAGATTCTCTATACCAACAATTGTGTACCAATCGTATACCAAAATCGATTGATCTTAATTTTTATTTAATTTTTTTTTCAATTTTGATGTAATATGATTTAGTCTAATATTATACTAATTATCAATGGTTCGTTAATTCAATTAAGGATATATAATTATTTTTTAGCATTTTCTTCATTCTCTAACTAGTAAAATTGTAATTAAATATTAAAATAAATAATAAATTCTAATTGGATGGGTGAACCCTAGTCAATTAATGCAAAGTTAGATTGAATCAAAATATCAAGAAATTAAAGGAAAAAAAATCAAGATAAATTGATTTTGGTACACGGTTGGTACACTGAAATAGGAACAAAGGATCCCAAGTGCCTACTTCACCCTCCCCTCTCCCTTTTTTCATCGTGCAGCCGTTGCTGTAATGCTTCTTCCTCTTTTTTTTTTTTTTTTGGCTTCATTCTCTTACCCCTTTTGCGCCACCCCACCCCACCCTCTCTTCCCCCTTCTTCATCACGCAACTTCTTCTTCATCTTCTTCTTCTTCTTTCTATTTTTCTCCTTCTACTGCATTCTCTTATCCTCCCTCCGCCACCCTCCATTGATGCTGCCATCATCGCATCACGAATGCCATCGCCACCCTCACCAGTGCCACTGCCACTGCCATGCTGCACACCACCGCCTTGCAGTTAATGGCTCGATCAAGTTTGCACGCTCGGCTCGAACGAGCCTCTCGAGCTCGATCGAGCCTCGTTGTATCAAGCATGAACAGGCTGGAATGGGGCATGACCAAGCCTTCTTTGCGCTCAAACGAGCCTCTTGAGCTCTATCGAGCCTCGGTATGTGTCAGGCTTGAATGGCCTCGATCGAGCATTCCAGGCTCGAACGAGGTCTCCATCTCGATCGTGACTTAGTGTGTAGGGCATGAATGGGTTTATTAAGGATATTTTTGTCTGGTCAAATTGAAAGTGCCTAGAATTATATTTTCTTAAGTTTGTGGTTACTATTTATCTTCTACTAAGATAAGTGGTTATTTTGTATTTCAGACCCTTAATTTTTTTACTTGATTAACTTATTTATCAAGTTATATATTGATTAGCTTTATATAGGCTAATAAGGTAATACGAAAAGGTCAATTTTGATAGAAGATAATTATAGGGGCAAACCACCACCCACCCATTTAATTCTACACTATAACTACCCTATTTTTCAATTTGAGACACAAATACTCTTACTTTATGCACATGGCCTCCCTCCTCTTTCTTCTCTCTTGCACATGGATCTCATTTTCTCTTCAATTTTTTATTTTTTATTTTTTATTTTTATTTTTTATTTTTTATTTTCTTTTTTTCATTTTTTTTTCAATTGTTTTTTTTATTTTCATTTTTTTCTTTATTTTTCGTTTTTTCCTTTTCCTTTTTCATTTTTTTCATTTTTTCAGCCTCTTTTTATTTTATTTTTTCTAGCCTTTTTTTTAAAATTTTTTTCCTTCTCCTCTTTCTTTTTGTTTTTTCATTTTCTTTTTTCAGGTTTATTTTTATTTTTTTTATTTTTCCAGTTCTTTTTTCTTCTTTTGATATGAATGGGAAATAGTACGAGTTACAAAATGTCAAATTCGTACTTAAACAAGACCAATTGAGATGAACAAGGAACATATACAACATGTGTAATTCGTACCAAAACAAGACCAATTGTGGTACAAACAGGTACGAATACGAATATTAGTACCTAGCAGTAGCACAAAATATTTGTTTACAAAAAAAATTTCTAGACAAGGTACGAAATGTTAAATTCGAACTGATTACCTACAATGTAGTACGAATTACAAAATTAAGCATGAAGTTATTGATACGAATATCGATCAATTCGTACCGATTAGCTACAACGTAGTACGATATACATAATTAATCATGAAGTTATCGGTATGACTATCGGTTCATTCGTACCGATTACATAAGTAATTATGTATCAGCCCCAAAATCAAATCCCAACATGAAATACATCCAAATAAAAATCATTCTCAAACACCAATCAAGTTAAAAACAGAGATCACAAAAAACAATGAAATATTGCCAAAAGTAATATAGAAATTTACATCAAGAAACAATAAAAAAAAAACAATTCGTAACAACACAACTATATAAGTACGAAATAATGTAAATCGTTCCATGCAGACTAGATGGGTACGATATTACATAATTCGTACCGGAAAATTGAAAACATAACAAAATTCAAAAAACAAAAAAGTAACCTCCATGGCAACAAAATGCAGAAACAGTCACAATCCTTTTACAGAAAACGCAGAATACGCAACAAACGACGTTTGAAATCTTCGCCGGATTCACTGCAAAAATATAACCCAATGTTGAAATCAAAACAACAACTTTAATTAAAACTCCAAAAACAAAATCAAATCTGAAATCAAATGAACTATTCCAAAATCAAATTTTTAAATTTAAACTCCAAAAACAAATGTACTATTCCAAAAACAAAATTAGATCTCAAAATCAGATCTCCTTCTCTCGCCGCTACTTCGAAGAAGAAGTTCGACGACGACGACGACATGACCGGGATCCTCAACCTCCATGCCGTTCCCCAGCCAGAGGACGAGGACAACTTTCGCCTCCGCCGGCTCCTGCTCGACGGGTCCCGCCGTGAAGCCCCCTCCGCCGCGGAAGAATCTCTCCGTCATGGCGGTGGCGAGGCTGCGGTCAGGGGCGGATCCAGAATTTTTTTTTGGGGGAGCCCCACTGTTCTTTAAAATTTTTGTGATATCGAGTAAATGTATTAAACAACAATATAATATTTAAATAATATATTTTTATATATGTTATATAAATTATATATTTATATTAGTATGTAAGTACTGATATACTTTCATATTTTCATACATATTCTTCGTGTACCTCATAATCTACTCCCTTTTCTTTCATTATTAACTTAAATTTCTCTTTTCCGGTGTACTTCTATTCATTTTTCTCACTTCTTATCTACAAACCACTATGTTACGGCTACAAAAATAATAAAATTACAAGTAACAAATAATAAAAATAAAAAAATGGGGGGAGCCTATGCTCCCCTTGGCCCTAAGGTACATCCGCCCCTGGCTGCGGTGGTCGGCGCGGCATCCTGGCGGGAGAGGAGAAGCGGCGGAGATGGTGTTCAGAGAGAGAGGGAGAGAGAGAGACCAAGAGGAGGAGGAAGAATAATGAATTGTGCCCTTTCAAATTTATGTGAGAAAAGGAGTAGGGAAAAAAATTGAGCAATAAGGGTATTTTAGTCCAAATTTGAAAGATTATGTATTTGAGATATAAAATTAAAAGGGTGAGTAGATTTAGAGTTTCTTAGAGGAGGTTGGACATTTGATCCCAATACCACATAATTATATCCATTATATAATCTATGATGTAGTGCTCTCATAGCCCACAGAAAAATAAAGACTTTAACGCATTATTCTCTATTGTTGTTTAAAGGCACACCTTAACCATACACTTGAAAATATCACGATAATTTTTGTCCTAGCTACCCCCTAAACACGTCCTCACATAATTTTCTCTTAACCTATTCATAAAAAAATATGTGTATAATAATAAAAATAAAATTAAAATTAAAAAAAAAAAACAATTCATAGATTTGAAATTTTCTGCCCATGGAATGGGACATATAAACACACACACACACACACTCAAATACAATACCAATTGATTCTCGTATATTATATAAAGCCTTGATCATTGATTCTAGAGCCAAAGAAGAATTAAAAAAATAAAAAATATGGCGCAAATAATAATGGCAAGTCATATTGTGAAACCATCATCTCCAACTCCAGTTACTTCCAAAATCCACAAACTATCATATCTCGACCAAATCGCACCTCCAATTTATCTTCCCCTCATTTTCTTCCACCAAAATGTTGAGTTCATGCAGCAAGAACAAATCTCTCGACGTCTGAAACAATCTTTATCGGAGATCTTAACCATCTTCTACCCCTTCGCAGGTACGATGCATCAAAATTCATACGTCGATTGTAACGACAGAGGCGTGGAGTTCGTGGAAGCCCGAGTTCACGCTCGCCTCTCTCGATTTCTAGAAAACCCTAAAATGGAGGAACTGATAAAGCAGTTGCTCCCCGCCGACACTTCATCCTACGACGAAAGCGCCGTACAGCTGTTGGTGAAGACCAGCTTCTTCGACTGCGGAGGAATCTCCGTCGGCGTCTGTTTCCCGCATAAAATCGCCGACTTATCATCCTTCGCGACGTTCATGAACTCGTGGGCCGCGACGTGTCGCGGGGAAGCTTCTAGAATCGTCCGCCCTTACTTCGACGTGGCGCGCCATTTCCCTCCGAGAGACTTGCCCCCCGCCTCCGGATACACCCTTGGGTTGACGGACGACGAAATCGTGACGAAAAAGGCTAGTTTTCGACGAAGAGAAACTCGAGAAGCTTCTAGAAGAATTGCGTAGCGACGAGGTGAAGGATCCGAGTACAGAGGAAGCCGTTTCCGTTTTCATATGGCGGAGTTTCATCGAGGCGTATAAAACCCGGAGAGAAACGACGTCGTCCTTCACCGCCTCCCATGCGGTGAACCTCCGGCCGAGAGCTGTCCCGCCGTTGCCGGATCACACCATCGGAAACTGCTTTACGTCAGCCTCCGCCGTCGTGACGTCATCGGAAGATGACGTCACTCGTGGTGTGCTCGTATCCAAACTGAGGGCCGCCATGAGAGGAGTGGAGGAAATTAGTTACATAAACAATAAGATTTTAATTAAGGACGACAACGACGACATCCGATCATCGATAGGCGGTTTGTTCAAATCCGAAAATTGCTATCTTAGTAGCTGGTGGAGGTTTCCGGTGAACGAGGTGGATTTCGGTTGGGGAAATCCGGCTTGGGTTTGCACCGCGACGATGCCGTTTTTGAATCTAGTGCTTTTCATGGATACTCCGAGTGGAGATGGTATCGAAGCATGGATTAACGTTCCTGATGAACAATTCGTCCAAATATTTCAAGCCAATTACGATAAGCTCCTTACTTAATTAAATTAAATTAAATTAAATTATGTCTTAATAGACATAAATAGCCAAATAAAAAGATTACTTTAAATTAAATTATGTCTTATAGGAGAATGCTTTATAGATACATTGAAAAGGTCTTAAATACCCCCATACAAGGCTCAAAAAAGTTGTGATGTTGACTTTGCCTTTAACAAATCAATTTTTGATTTTTTTTTAATTTTATTTTTCTTCCTCATAAAGAGAATAATAAAGCAATAAAAAATTGAACCAAATATTTCACTTCATCACGAGAATTTTACAAAAAAATTGAGAAGAGAAAATATTGAAAAATAGACTCCGTTTCGGATGTATCAAGATTTATTTAATTTTTCGCTGAAAATTATATGGTATTTTTCTCAGTGATAATAATTCGTCAAAAGTTGCTGGAAAAATAATTGAGTTGTTCATTATTACAAAGGTTGAAAAAATAGGTACAATTAATAAATAAATAAAAAATAAAAAAAACGCATGCAAATTTGTTTAGAATTATAAAATTATACTCTTTCGGTACCAACTTTTTCTTTAACAAAATTCGAACTTAACTTTTGGTCTCATACATTATTAAAACTAATAAATTAATAGGTAATGCATACCTCTCGGCACCTTTGCCAATTGTGCTAGCACAATAAATTAAGGATTCGAGTAGAGAGGAATCATTTCATTTAAATTGAGACAGAGAGTAAGATTTTCACCAAAAATTAAAAAATAGATAGAAAAAATATTACAATAGGTGAGTTTGATATGAATGCATTTTCCCTCGATTATAATAAATGAATTTGGATTGGATGTTTTAATTAATGAAAACTGAAATTGGGAATCTGAGTCCATACACGTTGCATGCTAGTGGTCGGACACATCGTACCAAACATTAATTTTTATTAGTAATATTTTTTTATAAAAATCAAAACTATTATATTATACTACTACCTCCGTCCCACTCGAAGTGGATTGTTGTTTATTCAAATGGGTGGTATAAAATAAAATGAGTGACGCCTATAAAATAATTATAAAATAAACTTAATCATTATAAATTAAAATTGTTAAATAAAATGTATAAAACTAATAGAAATTAAAATTTGATACACAGTTGAAACACCGAAATGGGTACAGAGGATCCCAAGTGGAAGTTTAGATATCTGAGATCCCAATTATGTTTGTCCAAATTGTCATAAACTAGAGTTGAAGATTGGAGGCGGAAGAAGCAGTTCGTTTTGGTTGTTCTTTACAATCTTGCTCTATCATTCGTTATGATTATATTTATATCTCATTTTTGGATGGTTCTTTCTTTGTTTTATTCTATCTAAAATATGTGATGTTGTGTCACGACCGCACTTTGCTAAGGATAGCTAAGACGGGAAACCGTGACTAGGGGTTGGATATAAGAAGCGGGGAAGAAAGGGGAAACGACTTGTAACTCAGTAATTAGTAAAATGAACAATTGAATAGACTCGATCAATGAATAAATAGAAGGCAAATGAAGATATGAAAAAGCCCATGGCTCAAATATAATATAGTTATCCATGAGAAGAAACCGGTTGAACATAATCAAATTTCATGAAGGAATACGAGTAGAGTAGTTCTCGATTTACTGGTTCATGAAGCCAGTTAAACATAATTATCTAAATAAGATAATAGAAGTGTACAGCGGAAGTCTTTAACAAAATAGATACATATATGAAGATATGTATCTCTTTCTGAACCAAATTCAAAAGATGAACGAATCTCCTCTCAACACTGCCGCCTTTGCCACCTTGCTCAACCTGCAAGTTTTTGGAAACACGAGCAGGGCTGAGTACTTGATGTACTCCGTGAGGTTATGCCCAAAAATAATTTTCAGTAAAATAATCACCAATCATGCATTTCACAGTTATCACAAGGTTTTATCAAAATACTTGTGTAACTAAAACAACTTTATTTCCATAACAATTGGAGTGCACTCCCCATTTTCTTCCACATCTGTATTATCCATATCTGTAAGTACGCCGGCAAGGTGGCCACCTCACCGGACGTTTCCATGCATAACCGGCCCACCTCTGGAGCACACAGTCACGACTTCGTGTACACATAACCTGGCTAGCGACCTTTGTCTAACTCAGGCTCGATCGATATAACGTTGGCAATCCAACACAGATAGGCATCACACATAAAACCAAAAACATTTTATGCATGAAAGGGTTTTGAGTCAACTTGTTTTATTTTCAAAACATGCTTCATTATAGCAACAATATAATTTTCTTTGTTAGAACGCCCACCTGATTGCAAAGTGATAGATCGGTTCCAGGTTTCTTCTTCACGTTCCTCGACTCTCTTCCCTTGCTTGACCTTTAGGGAAAAGTCTCGTTTTAGAAAAAAAAACATTACTACTAGAATTCTCATTAGAGTTTTAGGAACTCACATCGCTTCTAACTCATATCGCGTATTAGAAATATATTAATCGAGAAGACAGAAAAGTCCACCCGGAAAATCCGGCATGGCCTCAACGTTCGATAAGTCTACTCGATAATTCTAAATTATCTAAAATCAGCTAAATTCGACTAATTCAAATGAGAACTCAACTTCTCCATTTGAACTAGTCCCAAGACTCGATCAAGACGCTTAACAAAGCAGTAGAAGGTCCGTCATATGAAAAACACAAGTTCAACATTCTAAGAGAATTTAGAAATTCTGCGACCTTCTAGGAAAATAATTGTTTCTCACTCATTATAAATCGAAACAGAGCATATGATATTGATTTGGAAAGATAACACATAGGGCTAAGACATGTTTAAATTTCAGAATTTTCCCGTGAGTGAGTTGGGAGATTGAAGCATTTATTCCCAGAACTCGGAATCTGAAAATCGGGAATTTGGCAGATTTTGGTACTAACTTTGAGTGAGGATTTCTCACTCGTTTCTTGATGGATTCGAATGAATGAGATATCAAAACTGAAGTTCAGAAAACAAGGAACAACTTTCTAGTTATACTATTTTTCATTCGACCAAAGGAAAGTGGTCAAAACGTGGTTGGAAAACGGGACAGAAGTTGTTCGTCGGAATTTCCAGATTGGAGATGCAAACTTTGAAAAATCATAGTAAATTCATACGAACTCCGTTTTGAGTAAACGAGATATGTATAGAACGCTAATGGTACGTACTTCGACATGGACAAAGAATAAATGTCGAATTTCAAACGGGCTGTTCTCAGTTTAGCCCGCAAGTGGGCTGTTTTCCAAATTTCAAAAGAAATGAGATGCGAATTTCAATTTGTCATAACCGATGCATATGAACTCGGATCAAGACGAAATTTTAGCTACGGATAGCTGAGAACATGAGCTAAAACTTTCATTTAGGACTCGAAATAAGATAGCGTCGGGAAAGGGTTCAAAAATACTGAACAAAACGTGCACGCCAACTGTTCGATAAAAGGCCCGAATCAAAAACGTGAAGAAATGCTTACGGGTTCGGCTCTAGCTCATCTTAAAACATCATTTGAGCAAGGATTTGTCAAGAACATCATAAAGGAAGTTCATATAATAGCTATACTCATTTGGTTATGAAGGAAATCGAAGGGAGCTTCAACAATACATACATAGATGATCTTCAAATGATGAGAGGAATACAAATATGAAAGAATTATCATCATTCATGAACTTTTCTTGAGAAGGCCGAATCTTAATCATGATGAGGGGAGTTCGAATCATATCATACAATACGAAATCAAGTTCGAACCAACAAGAGGAAACAAGAACTACCTCAAGCTTGATGAAATTCGAACACTTGTTTGATCACCCAACTTTCGAACCTTGAAAGTCGAACTTAGAGCTTCTTGATCATGATTTCGACCTCGGATTCTTGTTCTATGGGTCGAAATATGGGGGAGGGCAAACTTTGGAAGTGATCGGAGGCCGGAGGAGTCGCCGGCGGCAGCTCGAAAGTGGCAGCCCTTCTCGCCTGCGGGAATGGAAGGAGGGAGAAGGAAGAGACATGTTTTGTGGTGTGGATGGGTGTGTGTGGCTGAAATGGTGGTGATGAGTGCTAAGTATGATTGTGAGGTAGGAGGGAGGACAACACTCTCCTACCTCTCCCTCTTACACGTAACACACACATACACATTTACTTCCCTCTTTTCTTTTTGATTCCTCCCACTTGCACTATTATAAATACATGTAGTCTTTCTTCTAAGTCACACATCTCATCATATTTCCGTAAAATATTTACGGAGTAACATTCTCCGGAAATCATTCCGGGTAATTTCTTGCCTTGCCATAATTCCTTCATTCTAAAAAAATTCTCGAGATTGATTGGAAATAATTCCAACATTATATAAAAAAAATCCATAAGCTCATTTTCGTCCGTGCTCGATCTCAAATACTCGGAAATATTTATTTCCTCCTTCGAAATTTCAATTTTTCCAAATACGGATTTTTACGGCTATTACAATACTACCCCCTTAAAAAGAATTTCGTCCTCGAAATTCGTACACTTTGATGTACACACTAGGTTAGGTCACTCATACCCGTCCTTAAACTTCCGTTGTAGTTCTTCGTAGCACCGTTGTTCCTCCATCACCATTCATCTTGCGGTTGCATTTGGGCCTGAGTCATGCTTGACACATTTGTCTTGTTAATCTGGGATACATTCTCGCTTTTCTTGTTGCCGTCGATAATCTAAGCTTTTCATCTTCGTGCTAGGATTGATCATTTTCTTGTTGCTATTAGCAACTCTGAGATTCAACAATCTAAATTCTATAACACCGTGCTAACAGTTGCTTCTTCGTAGCGATAAACATTTCCTCTATACGCGTATAATTTAATCGTGTGGTCGACTTTTCTAACATTAATCGCTTGGCAGGATAGTGAAATTCATATGCATACTTCTGATCATTTGCCTCGCATTCTAGCTGACTTCGTGTTGTAATGGAAGCATCGTGCTAAGAGTTGATCGTGCTCACCTCTTGTTGTCTTGCCTTGGCGTGGTGCTTCTCGTACCCTCGTTCATCAGGATCATCATTGGTTCGCCTGGGACTAGCTACTTGTTCGCTTCTAGTCTAGCGTCGTGTTTCAATTTGATCATCTATACGCTCGAAAGATGAGAACACCTTGTTAGTTGTAAACTAACATATACGTGGCACTACCCCCTTAAAAAGAGTACGTCATATCGTTGTTGTAGACTCATTTCAAACAAAGTAGGGAACTTCATATCCTAACCGGATGCTGATGACGTTGGTACACTGTATAATCGAACAGTCTTTCATGCATAAGTCTAGTCAGCCTGTCGACTCCATGTGCCTCGTGATCCATATCGTAATGAACATCATCATCGTTGGCTTCTCGACAATCACCTGATAGCCATAATTTGCTAGCACGTCGATCATCATTCTAAAGTAGCTATACTTCGTATTTATCGTCTATCGCACCGATAACAGTACGTACATCATAACGTTTTCGACTATCATATTCGATAGCCGTATACACCTTGCAACATACATTATCGAATATCACCTTCGATAGCCGTACATCTTCTCGTATCTTATGATAGCTAATCATAAAACGTATCGTGGCATGGCTTCGTTTTTACTAGTTCTCTTCCAGAAGAAAACAAAATCGGGAATCACAAATGCTTTCTTAGTTCTCGTTCTCATAGCTTCACACGATGCCACATTTGTAACCTTCTATTGTTCTTGCCAAGAGAGTCGGAAAACTTAATTAGTCTAGTCTTTCAGATATTTGAGCAATAAGATAATCGGGGATTCTCAAAGCTTTTCTATGTTCTCCTGGTGCAAGCTCGTGAGTCCATAACACTTTATCGTCCTTCTTTGGTAAACATTCAACTATGACGCCATTTTAAAACTTATGCAATTTAAAACTTTGGAAATAAAAATATAAGAACTTCACTTCATCATATACTTCCCGCATAAATAATATGCAACTCATGCTTCTGCAATCTCATGAACTTTAACAACTTATGCAAATCTCAAAACTTTAAAAAATATGATACCTTATTTCCTGTCGAGCGTGGCACGGAGGCATGTTGAGAGTTACCACCAAATTTCTAACTAGTCTAGTGAATCTAACTAGACTACTCAAAGAAATTTTTAGTTCAGAGCGAAAAAAAATGCTCTGATACCACTCTGTCACGACCGCACTTTGCTAAGGATAGCTAAGACGGGAAACCGTGACTAGGGGTTGGATATAAGAAGCGGGGAAGAAAGGGGAAACGACTTGTAACTCAGTAATTAGCAAAATGAACAATTGAATAGACTCGATCAATGAATAAATAGAAGGCAAATGAAGATATGAAAAAGCCCATGGCTCAAATATAATATAGTTATCCATGAGAAGAAACCGGTTGAACATAATCAAATTTCATGAAGGAATACGAGTAGAGTAGTTCTCGATTTACTGGTTCATGAAGCCAGTTAAACATAATTATCTAAATAAGATAATAGAAGTGTACAGCGGAAGTCTTTAACAAAATAGATACATATATGAAGATATGTATCTCTTTCTGAACCAAATTCAAAAGATGAACGAATCTCCTCTCAACACTGCCGCCTTTGCCACCTCGCTCAACCTGCAAGTTTTTGGAAACACGAGCAGGGCTGAGTACTTGATGTACTCCGTGAGGTTATGCCCAAAAATAATTTTCAGTAAAATAATCACCAATCATGCATTTCACAGTTATCACAAGGTTTTATCAAAATACTTGTGTAACTAAAACAACTTTATTTCCATAACAATTGGAGTGCACTCCCCATTTTCTTCCACATCTGTATTATCCATATCTGTAAGTACGCCGGCAAGGTGGCCACCTCACCGGACGTTTCCATGCATAACCGGCCCACCTCTGGAGCACACAGTCACGACTTCGTGTACACATAACCTGGCTAGCGACCTTTGTCTAACTCAGGCTCGATCGATATAACGTTGGCAATCCAACACAGATAGGCATCACACATAAAACCAAAAACATTTTATGCATGAAAGGGTTTTGAGTCAACTTGCTTTATTTTCAAAACATGCTTCATTATAGCAACAATATAATTTTCTTTGTTAGAACGCCCACCTGATTGCAAAGTGATAGATCGGTTCCAGGTTTCTTCTTCACGTTCCTCGACTCTCTTCCCTTGCTTGACCTTTAGGGAAAAGTCTCGTTTTAGAAAAAAAAACATTACTACTAGAATTCTCATTAGAGTTTTAGGAACTCACATCGCTTCTAACTCATATCGCGTATTAGAAATATATTAATCGAGAAGACAGAAAAGTCCACCCGGAAAATCCGGCATGGCCTCAACGTTCGATAAGTCTACTCGATAATTCTAAATTATCTAAAATCAGCTAAATTCGACTAATTCAAATGAGAACTCAATTTCTCCATTTGAACTAGTCCCAAGACTCGATCAAGACGCTTAACAAAGCAGTAGAAGGTCCGTCATATGAAAAACACAAGTTCAACATTCTAAGAGAATTTAGAAATTCTGCGACTTTCTAGGAAAATAATTGTTTCTCACTCATTATAAATCGAAACAGAGCATATGATATTGATTTGGAAAGATAACACATAGGGCTAAGACATGTTTAAATTTCAGAATTTTCCCGTGAGTGAGTTGGGAGATTGAAGCATTTATTCCCAGAACTCGGAATCTGAAAATCGGGAATTTGGCAGATTTTGGTACTAACTTTGAGTGAGGATTTCTCACTCGTTTCTTGATGGATTCGAATGAATGAGATATCAAAACTGAAGTTCAGAAAACAAGGAACAACTTTCTAGTTATACTATTTTTCATTCGACCAAAGGAAAGTGGTCAAAACGTGGTTGGAAAACGGGACAGAAGTTGTTCGTCGGAATTTCCAGATTGGAGATACAAACTTTGAAAAATCATAGTAAATTCATACGAACTCCGTTTTGAGTAAACGAGATATGTATAGAACGCTAATGGTACGTACTTCGACATGGACAAAGAATAAATGTCGAATTTCAAACGGGCTGTTCTCAGTTTAGCCCGCAAGTGGGCTGTTTTCCAAATTTCAAAAGAAATGAGATGCGAATTTCAATTTGTCATAACCGATGCATATGAACTCGGATCAAGACGAAATTTTAGCTACGGATAGCTGAGAACATGAGCTAAAACTTTCATTTAGGACTCGAAATAAGATAGCGTCGGGAAAGGGTTCAAAAATACTGAACAAAACGTGCACGCCAACTGTTCGATAAAAGGCCCGAATCAAAAACGTGAAGAAATGCTTACGGGTTCGGCTCTAGCTCATCTTAAAACATCATTTGAGCAAGGATTTGTCAAGAACATCATAAAGGAAGTTCATATAATAGCTATACTCATTTGGTTATGAAGGAAATCGAAGGGAGCTTCAACAATACATACATAGATGATCTTCAAATGATGAGAGGAATACAAATATGAAAGAATTATCATCATTCATGAACTTTTCTTGAGAAGGCCGAATCTTAATCATGATGAGGGGAGTTCGAATCATATCATACAATACGAAATCAAGTTCGAACCAACAAGAGGAAACAAGAACTACCTCAAGCTTGATGAAATTCGAACACTTGTTTGATCACCCAACTTTCGAACCTTGAAAGTCAAACTTAGAGCTTCTTGATCATGATTTCGACCTCGGATTCTTGTTCTATGGGTCGAAATATGGGGGAGGGCAAACTTTGGAAGTGATCGGAGGCCGGAGGAGTCGCCGGCGGCAGCTCGAAAGTGGCAGCCCTTCTCGCCTGCGGGAATGGAAGGAGGGAGAAGGAAGAGACATGTTTTGTGGTGTGGATGGGTGTGTGTGGCTGAAATGGTGGTGATGAGTGCTAAGTATGATTGTGAGGTAGGAGGGAGGACAACACTCTCCTACCTCTCCCTCTTACACGTAACACACACATACACATTTACTTCCCTCTTTTCTTTTTGATTCCTCCCACTTGCACTATTATAAATACATGTAGTCTTTCTTCTAAGTCACACATCTCATCATATTTCCGTAAAATATTTACGGAGTAACATTCTCCGGAAATCATTCCGGGTAATTTCTTGCCTTGCCATAATTCCTTCATTCTAAAAAAATTCTCGAGATTGATTGGAAATAATTCCAACATTATATAAAAAAAATCCATAAGCTCATTTTCGTCCGTGCTCGATCTCAAATACTCGGAAATATTTATTTCCTCCTTCGAAATTTCAATTTTTCCAAATACGGATTTTTACGGCTATTACAATACTACCCCCTTAAAAAGAATTTCGTCCTCGAAATTCGTACACTTTGATGTACACACTAGGTTAGGTCACTCATACCCGTCCTTAAACTTCCGTTGTAGTTCTTCGTAGCACCGTTGTTCCTCCATCACCATTCATCTTGCGGTTGCATTTGGGCCTGAGTCATGCTTGACACATTTGTCTTGTTAATCTGGGATACATTCTCGCTTTTCTTGTTGCCGTCGATAATCTAAGCTTTTCATCTTCGTGCTAGGATTGATCATTTTCTTGTTGCTATTAGCAACTCTGAGATTCAACAATCTAAATTCTATAACACCGTGCTAACAGTTGCTTCTTCGTAGCGATAAACATTTCCTCTATACGCGTATAATTTAATCGTGTGGTCGACTTTTCTAACATTAATCGCTTGGCAGGATAGTGAAATTCATATGCATACTTCTGATCATTTGCCTCGCATTCTAGCTGACTTCGTGTTGTAATGGAAGCATCGTGCTAAGAGTTGATCGTGCTCACCTCTTGTTGTCTTGCCTTGGCGTGGTGCTTCTCGTACCCTCGTTCATCAGGATCATCATTGGTTCGCCTGGGACTAGCTACTTGTTCGCTTCTAGTCTAGCGTCGTGTTTCAATTTGATCATCTATACGCTCGAAAGATGAGAACACCTTGTTAGTTGTAAACTAACATATACGTGGCACTACCCCCTTAAAAAGAGTACGTCATATCGTTGTTGTAGACTCATTTCAAACAAAGTAGGGAACTTCATATCCTAACCGGATGCTGATGACGTTGGTACACTGTATAATCGAACAGTCTTTCATGCATAAGTCTAGTCAGCCTGTCGACTCCATGTGCCTCGTGATCCATATCGTAATGAACATCATCATCGTTGGCTTCTCGACAATCACCTGATAGTCATAATTTGCTAGCACGTCGATCATCATTCTAAAGTAGCTATACTTCGTATTTATCGTCTATCGCACCGATAACAGTACGTACATCATAACGTTTTCGACTATCATATTCGATAGCCGTATACACCTTGCAACATACATTATCGAATATCACCTTCGATAGCCGTACATCTTCTCGTATCTTATGATAGCTAATCATAAAACGTATCGTGGCATGGCTTCGTTTTTACTAGTTCTCTTCCAGAAGAAAACAAAATCGGGAATCACAAATGCTTTCTTAGTTCTCGTTCTCATAGCTTCACACGATGCCACATTTGTAACCTTCTATTGTTCTTGCCAAGAGAGTCGGAAAACTTAATTAGTCTAGTCTTTCAGATATTTGAGCAATAAGATAATCGGGGATTCTCAAAGCTTTTCTATGTTCTCCTGGTGCAAGCTCGTGAGTCCATAACACTTTATCGTCCTTCTTTGGTAAACATTCAACTATGACGCCATTTTAAAACTTATGCAATTTAAAACTTTGGAAATAAAAATATAAGAACTTCACTTCATCATATACTTCCCGCATAAATAATATGCAACTCATGCTTCTGCAATCTCATGAACTTTAACAACTTATGCAAATCTCAAAACTTTAAAAAATATGATACCTTATTTCCTGTCGAGCGTGGCACGGAGGCATGTTGAGAGTTACCACCAAATTTCTAACTAGTCTAGTTAATCTAACTAGACTATACTCAAAGAAATTTTTAGTTCAGAGCGAAAAAAAATGCTCTGATACCACTCTGTCACGACCGCACTTTGCTAAGGATAGCTAAGACGGGAAACCGTGACTAGGGGTTGGATATAAGAAGCGGGGAAGAAAGGGGAAACGACTTGTAACTCAGTAATTAGCAAAATGAACAATTGAATAGACTCGATCAATGAATAAATAGAAGGCAAATGAAGATATGAAAAAGCCCATGGCTCAAATATAATATAGTTATCCATGAGAAGAAACCGGTTGAACATAATCAAATTTCATGAAGGAATACGAGTAGAGTAGTTCTCGATTTACTGGTTCATGAAGCCAGTTAAACATAATTATCTAAATAAGATAATAGAAGTGTACAGCGAAAGTCTTTAACAAAATAGATACATATATGAAGATATGTATCTCTTTCTGAACCAAATTCAAAAGATGAACGAATCTCCTCTCAACACTGCCGCCTTTGCCACCTCGCTCAACCTGCAAGTTTTTGGAAACACGAGCAGGGCTGAGTACTTGATGTACTCCGTGAGGTTATGCCCAAAAATAATTTTCAGTAAAATAATCACCAATCATGCATTTCACAGTTATCACAAGGTTTTATCAAAATACTTGTGTAACTAAAACAACTTTATTTCCATAACAATTGGAGTGCACTCCCCATTTTCTTCCACATCTGTATTATCCATATCTGTAAGTACGCCGGCAAGGTGGCCACCTCACCGGACGTTTCCATGCATAACCGGCCCACCTCTGGAGCACACAGTCACGACTTCGTGTACACATAACCTGGCTAGCGACCTTTGTCTAACTCAGGCTCGATCGATATAACGTTGGCAATCCAACACAGATAGGCATCACACATAAAACCAAAAACATTTTATGCATGAAAGGGTTTTGAGTCAACTTGCTTTATTTTCAAAACATGCTTCATTATAGCAACAATATAATTTTCTTTGTTAGAACGCCCACCTGATTGCAAAGTGATAGATCGGTTCCAGGTTTCTTCTTCACGTTCCTCGACTCTCTTCCCTTGCTTGACCTTTAGGGAAAAGTCTCGTTTTAGAAAAAAAAACATTACTACTAGAATTCTCATTAGAGTTTTAGGAACTCACATCGCTTCTAACTCATATCGCGTATTAGAAATATATTAATCGAGAAGACAGAAAAGTCCACCCGGAAAATCCGGCATGGCCTCAACGTTCGATAAGTCTACTCGATAATTCTAAATTATCTAAAATCAGCTAAATTCGACTAATTCAAATGAGAACTCAATTTCTCCATTTGAACTAGTCCCAAGACTCGATCAAGACGCTTAACAAAGCAGTAGAAGGTCCGTCATATGAAAAACACAAGTTCAACATTCTAAGAGAATTTAGAAATTCTGCGACCTTCTAGGAAAATAATTGTTTCTCACTCATTATAAATCGAAACAGAGCATATGATATTGATTTGGAAAGATAACACATAGGGCTAAGACATGTTTAAATTTCAGAATTTTCCCGTGAGTGAGTTGGGAGATTGAAGCATTTATTCCCAGAACTCGGAATCTGAAAATCGGGAATTTGGCAGATTTTGGTACTAACTTTGAGTGAGGATTTCTCACTCGTTTCTTGATGGATTCGAATGAATGAGATATCAAAACTGAAGTTCAGAAAACAAGGAACAACTTTCTAGTTATACTATTTTTCATTCGACCAAAGGAAAGTGGTCAAAACGTGGTTGGAAAACGGGACAGAAGTTGTTCGTCGGAATTTCCAGATTGGAGATACAAACTTTGAAAAATCATAGTAAATTCATACGAACTCCGTTTTGAGTAAACGAGATATGTATAGAACGCTAATGGTACGTACTTCGATATGGACAAAGAATAAATGTCGAATTTCAAACGGGCTGTTCTCAGTTTAGCCCGCAAGTGGGCTGTTTTCCAAATTTCAAAAGAAATGAGATGCGAATTTCAATTTGTCATAACCGATGCATATGAACTCGGATCAAGACGAAATTTTAGCTACGGATAGCTGAGAACATGAGCTAAAACTTTCATTTAGGACTCGAAATAAGATAGCGTCGGGAAAGGGTTCAAAAATACTGAACAAAACGTGCACGCCAACTGTTCGATAAAAGGCCCGAATCAAAAACGTGAAGAAATGCTTACGGGTTCGGCTCTAGCTCATCTTAAAACATCATTTGAGCAAGGATTTGTCAAGAACATCATAAAGGAAGTTCATATAATAGCTATACTCATTTGGTTATGAAGGAAATCGAAGGGAGCTTCAACAATACATACATAGATGATCTTCAAATGATGAGAGGAATACAAATATGAAAGAATTATCATCATTCATGAACTTTTCTTGAGAAGGCCGAATCTTAATCATGATGAGGGGAGTTCGAATCATATCATACAATACGAAATCAAGTTCGAACCAACAAGAGGAAACAAGAACTACCTCAAGCTTGATGAAATTCGAACACTTGTTTGATCACCCAACTTTCGAACCTTGAAAGTCGAACTTAGAGCTTCTTGATCATGATTTCGACCTCGGATTCTTGTTCTATGGGTCGAAATATGGGGGAGGGCAAACTTTGGAAGTGATCGGAGGCCGGAGGAGTCGCCGGCGGCAGCTCGAAAGTGGCAGCCCTTCTCGCCTGCGGGAATGGAAGGAGGGAGAAGGAAGAGACATGTTTTGTGGTGTGGATGGGTGTGTGTGGCTGAAATGGTGGTGATGAGTGCTAAGTATGATTGTGAGGTAGGAGGGAGGACAACACTCTCCTACCTCTCCCTCTTACACGTAACACACACATACACATTTACTTCCCTCTTTTCTTTTTGATTCCTCCCACTTGCACTATTATAAATACATGTAGTCTTTCTTCTAAGTCACACATCTCATCATATTTCCGTAAAATATTTACGGAGTAACATTCTCCGGAAATCATTCCGGGTAATTTCTTGCCTTGCCATAATTCCTTCATTCTAAAAAAATTCTCGAGATTGATTGGAAATAATTCCAACATTATATAAAAAAAATCCATAAACTCATTTTCGTCCGTGCTCGATCTCAAATACTCGGAAATATTTATTTCCTCCTTCGAAATTTCAATTTTTCCAAATACGGATTTTTACGGCTATTACATGTTGTGTTGCAGAAAAGGATAGTTTTAGATTTTCAAATTTTGGGTCAATCAGAAAAAGTATATATATATGAAATTTCAAAAATCATTAATGATGGAATTTCATCTCAACTAAAAGTTCAAAAGGCTGTGATACCGTGATAAAATTTCGTCTCATTTAAAAACTTTAACTTGTAGAAAGATATTGAATCTATTCATTTGTATTATGATTCTTGATGATTAAATTACAGTCTTCTTTTCATTTCTTTTGGGTTAAGTGCTTGACGCGTGATCATCAAGTTGTCAAATGGTCACAAATTTATGTATCAATATTTAGTTTTGCATATTTATGTGTCAAGCTTTGATTTTTCATCAAATGAAAAGTAATAAAAAAAATGGAAAATATTAAAAAAATTATTATCCTGCATTTTCTATTCCTTCAACTCGATTTGCTAACTTCTAATTTCTAAACTAGGTAGGTTTACTAGTGTTGCCTAATTTTAAATTCCCCCACCCCTATAAAATAAATGGGGTGCGACTTTAGGTGTATGTGATGTTCAACGTTAGACTTAGTACGTGTAGAACTTAATTGCGATAGTGAAACAAGGACGACGACTCGCTGATTTTTCTCGGCTCATAAATTCAAATTGTTTAGAATTCTTGATTACATCATTTTCCCCCTCAATTTCAAGTATTTAGTGGCATTTTTCAAGGTGGTTTTGCTTTGCCACTAGACCAAGGCTTCATCAGCGACATTTAAATTTTGTTGATTACTACAAATACTATAATGAAATTTGTATACAGATTTTTGAAAATAATACTCTTGGGGGCGTTTACTTGGGGGTGATTAGGCCGGATTGACTAATTTTATCCGGCCTAATCCCATATTTACTTTGTACAATTAAAATATAGTGTATATCCTAAAGCCCAGTATTGGTCCACGCTTTATCTTTAATTTGGTACTAAACATGCCATATCAATCTCACCAAAACACATGAGATTAGAACAGTCATATCTCATTCCGTGTTTTATCCCATCCCATGGGATTAGTGTTATCCCTCAAACTAAACGCCCCTTGGAGTAATAAATGGAGTAATGTTACAATGTCCACCGTAGATATGCTTAATGTGTCCACGAATGATGTGACAATGATATAAATAAAAAAAACTAATTTAAATATATACCATAAATACTAAATCCTACAAAAAAAAAAAAATACTAAACCCTATTAAAAAAATTACCTATGTGGCATTGCCATATCAACGGTGGACACATTAAGTGGCACATTAAGTGTGTCTACCATTAAGTAGAAGATCGTATCTAGTAATAAATGCACACAAGCATATACTATAATGAAATTTGTGAAGACTTTTGAAAAATAATACTCTTGGAGTAATATAAATGCAGACAAGCATATAATACATATAAAGATTTTGATTAGGAATTACTACCTTAGTGTTGAAGATTATTTTGTTTTTCACGTATTATTGCTTCATGCTTATGGAGTATATGTTTAGATAATTATATTTGAAAGCAAAATTCCTTATAGGAGTTAATATGTTGAACCAAACGTGTTGATTCCAACAATGTAACTCTTTCGCCGGCTGATCCAAAATTGCCATTTAAATTTAAGAGACGTATTTAAATTTAAGAGACGTTAGTTGGTTTTTTATTTATTTATTTTTATTTTTTTATATTGTCATACAAAATGACGATCAATAACAATCAGGGTCAATTATTATTTCATGTTGGTTTATTTCTATCAAAATTTGTTTTCGAGTACGACCAATTATATGTTGTTATTTCGAGAGTACGCAAACCAAGTGGATTGAAGATCTGATCCGTCATAAACTTAACGATAATATTACATCCACTATTGATGGTGCATAAATTGGAGCATTTCAGATTTGTAATATTTTAATTTCTTTTTATTAATTAGTGCTTTTATTATATTCAATGATTACGCTGTAGTGAATTTTAATTTATTACGGCGAATATAGTTTCATTATTAACACATGCTTGGATAGATATTAGGTATATATATCTAAAGTGGTCATTATTATTAGACAAAATATAACTTAACTAATGTAATACTTTACACTTTTAAATTTTATAAATAATTATTAATTTTATGATCAATATTCTTATTTTTTAATAATATTTGCCGTACATGGCATGTGGTGCAAAAACTAGTTATAGGTAATTATTTAGTGTTTATCATCTGTTTTGAGAAGAACGTGCATTGATCATTGAACTCAACTGAACAAAAAAAAAAAAAAAACTAATAACTTATATAGTAATTTATAAGTAGATAAGTAAAAGCTAGTATAAAATATGGGGTATGCACTAAATTACACAAATATGTGGCAATTGAAGACTATCCAACTATTTACGCATACAAATAAAAATAAACTAAAAAATTTGGGTATTTATCGCTGTAAATAAGTAAACAACGCACATAATTATTACTCAAGTGATGAGACGGAACCTAGCATTGAAGAGATCAATCGGGACTTGCAGCTCGGAGGTGCAGTGACGAGATCGAGAGCCAAGAAGCTGCAAGGTCATTTGTAATGCTACATTTCGAAGAGATTGAAGAATGATGGAGTCGAATTTCATCAATACAAGTTGGTGAATTTAACAAGTGTTGAAGATGAAGATTTGGGCGTCCATCATTGAAGAAAAGGAAGACAAGTCCAAGAAAACAGATTTTCTTATATTTTATTTGGGCTTAAAAACTTTGTATTTATTTTTGATTTAGTTTAGTCCAATTATCACAACATGTTTAGGTGATTAATTGGCCCAGTTCGATAGGAAGGCGATACACGATGGATTCGCCAATACTTATGCCATGACTCGAGAAGGACACACCACGCGATTGTGGCCACTAGCGCCGAAAGATGTGATTGAGGATCAGCGACGTATGCAAGAGAAGTACAAAGAAGAGAAGGAGAAACGTGCTGAGAGCAAGCAGCCGATCCAATCTGGACAATCCACGGCAGAGTCTCAGTGTACTAAGGGAACCAAGGGCCTCCCTAAGGCTAAGGCTGCCCACGTTACCATTCCTTCCAGTTTAGATACGGCACACCGGAATTTGTTCATCGGTGTAAGAGGAGTTCAGACCGCCATTAAATCAGGTAATGCTATCGTTCTAGTTAATTTTAAGGCTAATGATACTCCTGATGTTGTTGTTATTCCTCCTGTTTTGCAGCCTTTGATGGAGGAGTTCAAGGATGTTTTCCCGGACGAAATTCCTAGTGGTCTGCCGCCGATTCGAGGAATTGAGCACCAGATCGACTTCCAGCCAGGAGCAGTCCTTTCAAACAGACCCGCCTACCTTACCAGCCCTGAGGAAACCAAGGAGATTGACCGTCAGGTCAAGGAGTTGCTGGAGAAGAAGCAAATTAGATAGAGCTTGTCACCGTGCGCAGTGCCTGTCATCCTCGTACTGAAGAAGAATAACGAATGGCGCATGTGCATGGACTGCCGAGCTATCAACAAGATAACGGTAAAGTATCGCTTCCCTATCCCTCGATTAGATGACATGTTAGATGAGTTGTCTGGAGCGTCTGTCTTTTCAAAAATTGATTTGCGTTTTGGATACTTTCAAGTGAGAATGAGTGAGGGAGATGAGTGGAAAACTGCGTTCAAAACGAAGCATGGACTGTATGAATGGCTTATGATGCCGTTTGGCCTTACTAACGCCCCTAGTACGTTCATACGTCTAATGAACCATGTTTTGCGTGAAGTCATAGGGAAGTATGTGGTGGTATATTTTGATGATATCCTTGTCTATAGGACGTGTGTCAATAAGCATGTTAGACATCTTAGGCATGTGTTTGTGTTGCTGCATGATGCAAAATTATATGCTAATTTGTCTAAGTGTACATTCTGTATGGATGAGGTTGTATTTCTTCGTTTTGTTGTGAGTAGCGTGGGATAGAAGTTGATAGGACGAAGGTGGAGGCCATAGAGGAGTGGCCAACGCCTAAGTCATGTGCTGATGTTAGGTCTTTCCATGGTTTAGCCGAATTTTATCGTCGTTTTGTGCGTGATTTTTCATCTATTGCTGCACCATTGACTGAGTTGAGTAGGAAAGATAGGAAGTTTGAGTGGGGCAAAGCCCAAGAGCATGCGTTTAATTTGTTGAAGTCAAAATTGTGTAATGCTCCTGTGTTGGTCTTGCCTGATTTTGATAAAATATTTGAGATTGAGTGTGATGCCTCCGGCATAGGGATTGGTGCTGTTTTGCTGCAGGAAAGGAAGCCAGTCGCTTATTTCAGTGAGAAGTTGAATGGCGCTGCCCTGAGATACTCCACATATGACAAGGAGTTGTATGCACTGAAGAGGTCTTTGGAGACTTGGCAGCATTACTTGAGGCCGAAGGAGTTTGTGATTCATACTGACCACGAATCACTGAAGCATCTGAAGGGTCAGCAGAGCTTAAACTCACGCCATGCTCGATGGGTGGAGTTTATAGAGTCATTTCCCTATGTGATCAAGTACAAGAAAGGAGAAGAGAATGTGGTTGCTGATGCTCTTTCCCGCAGGTACACATTGATTTCTGTTATGCATGCGCAATGTTTAGGTCTTGAGCATATTAAGAGTTTTTATATGAATGATCCTTTCTTTGGACCTATCTTTGCTTCATGTGATGGAAAATCTAGGGTTGTTAACTCGTACTATGTGTCTGAGGGTTTCTTGTTTAGGGATTCGAAGTTATGTGTCCCTAATTGTTCTATGAGGGAGTTGTTTGGGTTAGAATCTCATGCGGGGGGTCTTATGGGTCATTGTGGTGTTGCGAAGACATTGAGTCTATTGCATGAACATTTTTATTGGCCTCACATGAAGAGAGATGTCGAGAGAGTCTGTGCTAGATGTATTACTTGTAAAAAGGCTAAATCTAGTTCTAATCCATTTGGTTTGTACACTCCACTACCTGCACCCTCTGCACCTTGGATTGACATATCTATGGATTTTATTCTTGGTTTGCCTAGGTCTAAGTCTGGCAAAGATTCTGTGTTTGTAGTAGTCGATAGATTCTCAAAAATGTCTCATTTTATTGCTTGCAGAAAAACTGACGATGCTGTTAACATTGCTAATTTGTTCTTTCGTGAAGTAGTTAGACTGCATGACATGCCTAGGACTATTGTGTCTGATAGGGATTCTAAGTTTTTGGGACATTTTCGGCGTGTCTTATGGGGAAAGTTAGGTACTAAGCTGTTATTTTCTACTGCATGTCATCCTCAAACGGATGGTCAAACTGAAGTGGTTAATAGAACGCTAGGTACTTTTCTTCGTGCTTTAGTTAAGAACAATCTTAAGTCATGGGAAGAGTGCTTACCATTCGCTGAATTTGCTTATAACAAAGTTGTGCATTCTTCTACACACATGTCTCCATTTGAGGTTGTTTATGGATTTAATCCGTTGACACCAACGGATCTTATTCCTTTGCCTACTGATAATCTTTCGAGTTTGCAAGGTTCTCATAGGGCTGAACAGGTTCGAGAGATGCATGTTAAAGTAAAACAGAGGATCGAGTTTCAAGGTGCTAAGAACGCAACAAAGGCGAACACACACCGCAAGCAAGTATTGTTCAAACCTGGTGATAAGGTTTGGATACACTTCAGCCCGGGACATTTTCCTAACTTGAGGAAGTCGAAGCTGATGCCTCGTGGCGATGGACCATTCTCCGTGGTCGAGCGAGTCAATGACAATGCATACCGCATTGATCTTCTAGGTGAGTATAAGTGTTCCTCCACTTTTAATGCGGCTGATTTGTCTCCATTTCCTGTAGATGATCAAGATGTCGAGGAGGACTTGAATTCGAGGATGAATTCTTTTCAGCAGGGGGGGAATGATGAGACGGAACCTAGCATTGAAGAGATCAATCGGGACTTGCAGCTCGGAGGTGCAGTGACGAGATCGAGAGCCAAGAAGCTGCAAGGTTATTTGCAATGCTACATTTCGAAGAGATTGGAGAATGATGGAGTCGAATTTCATCAATACAAGTTGGTGAATTTAACAAGTGTTGAAGATGAAGATTTGGGCGTCCATCATTGAAGAAAAGGAAGACAAGTCCAAGAAAACAGATTTTCTTATATTTTATTTGGGCTTAAAAACTTTGTATTTATTTTTGATTTAGTTTAGTCCAATTATCACAACATGTTTAGGTGATTAATTGGCCCAGTTACATTTAATTAAGGAGTCCAAAATTATCAAGCCCAAGCCTTGCTAATTTCGAAACCTAGCTTAGGAATTAGATTAGTATTTATGTTAATTTTCGTTCATACTTTGAAACAGACTTGATTGAATGAAATCAACTTCACGCTAATTCTCTTATCTCACAAAAACTGAAGAGTTCTTGGTAGAGTTTGATATTGGCAATTTCAAACTTGAATTCATCGACTCATTCGTGATATCTCGTAGTATCCGGGTTAGTCGAGCCACGAAGATTGCTCCATAAACGCGTTTCGGATTCAAGTAGATCCGGGGTTCGTTTCGGGTAAGATTCACAATTCGTTTCTGTTTTTAATTCTTCAATTTATGTTCTTTTCGTTTTCCCAGCCATTCTCCATCGTTCCTATATCATCAATAACCATCCCCTTCGTTCCCATAACCATCCCATCGCAAAAAACCTCTTGTTTAATTTCAGATCCGTTTTTGAAACCCTAATTCGACCTGAAAATAACCACCGTGCCAAATCGAAAACTACTCGTGCGTTTTCGTTGAATTTTGGATATGTTCTTCATAACCCTATGTTGTAATTCGTGTTACAATTTGAGATTAATCGGAATTGAATTTCTTAGGTTACTGTCGACGCCTATTCAGCGTATGTGGGGTAGAAATTCAGGGAATTATCATTCGATTTTCATAGTTGTAATTTGGATTGAATCTTTCGTATCTGACGTTGTTCGATTCGTAGCTTCCGCATTTTGTAGATTGCATCATCAAGTCAAGCCCGCCTTCACCTCTCTCTCTCTATATATATATATACACAACACATACATACACAGTCCCATTCATTGCCATCCCAAGGTTGACGAAGTACTTGTCTTTTTTTTCTCTCTCTCTTTCTCTCTTCAACGATAAAATTCTCAACTGTCATTGCGTGGGAAAAAGAAACCGAAGAAGTGAGTATTAATGGAGCAGAAAGAAATGAAGCAGAAGAAAAACATTTCATTTAGTTCGATTTTCATGCATGCTGATAGATTCGACATGGCGTTGATGGGTTTGGGTTTGCTAGGCGCGATTGGCGATGGAGTTACCTTGCCACTAACTTACTTAATCGCCAGCAAGATCATGAACATCTTCGGAAATTCCGAGGATTCTTTGCCGGAAAACTTCATCAATTCGGTCAACAAGGTCACTCCTCTCTTCCGATCTCCATTTTCAAATATTTGATTTCTATTATTTCTTCGAATTTTTTTTTTTCAATGTCAATTTTTTTAGGGGGTGTTTTTGTGATTGGTATTTCTAGTTAATAGTTTTTGTTGTTGATAATGTAATATACAATATATTGAAACGATCAGGCATTTTTTTTTTTTAGGGAAGAAGGCAACCTTAATAGTTAATAGCTAGGTCACTTCTAGTCCAATTATCCATGCAAGAATTTGATATTATGATTAAGCATTTTCTTGATTTTTCCTGCCAAACTAAAAGCTTGTTTTTTTTCCTTCCCCTTTTTCTTTTGACTTTTTCAGAATGCATTGATCGTTTGTTACTTGGCTTGTGTGAAATGGGTATCCTGCTTTCTTGGTAGGTGAAATCTCTATTTTTCTAAATGTTAATATGCATAATTGGAATTTGACTTTGATTTTGGTAATCTATTTGTTCAAAGGGATATTGCCGGACAAGAACAGCAGAGAGACAAGCTTCAAGATTAAGAATGAGGTATCTGAAAGCTGTAATGAGGCATGATGTTGGCTACTTCGATTTGCACATGACGAGCATGGCCCAAGTCATCGAGAGCGTCGTCTCTAGTGACAGTCTAGTCATCCAAGAGTTCATTAGTGAAAAGGTTCAAAATCTCTACATTTATGAACCTTGATATGCAATGCATATATATGTTGTTTATATTGATTGATCAAGCCTATTTTTGATAGTTAGTTCACATGTGTAGGCCTCTAACCATCCAAGATTCTATTAGTGAATAGATACAAAATCACTACGATGATGAATCTTCATATGTATTAGTTTTTCTTATCATAATTGATTGAGTGAAATCTAATAATTCTTATGTTAGTTCTCTAACATCTTATGTACGTGCAAATAGGTTCCAGTCTTTGTGATGAACCTATTGACATTCTTTGGATCGTATATTGTAGCATTCATAATACTATGGAGATTAGCCATCATAGGATTCCCATTCCTCATATTGCTTGTAATTCCTAGTTTGATGTACGGAAGAGCTTTGATGAGCATTGAAAGAAAAATACGAGACGAGTATAGTAAGGCAAATACTATTGTGGAGCAAGCCCTCTCCTCTGTTAGGACAGTTTATTCTTTTGTGGGAGAGAGAAAGACAATTTCCTCATACTCTAACGCTCTTCAAGGGACGGTGAAGTTAGGATTAAAACAAGGTTTGGCAAAAGGTTTGGCTATTGGAAGTAATGGTATTGTTTTTGCAATTTGGGCCTTCATGTCTTACTATGGAAGTAGATTAGTTATGTACCATAATGCTCAAGGAGGCTCTGTCTTTGTTTGTGGAGCTCTTATTGCTCTGGGTGGATTGTAAGAATTTTTTTATTTTCATTTCTTTTTCTTGAGATATAGATCTTGTGACGTGCTTGTACTGATTTAGTGATGTTTCTTGAACTTGAGTAGAACATTTGGTTCAGGCCTATTGAACATGAAGTACTTTTCAGATACTAGTGCAGCTGCAGAGAGAGTGAGGGAAGTGATAAGAAGAGTACCAAAGATTGATTCAGACAACATGGAAGGCCAAATACTACCGAATGTGCGTGGAGAAGTTGAATTCAGACACGTTGCTTTCACTTACCCTTCAAGGCCGGGGAGCATAATCTTTGAGGATTTCAACCTTAGAGTTCATGCAGGAAAGAAAGTGGCACTGGTTGGAGGAAGTGGTTCGGGAAAATCTACAACTGTATCTCTTTTGCAGAGATTTTATGATCCAATTAGAGGGGAAATTCTCTTCGATGGAGTAGCCATTGATAAGTTGCAACTCAAGTAGCTAAGATCACAAATGGGATTAGTTAGTCAAGAGCCAACCCTTTTTGCAACCTCCATTAAGGAGAATATACTATTTGGGAAAGAAGATGCTTCGATGGAGGAAGTTATCGAAGCTGCTAAAGCTTCAAATGCTCATAGCTTCATCTCTCAGTTGCCTCAAAGTTATGACACTCAGGTAAATATTATGCTACAAGGAGTTATGTTATAAATCTTGAACTTATATACTTCTTGATGTTGTAATTTCAGTTCAGTCTATTTTTTTTTTGTTCCTATATTCGGATAACTTGATTGCGTAGTAATACTCATTTATGTCCATATGCAGGTAGGAGAGAGAGGTGCTCAAATGTCCGGAGGCCAAAAACAAAGAATAGCAATAGCAAGAGCCATAATTAAGTCCCCCAAAATCCTCATCCTTGACGAGGCTACGAGCGCCCTCGATTCCGAATCTGAACGAGTTGTCCAAGAGGCTCTTGATATGGCATCCGTGGGCCGTACCACCATCACAATTGCCCACCGCCTCTCCACCATCCGAAACTCCAACCTCATAGCCGTGGTCCAAAATGGCCATGTGGTGGAGATCGGGTCCCACTATGCCCTCATCGAAGATGAAAACGGCCTTTACACGTCCCTCATCCGCCTTCAACAAATAGAGAAAAATGAGTTACCCTACCCCACTAGACCAATCAAAGATGCACACACCACGAGCATCAAAAGTCTCGTGATAATGAGTCATTCGAGTTCAGCCAACTCGGATTCATCGAGTCTAGTTGCACCGGCTCTGCCGAACAAGCAAGTGCTCCCTTCGCCTACTCTTAGACGTTTACTAGCCTTGAACTCGCCTGAATGGAAACAAGCAACTTTAGGGTGCATAGCTGCAGTGTTGTTCGGTGCCATTCAACCATTGTATGCATTTGCAATGGGGTCGACGATATGGGTGTATTTTCAAACAGATCATAGTGTGATCAAGGAGAAGACTAAGATATACACATTGGATTTGCTCTCTTCTCTCTCCTTGTCAACAACATGTGCCAACACTACAATTTTGCTGTGATGGGGGAGCATTTGACGAAAAAGATCCGAGAGAGTATGTTGTCGAAAATTCTCACGTTCGAAATGGGGTGGTTCGACCAAGATGAGAATGCTACTGCCGTTATTTGTTCGAGACTAGCCAAAGATTCTAATGTGGTATGTTCTTACACACACTTTGATTATACTAGCAACATTAGTTAAAATCATAAATATATATTTATAAAATCGAAGATGAATCTTATCACAATTTTAAAGAATTTTAGATGTTAAACTCCGTACTAAACTTTTTCTAGAAAATACAATAGGTATAAATAATATATAGGTATGATCAGAATTTTAGAACACATTTCTAAACTTGCATCTTAGACTACTGCCTTTGAATTAAACATATTATTCCCTTATAGGTATGGATATGTGCTAAAGATCGAATGTTCAACACTTAGGCATTTGCTTATGATGATAGATTAGATTAGTATTTAAATGATTAGAAAATCAAACAAGCCTAGACTTATTCAATCAATGAGTATATCTCATATGCAGTGGATCAGCCTGTTTACTATCATCCACAAAAGTGAACACTTAGATTCATCATTTTCTTGACATAGAGTTTATTAATGTCTAGCAACCCACCATGATAAATGAGGATCAATCCTAAAATAATCTTGACATTTGATGCAGGTAAGGTCTCTAGTAGGCGATCGAATGGCCTTACTTGTCCAAACACTCTCAGCAGTGATCATAGCCTGCACAATCGGGCTAGCAATTGCATGGAAGCTTGCACTAGTAATGATAGCAGCTCAACCCCTAATTATAATTTGTTTTTACCTTAGACGTGTCCTCCTCAAACTCATGTCAGAAAAAGCCATCAAATCTCAAGAAAAGAGTAGCAAGCTCGCAGCAGAAGCAGTGTCAAACCTCCGAACTGTCACATCGTTCTCCTCCCAAGCCCGAATCCTCAGAATGCTCGAAGAAGCTCAAGAAGGGCCTCAAAAGGAGAGCATTCGACAATCTTGGTACGCAGGTATATGCTTAGGAACTTCACAATGTCTTATGACTTGCACTTGGGCTTTGGATTACTGGTATGGTGGAAAACTCATAGCTGAGGGTTTCATTGGAGCAAAGGAATTTTACCAAACTTTCTTGGTTTTAGCGAGTACGGGTCGAGTAATAGCTGAGGCTGGAACTATGACTAATGATCTAGCTAAAGGAGCTGATGCAATGGGGTCAGTCTTTGCAGTTTTGGATAGACACTCTTTGATTGAGCCCGAGGATCTAGAAGGGCACAAGCCCGAGAAGCTAAAAGGGCTCGTTGATCTCGAAAATATTGATTTTGCATATCCAACTAGGCTAGACTCTATGATCTTTCAAGAGCCTACACTTTTCTCAGGTACCATTAAACAAAATATAATGTATGGAGCCTTCGAAGACGTGGACGAGTCTGAGGTTCTAGATGCTTCCAAGGCTGCAAATGCCCACGATTTCATCTCCGGACTGAAGGATGAATACGAGACCTTCTATGGAGATAGGGGACTGCAGCTTTCGGGCGGACAGAAGTAGAGGATCGCAATAGCTCGAGCTATACTGAAGAATCGAACTATCTTGCTTCTTGATGAGGCTACAAGTGCACTGGACATTCAATCAGAGAAGGTAGTGCAAGATGCATTGGAAAGGGTTATGATTGGAAGAAGTATAGTAGTAGCACACAGGTTGAGTACTATACAAAATTGTGATACAATTGTAGTTCTTGAAAATGGGAGAGTGGTGGAAGAAGGGACACATACATCTTTGTTGAGTAAAGGGCCCAGGGAGCCTATTATTCTCTTATCGGAGTTGTTGAGAATGGGGCTAGCATTATATAGATGACGTTTCATGTGTTAAAATTTTAGGAACTTTTTAATTGTTTCTGCACTGCTATGCGTACGTAAATGTGAATTAGAAAAAGAAAAAAACAAAAAACAAAAAAAAGAGACGCGAAGCTAAAGTGTTTTTTGTCCATTATTTATTTCAAGGATGTTCATGAATATGTTGTATCTTTATTTTGTGGCAACCCACGTTTTTTCTCTCTGTAGCTTCCAAAATTAATTTTTATATAAAAAATAATTTATGAATTAAATTGATTTTGAAATTTAAGTATGAACCAAGTTGCGTACCGTCTAAAATCTACATGATTTTAATCTATCTATACTTATATAAAAAGAGTCTTGAGTGCTTAATGTAGATTGCCTATTATGTCCTCATTATTAAATTATATATAAGGGCAACAATATAATACAATAAATTATATTTATGCTAAATACTGAATATCTATTTTACACCATAAATACAATATTTTTTAAGTGGTACTATAATATATTATTATTATAAATTAAATTTACCTTATATATCAATCTAACTTAATATAACATATTCTATGTATGGTTGTAAATCTAAGGGGATCCTAATCCCACAAATTTAAGTTTATTTTTAAGAAACACGTATTCATTTTTTTAATTTTTTTAATTATTTTTTTTCCCTTCATATGTATTAATTGACACATGCTCAGATGTTATAAGAGATAATTCAATTTTTTTTTTCTCTTTGAAGTTAAAGAATTCAAATATGATATTCATGTTATATCAGCCAAATACCCAAAAATTAGAGTTGTACAACCTATTATTAATTAACAAGAAAAAAATGAGATAGGTAAATGTTTCATGAAATAATTAAAAAAGAATTACAATATATCATACTAGAAAAAAATATATATATTGCATTTTAAAATAGATATCTATCAAGACTCATAACTAATCAAATAAATAGTTTTAGGAAAATAGTACTAATTCACACGAGATTGGAAAGTACAAACAAAAAATTTCTTGTAAAAGAGTGTTATTTAAGACTTCATTCGTTCCCAAAAACCTTTTCCCGATTTGACACAAATTTTAAGAAGGAATATAATTAATTAATATTGTTTATTGTGAGTAAAGATTGAGTTCCACCTTTATTGTGAGGGGAGATTGTTAAGCGGTGGGCCATAAAGGGAAAAGTAGTAAATACCCCCTAACGTTGACACCCCGGAGCAAATACACCCCTAACAAAATGTTTGGGGCTGCCAGACCCTTAACGTACACTTAAGCGGTGCAAAAAAAACCCTCCTTCTTTGAGGAATTTTGTCGAACATCTGCTTTGAACCTGCAAAATCAAGTAGTAAAACACAAACTCATCAGTCATCATCGATTCAAAAATTCCACTCACAACGAAGCGAGATCACCAACCAGAATCTCAACAAAAATATGAAGAAATCGAAGAAAATGTTTTACCTAGAAGCCCCAACAGCTTGAAGGTGAGGCGAGTGATGAGAAAGGTCTCAGAGGGCAAAACCGTCATTTGGCCGAACCTCCGGCGGCTGCTGCGGAGGTATAGGGTGACGACAGAGGCCTCGCTCACCACTCGCCACTGCCGCTTCTTCTAATTGGAGGCCGACTTGTCATTTGTGTAGCTCGTGGTTCGCGGAATCAGCGGCTTCCTCTCGTTCTCGATCTCGGACGATGCGGGCATGAAAATCCTCGCGGAATCAGCGGCTTCTTCTGATTGGTGTTTTACTACTTGATTTTGCAAGTTCACAGCAGGTGTTCGACAAAATTCCTCAGAGAAGGAGGATTTTTTTGCACCGCTTAAGTGTATGTTAAGGGTCTGGCAGCCCCAAACGTTTCGTTAGGGGTGTATTTGCTCCGGGGTGTCAACGTTAGGGGGTATTTGCTACTTTTCCCGGCCATAAATGATAAGTGTAGTAAATATGTAATGTTTAAAGGGTGTAAAATGTATTGTTATAGTGAGTACATGTCCAAAAAATGAAAGATGCAATATGCACATGTATACGTCTGAAATACCTCTGAAATAATTAGTTTAAAGTTAGAATGTGAATTGTCATAAGATTATATTTTAGTTTATAAATTTTGCCAATTTTCATTAGAAGTCTTAACTTTGATTTATAAATTTTATATCTTTTCAACAATTGTTCTTCAATTCTTCTTTATACTACTATATATTTTTTAGAAATAAGTTTAGACCAATAGACAAAATATTTTTAAGAAATCATTTTCTTCATTAACTTCTAACATTTGTAAATGTAGTTTTTTATTGCTAAGTTTATCATTTTGTACTTTTACCAATATTTTTTGTTAATAGAGAAAACAACTTCAACATTAAAAAGTTACAAAGATTCTTCTCAAAATCTTAACTTCATCTAAAGAGTTGTAAAAATGGAAGGTTACTAAAACAAGTTCATATTCCTTCCTTATTTTTATCTTTATTGGACTTTTACTTTGATATTTTAGGATTTTCAATAGCAAAGAAAAATTAGATCAATATGATTTTAGATCTTATCTTTCTTTTTTTTCTCTAAAAATCTCACTCAAGACTAATTATAATTATAAGTTAGAAATTTAAATTTTATTTTTTGGAATTAGATTGTAATTAGATATTTTGTTTCAAAAACATAAATTGAAGTAATTTGAGAGAGATATGACATAAAATAAGGAAAGGTAGTTGCTAAAACAAGAACAATGTTAAACGTTGTCATATATGCTATATAAAGATTGATAAAATAAATAGTATATCTAATATTTTGTGCATAACTTTTGTGACTAGCTTAAGTGCTTTATTTGAGGAATCGTATACTTAAATATTTTTCTCAATTTATTGTTATTGAAATAATTATTTTAAGTTTTAGTGGAACTAAAGGGTAAGTTACATTTTTTTTTTACATTAATACAAGTAAAAACAAGGTATGATATATTTGGTTTTTTTCATATTCTTTAAAATTAGTGATAAAATTACATAATGATTTTTACAACATTACCATGCCTACGAGCCTACGAATGCAAATAAGTTAGAAATATAAATTTATTCAAACTAAATTAGAGGTTACACGTGCAACGCACGTTACACTTGCTAGTGAAATTAAAAGTACCTCTTAACTTTGAAATTCATTAATTCCCACTTCAACATTGTTGAAAAGCCTAATAATTAGACATACTCTTATATACGAATATTGTACTTCGTTGTGTAAGAATTACTTTCATGAGTTACAATTCGATGGTCATTCATATTTAAGAAAATTATTTTCATGTTATAATAAGTCACATTTTTCATTATTTACGAAGATCTACAGCTCTGCTCCATATGGGAATAGAATTTATTATTATTATTATTATTATTATTATTATTATTAGATCCGGTTCGAAGATTTACAACAAAGATAAAGAACGACTACTGAGTTGGAGCAAGTTGGACAAATCTTCATACCGAAATACCGAACTCACGAGTCTTCAGATATCCGCCACACCAGCTGCCTGCAGCACAAAGCGGAGGGTGGGCGTCCTCCGGGAGGCGACTCCAACGCTCAAGTCAGTAAAAGGAACACTAACTTAGCTCGAGCATATGTTCTTAGCCAATTTTCTAGTAGTCTACTCCTACACACGTACTCGTAGCCATTTTAACCCACAGTTATTATACTCACTATGTACTTGAAGTTGTTTTTTCTATAAGATTTTCTCTCAAAAGAGGATTTCCCTGTTTTCAACACTTCCCATATCTCTCACCAACATACATCCATAAAAATCTAAGATGTAAAAGTTATTTTGTACAGTAGGACTAATAATTTACCTAGGAGAATTGGATGTAGTCATCATATTTTTTACGTGAATAGAGAAAGTAATTAAAATTTCTTACTTCTAATGCAGAGTATAAATAAAAACTATAAGTGACGTTAGACGAGAGTACGATGAGATAATTTACCTAGGTGAATTGGATGTAGTCATTATATTTTTTACGTGAATAGATAAAGTAATTAAAATTTCTTAATTCATATGCAAGAGTATAAAAACTATAAGTGACGTTAGACAAGAGTACGATGAGTATTTAAATAGCATTAAATTTGAACCTGAAAACTTTAATTAAATCATGTACAACGCCACAATTTCTACAGATATATAAAATGAGCTACTTAGAGCAACCATAGAATCCATTTTGTTTCGTATTAAAAATAAAAATAAAAAAACAAACAAGATATGGGGCAGATAATCGCAACTCAACACTATCAAACCTTCATCTCCAACTCCATCAGGAAATAGGAAGCAAAATCCAAAAACTATCATACATTGATCATCAAATGGCACCACCAACATATCTTACCCTTGTCTTCTTCTACAAAAATGATCGATCGAAGCAGCACGAGGAAATTTTGCGTCACACGCCTGAAACAATCTTTGTCGGAGATCTTAACCATCTTCCACCCTTTAGCAGGTACGATCAATCAAAATTCATTCATCAGTTGCAACGATAGGGGCACGGAGTTCGTCGAAGCCCATGTCCACGCTCGATGCCATCTCACAAATCTTACAAAACCCTAAGATGGTGGAGGTTTACGATTTATGATGTTGATTTCGGTTGGGGGGAGCCGGTTTGGGTTTGCACTACGCATATGCAGTACATGAATATGACTATTTTCATGAGCACTCCGTCTCACGATCGTATCGAAGCGTGGGTTAATGTTCCTAACGATGACTTCTTCGAATTGCTCTTAGCCAAATACAATATCCTTAATTAAATATTTCATCCGTCTACGATAAGTAGACTCGAATTTTCTTTGCACGAATTTTGGGACTTTGTAATGATGAGTTTTAAAATTGATTATCAATTTTAAATCTCAAAATCAGCACGAGAAAAACGGAGATACCTTATTTATATATACTACTAGATAGGCCAAATATATTATGGTCATTATGGGGTGTTTACAGTTTTGTCACGCATAAGAAAAATGAAGCATATTGTTTTTTGGTTGTGTTTGAAAGTTTCAGCTTCCGAGTTTTCATTTATGTGTTTAACTTTATATCAACTCAATTTATTTTATATTTTGTTTTATTTTTCTTCTAATCCTCAATATCACGATTTAATCTAACTTTATATAAATCAACTACACACAAATCGATCCAATTAAAGTTGATTATATATTTTTAGCATTTATTTACAATAACATCCTCAATTAAATGCCCCCATTTTGTTATTTTCTTTTATTAAATACTAGTTGTGTTTTGTAGAACATTTTGTCCTTTTTTCAGTGGAAAGGAGGAAAAAGTTACAAAGTCTTTTCTCCCTATTTCTCGTTGTCTTCTTCCCCAGGTTTATTCATTTCTTCAGAGTTGTGTATTCTCCATATATATAAGTATATTACATGCTCTTTATTTATCTGTTCTATTTTGGCTTATAAAAAAATGCACCATACCATGATATGTTTGAACTGGTTGCAATTTTACACGGCAATTTTTTTGGGGCATACTCCTATCAGCCTCGTCACATGGTGTGACCAAATCCTAATTGACACTTTTATTCAAATCTATTAACACTTTTATTCACAGTAATTGACATTTTTACAAAAAATAAGAGAATAATGAATATTTTATTTTGTGGATGGTAGAATAGAGAATAAAGTATGTGTAAATAACCATAAGTTAAATCATTACGATAGCAAGTTGATAAAATTAAATATTTCAATCATAGTAGGATTGATACTTTTATTCAAACTAACAGATGATACGTGTGTTGCACGTGAATACAATATTTTTTATACGTAGTTTATAAAAATAGAATACAAATAATGTAACTTTTATATTTGAATATGCAATAAATTATTAATTTGCTAAAAGTAAAAATAAAATTTTAAATAGATACTAACGAAACCTAAATGCATAAAATGAAACCAAGTAAGAACTATAGTGTTATGTTGTTTTGCTGAATGTCGAATACTTTTTCTTTTTTGCTTCTAGAGATATTTAAGTTTGTCCAATGTCTTATCATCATCATTGTGAATATCAATGTAATCTTCGAACTTCTTTATTCATTATTTTTCGTTTTCCTTTTCCTTGCGCTCTATGACCAATTTGCACCACCATTTTATGTTAATTGCCCTAATTTTCCTCTACGAAAATGGTAGAGGCGCAGAGAGTCGGCGGAAGCCGGAGTTCGTGCAGTGCTCTCCTCTCTCAATTCTCACGAAACCATAAAATGGAGAAACACTCGAGCAATTGGTTCATCCTATGTCGAAAATGCCGTGCAGCTGTTAGTGAAAACATAGTCAACATATTCCAGCTAGTTCGTAATTGAATGGAATTAGGCGGATTAATTTTCTAAAAAGTAAATTTAATGTATACTTGAATTTCAAATTGAATTTAACTTCATAGACTTAGGCGCATTAAATATCAACAGAAGGTAAAATGTTAGGTTATAGCTTTTATAAAGTTCATAAATGGGTCAATATATTTGATATTCGATGGTTGTATCAGTTTCATTTAAATAAACTTGTACACACAACAAGTTGCTTGTGTGTCGGTGTAGCTGTGGCTTAATTTCATAAGTGTTTTCTATTTTAAACAGTCTAATTTAGGTCTCTAGTTTAACCTACTAATTCTAGTTTTCTAATGACGACTCTCATTCTTTCTAGAATTTTAATTTCTCTGATGGCTCTAATTCTTTCTAGATATTTTCGCTGTTGAAGCTAATATTGTTCATGAGCGAGAGAACTACACATCCAGTAGGCTTGATTAATGAAATTCAACCAAACTGGAAATTTTCTTGCCTTTCTAGTTTCAAATTCAATGAACCTCACAAATAATACATAATCTTTTTATACATATAGAAGACAAAATGAGCTGCTTAAAACATCAATACATCGAATATATTAACCCATTTAATTTCAAGAAACAATCAAAAGAAAAATGGCGCAGATAACCATGGCAACTCATACTATCAAGCCATCTTTCCCAACTCCACTTGCATTAAAAAACCACAAACTAGCATACCTTGACCAAATTGCCCCTGCAGCTTATATTCCCCTCATTTTCTTCTACGAAAATGTTGAATCTCAACCCTACGAACAAATCTCTCGACGTCTGAAACAATCTTTGTCGGAGATCTTAACCGTCTTCTACCCTTTAGCCGGCACAGTTACTCGAAATTCGTACGTCGAATGCAACGACTGAGGCGCGGAGTTCGTGGAAGCCCGAGTTCATGCTCGCCTCTCTCACTTCTTACAAAACCCTAAAATGGAAGAACTCGAGCAATTGGTTCCCGCCGAAAGCTCATCCTACAATGACGATGCCGTACAGCTGTTGGTGAAAACCAGTCTATTCGACTGCGGAGGAATCTCTGTCGGCGTCTGTTTTTCGCATAGAATCGGCGATTTCTCGTCTCTCTCCACGTTCATGAATGCATGGGCTGCCACGTGTCGAGGGGAAGAAGCTTCTGGAACCATCCGTCCCTCCTTCGGTTTGGCACACCATTTCCCTCCAAGAGACGTACCTCCGGCCTCCGGCTATAGCCAAGGAATAACGAAGGAGAAAATCGTGACGAAAAGGTTGGTTTTCGATAAGGAGAAGCTCGAGAATCTGAGGAAAGAAGCTTCTAATGGAGAGGTGAAGTATCCGAGTAGAGTGGAAGCCCTTACGTCTTTCATTTGGCGAAGCTTCATCGAGGCGTATAAAGAAAAGACGACGTCGTTTGCCGCCTCCCATGCCGTGAACTTGAGGAATAGAGCGGTCCCCCCGATTCCCGATCACACCTTCGGAAACTGCGTGACGTTTGCTTCCGCCGCCGTTTCGTCGGAGGAAGACAACGGAGGAAGTTCCGTGCTTGTGTCGAAAATGAGGGCCGCCATTAGAGCAGTGGACGATGATTATATCAATAATGTTATTAAGGATGAGGCTCGGTCGATAGAGGAAGCCGGTGATTATTTTGAATCGGGAAACTGTGCTTTTTCGAGTTGGTGGAGGTTTCCGGTTTACGACGTGGATTTCGGTTTTGGAAAACCGGTTTGGGTTTGCACTGCGACGATGCCGTTCAATAATGGAATTGTGCTGATGAGCACTCCATCTTTAGATGGTATAGAAGCGTGGGTCAACATTCCTAACGACGACTTCTTTGAATTGCTACTAGATAATTACAATAAGTTTCCTTAATTAACTTATAATCTAGATGTGCTAGTAGCTACTACTACCACAAAATCATGATCTTTAGATAAAATTGACTTTCTAGCTCTTTTTATGATTTTGTAATGATAAATTTTAAAATAAATTTTTGGAGTTTAGTTATTTTTTATCTATTACCTATATAAAAAAGAGTCTTGTGGTAAAATATGTGTTGCCTATTTTATCCTTCTTTATTTGTTTAAATTAAGGGTAATAAAGTAATTTAATATATATAATGCAATAAGATGAGGATTATCGTGATTAACATATTCAATTTTTGTTTAAGAAACCAAGATTCTCGTCCTTAGTGGACAACTTGTCTTTTACTTATTATAATATAAATAACATATTGTTTTTATGTCTATCAAAATATTTATTCCGTTGATTTACGATTGAGAGTATATGTACGCACAAAGCAAATATAAACAACAAAGTATTCAATTGATCTAATTTAAGCTTTCTTGATATACTTATGTATTTCTTCCTCTCTCTCTTTTTCTATTTTTTTATCATAGTTAATGCAATTTTGTATTTTCTAACATTATAATTTTTTTATTACGTACATTAATTATAGTTAAATCAAATCTCCATCTTTACTACAATTATATATACAAAAGATTTATTTTTTATTTAATCTCTCTCCTATTTATTTAAATTTTTTTAAAAAAAAGTGTTCAATTGATCTAATTTTAAGCTCTCTTGATATTACTTATGTATTTCTTTCTCTCTTTTTTTTTCTTTTTTTATCATAGTTAATGCATTTTTTGTATTTTTCTAACATTATAAATTTTTGTTACAAACATTAATTATTGTTAAATCAAATCTCCATCTTTACTACAATTATATACATAAGATTTATTTTTTATTTGATCCCTCTCCTATTTATTTTCCATATGATTGCATATTTTTTTCCTAAAAATAAGTAGTTGAAAGAATATTTTCAAATTTCAATAAATTCTTAAAATATTATTAAACTTCAAACCTCTTCAGAGTAATGATAAAGTAAAAATAATCTCAAATAACTCTTATTCATTAAACCAATTGAAGCAATATCACATTCTTTTTCATAACACGCTTTCTAAAAATATATCAATGAGATAAATCTTACAAATCACACACTAAAACTCGAATTAACACTTGATAAAAACAATTTAAGAGTTTGAAATATGTTTCCAACTATGAGTAATCATTTACGAAAGATCAATGTTAAAGATGAGATTACTTGACAAAGTAAGAACACTAGGAATGAATCAGTGCGGTGTTGGTCAAGTGAGTAAGTGACACTTCTGATTTTTGAACTTGTACATTTAAAATAGAGATAACTCCTTAAGATTTGAGTTATTCTTACCTATAAGATGTAACTCATGAACATCATCTTTTCAGGGAGACTACTTGAAAGTTTTAGAATCTATTCAAAATAATTAGCTTGATAGATCATAAACGATTCTAAGGAATTCTTCCTTAACAATATATCCTAACATAATAATATTTTGAGATAAGCAATGACCATAATATTTAATTGTAATTTGTAATTAGCACTTTTGATTTTCTTTTTGTATTAACGATCTGCCAAAAATTACAATAAGTGTGTGTAGTTCGCTATCTAAATATCATATTTTAATTCAATATTTGTGAGTCATTATAAAAATATTATTATAGACATCAATAAAGTTGCCAATACAAGTTTATGAAATTGTTTATATAGTACATATGTGAATGTCCTAGAAAATAACAATCAATCAAACTCTTGAACACTAAAAAAGTATACGTAAAAGTATTTGTAGAAATATTATATGAGAGTTGACATAAAAGTATTCGAATACTTTCGTTTTATTTTTAACTTTAATTTTATTTTATTTATAAGACGAAGCCAATTTTAATTTTATAATTTATAAATTTTTTAATGTATTTTTAATAAAATTATAAAAAAAAATACAATAGTTCCAAAACCATAACCAAATAAGAGAAGAAAGAAACATCGTTCCTATGGAATAATATATTTAAAAATTTCCAAATTCTTAGTACAAAAGTAAACATATGTATATATTAATTCAAAAGCACAAACTGATTTATCTCCTTCTCAATCAAAATAAAAATATTAATACAAGCTAATTTATTATTTTTTCTTTTCGATGTATTTTAATAAATTTATAAAAAATACAATAGGTTAAACATGCAACGCACGTTTCATATGCTATTAGCTTATAAAAAAAGCCTAGCTAAACTCTAAAAATTCATTTTAAAATTTATCATTACAAAGCTTCAAAATCACCCAAAAAGTCAATGGTTTCAACAGATCGTAGAGGGAGGGAATGAGATGGAAAATGTTGTATCCACCCGATTATAAAATGGCCCCCTTTTTCACTTATAAATAAATTCCATTACTTTCATTATCTCGCTAGCCGGTGCATGTTCTCTCTCCTTACTCTTCTTCCACAACTATACGCGAGTCGAGCCAAGCTCAATGCTCGAGCTTTGAACAGTGCAAATAAATATTCGTGTACGTGCTCGTGCTCATGCTCAGCTTAATTTCAACTCAAACATTGGCATGTGTGATATTTGGTCATGAACAAGCTCGATTAGATTTAATGGCAGTGTGCTCACAAGCCTATCAAGTTGATCATCACAAAGCTCGAACTCGGCTTGGTGATGTTATTGAGCTCGATTCGGGCTCGTTTGTTAACATATCAAGTCTAAATGAGTAAGAATCATAATCGAACAAAAAATAAAAATAAAAATAAAAAGTAGCAATTTTTTTCTGGTTTGAACCGGAACCAGAACCGTGTACAGTAAAGTTCAGTTTCGGTTCCTTCATCTAGGAATCGTAACCGACGGTTTCGATTTCAATTTTAACCTGAACCGGAACCGTGGGCACCTCTACCAATGGACACCACTGCCCCGACACATTACCATCCCCACTTCCTTCCTCCGGTCAACGATACACATCAAGGGTAAGAAGAGGTCGAGAGGGAGCAACTAATTTTTTATTTATTTATTGAGAAAATAGTAATTATTTTGACAAAAGTTATATATTTATTCTTTATGTTATACGATGTCCTTTTATTCACTGTTGATTAATTCGCCTCATATAAGCATCGCCGATTACCATCTCGGATTCAGTTTTCGGGAAATTAGATTTTGTACAAAATTCGAATTGTGAAAGCTAGCGTATTTTTCTGTCAAAATTGAAAGTTCATAATACACCCAAAATTTGTATATGAGTAATTTATGATTTAATTGCCAAATTATTCAACTTTTCACAATTGTGTTCCAAACTATACGAAATAGCAATTAAATAACCAAACTATCAATATTTTCATAATTGTGTTCTATACCTTAATTTTCGACGACGAAAAATACCCATGGGCGAACCAAAAACTGAATTAGACATTATAGAACACAAAAAATGATAAGTTATTTATCTATATCTCTGTTTTGGCTCGCCCACGAGTGTTTTTCATCGTTGAACATTAAGGCATTGAACACAATTGTGAGACTGTTGATAGTTTGGTCATTTAATTGCTATTTTGTATAGTTTGAAACACAGTTGTGGAAAGTTGAATAATTTGGCAATTAAATCATAAATTACCCATTAAAAAAATAGATGTAATGTTGAAAAACACACTAGCTACACTTTCTTTAGTACAAAATATACGCAATCAAGCACACACAGTTAAGATGGTTGAAACCTCCAACCTATTAGTAGGAGCAAAGCAGCTAGCTATGCTTCATCATAACTACCTTTACATCATCCATATATTGTTTTCGATCTATTATTACTATATATATATATATTATCTCTCTCTCTCACACACACACACATACATACATATATATATATATATAATGATTCATGTGTAAATAAATCATGACGTGTTAAAATGAGAAAAATGCTTAAAGGTATACAAAATCATGCTTAAATATGCATAGAATTATGTTTATTATATAATTGTACTTTTTAATATACAAATTGATGCTTAAAATAAAATCATGCTTATTGTACTTTGAAACTATGCTTAAATCAATGATAGTCATAGATTTGATTAAGATCAATTGTCTAGATTTATTCCTATTTAACATGTTAGGATTTATTAACATATGAACCAAACTCTATATAGAGTAGTGATATGCTGGGCGATTATGTTGAGAGGTGACACTGCCAAATAAGCAATGCTTCTATATTTTCTTCACTTTTTTATCACAAGATTTCTCTCTCCCCCTATTAGTAAGCAACTTTCTCTCTCTCTTTCTACTACTTCGCACATTTAATGTATAGTAATAATTTTCTCTCTCATGCATATGTGGATTCTCTCTACATTTTATATTTTTTTATTTTAATATGTTGACTTAATTAATATATATGCTTAACTTTTAATTAATTTTTTAATCCTAATTGGGATTTTATAAACCCTAGTAAAAATTTATAAACCCTAATTGAAAATTTAAAAACCCTAAAAAAATTAAGAACCCTAGGAGTTACTAAAGTGAAAATCGCGATGAGGAGGTTAGTTTTTGATACGGAGAAGATCGAAAAGCTTAAGAAAGAAGCCTCTGAAAATCATGAGGTGAAGAATCCGAGTAGAGTGGAAGCTGTTTTGGCTTTCCTTTGGCGAAGTTTCATTCAAGCGTTCAAAGCCGAGGACGGGGAGAGGGAAACGATCGTCGTTCGCTGCGCCTCATATGGTGAGCATTAGGGCGAGAGCTGTCCCACAATTTCCAGATTACGCCTTCGGAAACTGCTATACGATGGCTTCTGCAGTGGTGACGTCATCGGAAGAAGACGATGAAGGTGCGCTTGTATCCAAACTGAGGGCCGCCATTAGAGGAGTAGACGATGGTTTCATCAAGAGATTAATTAAGGACAACAATGGTAATCCCTCAGAAAATGAGGGCGGCAATTCGTTCAAATCGGGAAACTGTACTTGTACGAGTTGGTTGAGGTTTAACAATTTAATAAATGCTCTTTGATTGATATGGAAATCAATGGACGGATAGTAAAGAATGAAAAAATTTATTAGGTAATGTGATCTTTATTTTTTTTTTTCATATTTTCTTTAAGGTAAAAAAATGATTTAACATGTTCTCAAAATCTTATCACTCAAAACCCCTACAAAAAATATTACAATGAATTAGAGAAAAAATGCGGTGAAATGGACTCAGGGATAAATTTACGATGCTAAGCGACGTTCAACAATTTAATTTTCCTCCCAATCAGATGTCTCTCCTCCCTAAATTTCAATACACGAGTTTGACTGAACGAATCGGATTACACGAGTCCAATTTGGTCGTGTATTCACGAGTATACTATCAATTGCAAGCCCACTCTGTATTTATTTTTTGTTCATGTAATGGCTTACATTTGTGTATTGTTCGATTGTTGGTAGTGTATTTATGAATTGGCGGTGCAACGGCAGTGGTTGTTCGACGACGGTAAAGGAATATATTCGAACAGAAACGCTCAGCGCGCCCGCCCGCCGCAGATATAGCAGTAACATGTCAGCAATTTCTCCAATTATGGTTTAGTTTTCTTAAGTAAGTTTATTTTGATATGATTTCTATTAACTTCTTTAATTATTTCACTGACATGTCATATGTGGACACATTAAACGTACCTACAGTGGAGTATTACTCTATTTTTGAATCAGTTGGTTTTGCGCTTGCACTGTAAAATTTGTGAACTTGAGGCTATGTTTTCGTTCTTTTATAATTAGTTAGTAAGGATAATGTGGTAACGATGTCTAACTTATAGATTTTTATTTTTATTTTTTAAGCTAGTTTTCAAGTTTCTAATAGCAAAGTGCTATTTTAAAGGTTGCCTTTTGAAAATATCCCAATCATAAATTAATTAGAGTTTGTATAGTCGTGTAAACCACGAAATTATATTACATTAGTAGGGAAATAAATAACCTATTTCAAATGTAGACCTGTTATCGGCCTACCACATCTACTATCAATATTGATAAGATATGGCCTAGTTACTAGGCCCAAGCATTGAGCCCAATATAATTGGGCCCTGACAGTTAAGCTCAGCCAACGCAGCTCGGCCCAATTAAAGCCCTATGCAGCTCGGCCCAATCAGCTACAACCTACTTTAAAGAGACTTCTACACCAAGGCAACTCCTATATCGACTACAATTAAAGCTCCAAGAGATATAGAAGTTCGGTGTTTATCCAATAAAGGAGAAGATCAAGCCAAAAAGTCCCAATAGGAAAAGACTTGTAATCCTAGTTGGATTCCACATGTAAATACTTATAAATAGGGGTTTAGAATAGATGGAAAGGGAAGAACAATCTATGTATAAGCTATACGCATACTCTCAATAAAAGACACACACTCTTTCGCTCCGTGGACGTAGATCTATTTCGGTAGATCGAACCACGTAAATCTTTTGTGCCCCTTTTTGTGTTAGTTTTATCTTGGTTTTAGTGCATTAATCACCTTGCAAAAATAAGATCGAACACTGGCGCCGTCTGTGGGAACCCTAAATATGTGAATCTCGATCAAATTTTGCAAGTTTGCTACAATCACGATGGCCGAAAAATCAACACGATCTACTGCTGCCGCTAACAAGTCCGCCGCCAATGCTGCCGCTGCCGCCGCTAAGGAGAGGGAAGCTCAGCATAAACTGCCCAGCAAACCCGGCAAACCCCTCAAGAATCCAACGAAGCCTCCAGCCAGCCGCCTAGCTCTAATCGCAGACGCCCCTGGAAGGAGCGTGCGCGGACTCCAGAAGGGCATGTGGGAGACATCATAGTGGATCAGTTCGGCAAACCACTCCACCCCAGCCAAGAAGGTCACAACAGTGGTCATGACGAAGAGGAAGTCCCAAAGCTCCAGCCGCATGAACTTGAAGACGCAGTGAAAAATTTCCTCGCATATAAAGGCCCAGAATTCCTCCAGTTCGTCAACCAACAAAGAGCTGGAAAACGAGATGGAGAACGTGGAGCTACATATCGTTCCCAGTAGCAACACAATTCTCAAAGCGTCCAAATTGTGGGCGCACGAGACGCCGCAACTCGTCAAAGGAGGTTCAATGATGAACTCCGAGGAAACCACAGACTTTCACCTCAGCATAGCATCACCCCACCTCGTCGTCACGCTATTTCACCTCAGTGTGATGACAATTACCGAGAAGGGAGATTTACTGTTTACAGTAAGATCTCTACTCTCTTCACCAACAAAATACTCTACACTCCTCTCCCGGAGAAGTATCGAGTACCTGCGATCAAGCCTTATAACGGCTCATGCGATCCGAGGAATTTTTTGTCCCAATATCAGTACAATATGATAAATCAAGGTCTCAGCGAGGATACCTACATATGTAAGGTATTCCCCGAACTGCTCATGGATAACGCTCGTAGTTGGTTCGATAGCCTACCTCTATGCAGTATCGGATCATACGCCGACCTACTCGACGCTTTCGAACGTAGATTTTTCCAGAAAGTTGAGGCAAAAACCACCCCGGCCCAACTTCTTTCCATAAGGCAGAGACGAGGAGAGTCAACAAGCGACTTTATGACTAGGTTTAATGAGGTAAGCCTGAAAGTCGATCGCTTGACCGACGAAGTCCTTGTCTCGGCCTTCCAGAATGCTATCCCGTCTGGTGCTCTCTACAAGGAGATCGTCAGGGAAGAGCCTCGGACATCGAAGCAACTGTGGAACATCGCGGATCGGTTCGCACGCGCAAATGAAATAGATAGGAAGAAGCGTGAGGCTGATAAGCTTGAACCGTCCGATCGGAGGAAAGAAGAGCGCAATGACCGAAGTCAAAGCCGCCGAAGTGCCCTAGATAGACTGCAGCGAGGCCCAATTAAATCCCGACTTGGACCTCGGCAACTTCGGAGAAGACCCAGTTTACACCACTGACAAAGCCGAGGATGGAGATTTATAAGCTTCATGCCAACCTATTTGAGAAGACTCAGCCCATGTCACGCGGTGGGTCGAAACGCCAATCCAAGGACAAATACTGCTGATTCCATGAAGATTACGGCCATAACACGGAGGACTGCAGGGAGCTAGCTGCGGATATCGAGCACATGGTGCCCGACGGTACGTTTAGAAAGTACCAAAGTCGCGGCCAACATGATGCCCGACCCCAAGGCAGGGGAAAGCGCAGAAACCGAGGAGGGAACAATTGCTCCCCCCATGGCAACAAAAAGCCGAGGCGTGATGATGAGGATGGAGACAAAGATCAACTCCAGATCGACGGAATCATCACCGCTATTACCGGACTCCCACAAGGAGGAACGAAGTCGTCACTCAGGGCCGAGGCCAGAAGTCCCCCTGCTGACAAACCTTTACAGAAAAGGTTCAAAAAGGATGAGGCCATTACTTTCTCGGAGAAGGACCCGGTGCCACCAATGATACCTCACCAAGATGCCATTGTGATCGAGGCAGTGGTGGCTAATAAGCTCGTCCGACGAATTTTCATCGACAGTGGGGCCTCGGTAAGCATGCTCTTTAAGGATTGCTTCGAGAAGCTAGGGGTTGAAGAAGCTCTTTTAACACCAGCACCAATTCCCTTGAAAAGCTTCGTCCAACAAGAGACGCAAACCGAAGGGATAGTCCAACTCCCAGTGACAGTGGGTAAGCATCCATTGTCATCCACTAAACTCATCAGTTTTTTTGTCGTCAAGGCGAACTCTCCCTATAACATCATCCTAGGAAGGGATTGGTTGGTCGCAATGAAGGTAATATGCTTGGCGTACCACCTAACGATCAAAATCCCATCGAAAAATGGGGTAATCGTAGTTCGCGGCGACCAGAAAAGAGCAAAGGAGTGTATGCAGATCGCCCTACGAGGTGTTAGAACACCTCAGTATCCGTAGGCATAGCAACTACAGAAACCCGAAGAGTTGGTGGAAGACAATTTTGCATTTTACGAGCCAGTGGAAGCCGTTGTATTGTACAAAAACGACCCGACTAAGGTCGTCAAAGTAGGCTTCGCTGGAGGAGCCGAACTTCGCAAGCAAATTGTCCAACTACTTCGGGAATATAGAGATGTTTTCGCTTGGTCACAGCTTGACATGACCGGAGTTTCACCAGATGTTATCACACACCGGCTGAACATTGACCCGGGAGTAAAGCCAGTCCGGCAAAAGCAGCGGGTATTCGCAGCAGACCGGAACCAGGTCATACATGATGAAGTGCACCAACTGTTAGAAGCACGAATACTCTTCGAGGTCAGATATCCGATGTGGATTGCCAACCCGGTGATGGTGAAGAAACAAGGAAGAGGTTGGCGAATGGGTATCGACTACACCGACCTAAATAAACACTTCCCTAAAGACTGTTATCCCCTCCCCAACATCGACAAGAAAGTCGAGGCTCTGGTCGGCCATAAAGTTTTCAGCTTTTTAGATTTGTATAAGGGATATCACCAAGTCTTGATGAGTGATGAAGACGCACCGAAGACAGCTTTCATCACTGACTTTGGTGTCTTCGTATACAAGAAAATGCCTTTCGGACTAAAGAATGCTAGAGCCACTTATCAAAAAATGGTGGACAAGATATTTAAGCCACACATCGGCAAAAATATGGAGGTATATGTGGATGACATCGTCGTCAAAAGCAAGGAGCCAGCCACCTGTGCCGATGACCTCAAGATCGTCCTCGGCCTCCTTCGGAAAGTCAACCTAAAGCTGAATCCTGAAAAGTGCACCTTTATGGTCCGATCCGGAAAATTTATAGGATGTTGGGTTTCTCAAGAAGGATTAAAGGTCAACCCGTCCAAGGTCCGAGCTGTCCAAGAGATGAAGGTTCCGGAGAAGATTCACGATGTGCATAAACTGATGGGCTGCCTAGCTGCTCTAAGTTGGTTCCTTTCGAAAGCGGCAGAGAAGCAACTCCCGTTCTTCAAGATTCTTAAGAAGAACCCGGTCTTTAAATGGGAAGAGGAACAGAAATCAGCGTTTGCCGACCTGAAAAAGTACCTCTCCAAGCTTCCAACCTTGTCGGTCCCGCACGAAAGTGAAATTCTCTCCCTATACCTCGCGGCTTCGGATGAAACTATAAGTGCAGTCCTAGTATGTGAAGAAAAATGTCGGCAACTCCCGATCTACTTCATCAGCCGAGCACTCAAAGGACCAGAGACGAGGTACCAGCCATTAGAGAAGATAGCACTAGCATTAGTAAACGCCGTAAGGAGGCTGCGACCTTATTTCCAAGCACATCCGATATAGGTCCTCACCGACCTTCCACTTCGGCAAGTGCATAGAAGCCTGAAGCTTCGGGGAGAATTGCGAAATGGGCAGTCGAGCTGGGTGAGCACGACATCAGCTACTATCCATGCAGTGCTATCAAAGGCCAAGCCTTAGCTGACTTCCTTGTGGAGTCTAAGTTTACGGAAGCACCGAAGCTACCCGATACTGCCTCGGAAATTGTCGGAGCCGAACCCACAAGCAAACCGCCCAAACACTGTTGGAAGGTATATGTGGACGGGGCTTCTGGAAAATCAGGAAGCGGTGCAGGCACCATACTTCTCAGTCTAGACGAGCAGGAGATAACCTATGCACTTCGGTTCGACTTCCCTACCACAAACAATGAAGTGGAGTACAAAGCCTTAATTGCCGGACTTCGCCTCGCTCAAAGTCTCCAAATACGAGCTGTACAAGTCTACTGTGACTCCCAAGTCATAGTCAGCCATATGCTCGGCACATACAAGGCAAAGGGCGACAGAATGAAGAAGTATCTCCAAAAAGCTAAGAGTCTGCAAGAAAGCTTCACCTACTTCGAGTTGGTACGAATCCTAAGAGAAGCAAATACCTGAGCCGATACTTTAAGCAAATTGGCATCCTTGTCAACAAACCCTCCCGTGGAAGGAGTCAAGCACCGAAGTATAGAGGAAGCCAAGGTTGGCCTCGTAATTGATGATGATGCGCTGAATTGGATGACTCCTCTTCGAAATTATTTGGAGAAGGGCGAGCTACCCAGCGACAAGCTTGAGGCAAGAAAGATCTTAAGCAAGTCACCGAAGTACGTTCTACAGGAAGGAATTCTGTACAGGAAGTCATACCTTCAACCTCTCCTAAGATGTGTCGGGCCGAACCAAGCAGGCTATGCATTACGTGAAGTTCATGAAGGGTCATGTGGAAGCCATATCGGAGCTCAAGCACTGTCAAAGAAGGTCATGCGCTGGGGATACTATTGGCCCATGATGTTCCAAGACGCAGTCGAACTGGTCAAAAAGTGCCCAAAATGTCAAATCCTCGGGACGGTTCCAAGATTACCTCAAACCGACCTCATAAGCATGCAAAGCCTATGGCCGTTCGTGCAATGGGGAATTGACATCGTCGGACCATTTGATAAAGCTCCCGGACAGCTCTAGTTCCTCATCGTAGCCATCGACTACTTCACTAAGTGGGTCGAATCCGAACCCTTGGCAAAGATCACAAGCAAGAACGCCCTCAACTTCGTATGGAAGAATGTGGTTTGCCGCTTCGGTGTACCTCGCACCCTCGTTTCAGATAACGGAACACAATTCACCGATCGGACATTCAGAGAATGGTCTGAAGGGCTTCACATTCACCAAAAGTTCACTTCGGTAGCTCATCCTCAAGCGAACGGCCAAACCGAAGTTACGAACAGAACGATCGTCAAGGGACTCAAGACCCGCCTTGACAAAGCCAAAGGAGATTGGGCAGCAAATTTACCCCAAGTCCTATGGTCGTACCGAACAACTCCTCGGACCTCGAACGGCGAAACACCCTATAGTTTGGTGTATGGAACCGAAGCAGTGATCCCGATAGAGATCGGCCTGCCGGGCCCGTGCACTCTAAACTTCACAACCGAAGTCAACGAGGAAGACCTCCGAACCGAATTGGATCTGTTGGAAGAGAAACAAGAGCTCGCCTACATAAGAGAAGCCAAGTACAAGCAACAAGTAGCTCGGTACTACAACCAAAGAGTGAAGTACCAACAATTCCAAGCAGGCAACCTCGTACTTCGGAACAATGAGGTTAGTAAAGCGGAAAGGCTTGGCAAGCTTGAAGCCACATGGGAAGGACCGTACCGAGTTGAAGAAGTCCTCGGCAAAGGGTCGTACAAGCTCGCCTATTTATCCGGTGAGCCCTTACCCCGCCCATGGCACATTACTCATTTAAAGAAATACTTTGTATAAGTGGAGGAGAGTAATGTCCAAGATCAGTTCATTTAAAGTCGTAGGTGTCAAGAGTCAGGTCGTCTTGTCAGTAGTTTTCTTTTTTTTAAACTTCGGTTTTTTATCAATAAAATTTTATTTTTCCTTTATTATTTGTTTAAGTCCTTGCATATCATATGCCTAAACCTTGTCTCATGACAAGGTAATGCTAATTATGGCCTACCTTTGTTTAAAACAAGGAAATATACCTATGTTAAAAATAAGGTAAAAGGCTTATACAAATACACAAAATCCCGTTTTATTTCAAAAATGGAAAAGTACAATTACATGGTGATCAAGACGAACTCGAAGGCTTAGGTTTGCTAAAACTAAGCCATCTTGTGGGAAAATCACCGTCAGAGTTAAAATTTAAAACTTCATCTATACTGAAGCTGCCTCGACCTCGTTCACCACCACGTCGTCCTCGACCCCTATCCCTACCCGATTGAAGGCTCCAACCTCATCCTCGTCGAGCCAACGATTGCCGTTCTTGTTCATAAAACTCCTTCGAGTGGCGAATGAATCTCATATTCGATCGACCAGCGGGAGTGGACGAACTCGAGGGACCGGCGGGGGTGGACGAACTTGAAGGACCAGCGTTCTTTGCTAACCGAGCAGCCAACTTCGGGCGCCGAGCTAAGATCACTTCGTACATGCCGGCTACTCGTTTCAGCTCGACCATCTGATCTCGGAGCTGCCAGGAGTCAACTCCGTATCTTTCTTGGTAATCCTGGCACCGGGCTGCGAGCTCTTTCACCTTTGCGTCCACTTCAGCAATGGTCTTCCCGCCGTTTCGGCGGACTATGGCCTCGTACTCAACGTGCTCCTCGGCAATCTTATCGGCTTCTTCCTTCACGGCATCAAACTTATCTCCAAGCTCCAGGAGCCGAGCTTGAAGCTCTTCATTTCTGATTTGAGCAGCTCTAAGTCTCACGTCGGCCTCGTCCTGGATATGGCTAGCTTGGCCTTTCCAATGAAGGACTTCGACATTCTTAGCTTCAAGAGCTCGCAGTAAGTTATTAATTTATGCTATATACGGAGATGCATCGAAAAGTTCTGGAGAAGAAGAAGACTACAAAACATGAAGAAGATTTTAATTAAAATTTAAAGTTTTATAGCCACTAGAGCAGAGGTGAAACGACATCCTAGCGATGCCGTAGTACAAGTGCCCTACACAAAAAAAAAAATAATAATAATAATAATACAAGGAGGTGATCAACTGACCACTCCGGCGTTCTCTTCATCCTCACGTGAGGCCTCATCAGTAGCCGGAGCAATTTCACCCTCACCCCCGACTTCGGCCTCGTCGTTCTCCTCGGCTTCCACTCCTCTGTGGCTAGCATCCTCCACCTCGGTCTCCACAGTGCGGCTGAGGCCAGCGATCAGCTCCTCCAGCTCATCATCCTGGTCAACCGGGCAATTTTCCACCACCTCGGCGGTCAGAACAGTGGATGCCGAAGCCAAGCTATCCAGTAAAGGGATAACTTAGATGCCCTTTAATAAGGCCTCAGCATACTTGCAGTGCACGGCCTCATCCGAGATCTCCTGATAACCGTACTTGGATTTATCCAAATCTGGAATATCAGCAGCAATGCTGTCGATGGTGTCACTGACAGCACGTGCGTTTAGGACCGAGGCCACCTGCTCGGCAAGCTCCGAGAACTTCTCAGAGCAGAAGAGTCTCTCTGTATACGCCCGAAGCAGCGGCCCCTGCCCGGCAACCATTTCGGCTTCCCGCCGCCTCGCCGCCTCCACCTCGGCCCTCCACAAGGCAGCCTCCGTCTTCACCGCCTCGATAACAGCCCGTTCCACCGCCAGTTTGGTTTCGTCCAACGCCAATCGATTGGCGAGGCCGCCCTTCTCATTTTCCAGGTCGCGATGAACCCGGGCCATCTCGTTGTAGCGATCAACCCCGGTGGTCAGGAAACTGCTCAATTCCGAGGCCAGATCACTCAGCCCCGTCGCCATATCCTCGGCACCCTACATCAGCAAATATTAATGTTAGCAAAAATGAAAGGAGATGCCGAAGTACAGATGAAGGTACGATACTACCTCGGGGAATGGCCGATGCTGATTCACCAGTTCTCCAAAACCCTGGCTTCCTACACCACCAGACGACCGGACTGCAGTGACAGTGCAATCCTCATCTTCGATCGAAGTGGCAACAACCAACTTCTGCAGTTTCTTTTTACGAACGAGGAGTTGCTCCGGAGGGGACCCCATTGGTGATGAGCCTAGTCCGCTCTCTGTTCGCTCCAATGAAGCCTCGGACGTCAGCTTCTCAGTAGAGCTGGACCTTGTCCTCTTCAGACTGAGTAGTTTCACTGCAGAGAAACACAGTGGGAGCCTTATCACAATGACATGGAAAACATAAAATAGGATAAACACGGACCAAGTGGAGCCTCACCCTTCACCGGCTCAACCATGGAGTCTGGATCATAAGGGCTCAGCCCTACCCTTGCAAGATCGGCCTCGGTGAACTCTTCATCGACGAGGCTCGTTAACACTTCCTCAAGAGCACCGAACTTCTCTTCGGTGCCTTGGTTCCTTAGCTTACCCACATTCCACACGAACTGTGGGACCTCGCCGAACCGGCAGAAGAAGAACTTAGACTACCAGTTCGGGATCTTTGACTTCGTCTTGACTCTAAAGTCAAGACGGGGTGTCAAGTAGTACCACCCTTTGAATGAATTGAATTGGAAATATTTCAGGATCAGCTCTACTGATAGGTTGACCCCGTGACGACTACTAAGTATGCCCAAACCTATGAACTCCCTAAATGAGTTCGGCATTATTTGAGCTAAGGGAATGCCGAACTTCCGAAGAAGATCGGCAAAAACAGAGGGAAGGGGAAGATGAAGACCGTGGTTTAAACAATCTTCGTAGATAGTTACGAATCCAATCGGAGGATTCGATGCCCTATCATCCGGCTGAGGAACTACAATCTCGACCGAGTTGGGAAATGAATAATTTTTCACAATTTTCAAAATTGCGGATGAATCTAGGGTTGAAGACAAACTAGACACTGTTCTGACTGAATCTATGGGAGAAGCAAAAACTACCCTACGCTTTGAAGGAACGTCCGACTCTACGGTATATACATCTACATCTACATTTTCCGGCGGATGGGATACTGGCGGCGACATGGACCTTTCACTAGAATCCCGACTACCACTACCGCTCGATTCGTGAATAAAAGAAGAGGAAGCCATGGAAACTTACTTTTTAAGTGATGGACGACTGTGGTGAAAAAGGGTTCACTGGATTCTGGCACAACAACAGCGGCAACGCTGCGAATCGCGAAGGTTAAAGGTGAATCGCCGAGATTTTTAGGGTTCTAAATTTTGAAAATGACTAATTGTGGCGTATGAAAGAAGTTTTATCAACTTTCCGCCTTTTCACATTCCCTCCACGATACGCACATACCTACTTTATCGGGACCCCAAATGGCGCATTTAAGGTAACTGACACATCACGTGTTCGACATCACCCGCGATGCTGACTAGTGCTAAGCCACTTCGCCCAACTCTTTACTTACCTCGTAATTAAATGAGACAGCACAAAATCGACCTCATCCAAACAAGGCGGTACTCATTCCGACCTTGTCGAAATTTAATTTCCGAATGGGCAATGTGAATTTTAATTCGACCTCATCCTAACGAGGCGGTACGCATTCCGACTTTGTCAAAATTTAATTTCCGAAGGGGCAATGTGAATTTTAATTCGACCTTGTCCTAACGAGGCGGTACGCATTCCGACTTCGTTGAAATCTAATTTCCGAAGGGGCAATGTGAAATTAAGCTTCACCTCATCCTAACGAGGCGGTAAGCATTCTGACTTCGTTGAAATCCAATTTTCAACGGGGCAATGCACTTTAAGCTCGACCTCGTCCTAACGAGGCGGTACGCATTTCGACTTCTTCGAAATGCACTTTCACTACTACTTCAACCTTCTATCCCGAACCGCACCCTCACTTCCATATCTTTTTTTGGGGGGGGGGGGGATGTGATAGGATATGGCCTAGCTACTAGGCCCAAGCATTGAGCCCAATATAATTGGGCCCCGACAGTTAAGCTCGGCCAACGCAGCTCGGCCCAATTAAAGCCCTATGCAGCTCGGCCCAGTCAGCTACAACCTACTTTAAAGAGACTTCTACACAAAGGCAACTCCTACATCGACTACAATTCAAGCTCCAAGAGATATAGAAGCTCGGTGTTTATCTAATAAAGGAGAAGATCAAGCTAAAGAGTCCTAATAGGAAAAGACTTGTAATCCTAGTTGGATTCCACATGTAAATACTTATAAATAGGGGTTTAGCATAGATGGAAAGGGGAGAACAATCTATGTATAAGCTATACGCATACTCTCAATAAAAGACACACACTCTTTCGCTCCGTGGACGTAGATCTATTCCGGTAGATCGAACCACGTAAATCTTTCTTGCCCCTTTTTGTGTTAGTTTTATCTCGGTTTTAGTGCGTTAATCACCTTGCAAAAATAAGATCGAACAAATATTAACATCAATATCAATATTAACATCAAGCATTAATGATTAACTAAGATCTGAAAAATGACCAGACGAGATTACATGTAGGCAACTTAAAATAATTTTAGACATGCAAGATTCAATGTTCTAAGATTAAAGATTCAATGCAAGAGTTGGCGGTGTAGAGACATAGTATCTGGGCAGCTAGGTGGGGTCTTAGCGGATAATAATATTTATTTATTGTCATTTTTACATCACGTTTTGATGTATAAACTATATAAACATATATTATTCATAATTGAATACTTAATTCATGATATAAGCATATAAAATGATAATCAATAGCGAAATTAAACCTCATAGTGTTCCACATAAACTGATTAGTCACGATAAATTTTTATAAATTTATGTATGAAATCCATATATTTAACATAATATTCATAATTTTTAAAATATATGTAATCTACTTATATCTAACTCAAAATTTGCCTAGCACACCTACATCCCGCCTTGTTCACATAGAGCCTGCTCAGTCCGCCTAGGCCGCCTTATCCTCCTTTCTCGCCTAACCCATCTATCACGCCAAGCCATCAATTAGTTCAATGACACTTAGAGTTAACCGATTTAGCTATAATCAGGTCGGCATTACTGCCCGGGCACCACTTTGGCGATTTTTAAACACCGGCAAGATTACATTTTTATAATTAATATATAAAAAAAATACAAAATTGAAAATAATAATAATAATAATGATTTTGAACCCCGGACTAGCTAGGTGCATGCGAAATGGTGACCAAATTTATACGAACGCCTTTGTACCTAAATTTTGTGAAGCAAGTTAATAATTTTATATCACATAATATAAACTACTTGCTTTACAAAATTTGTATATGTCAGTTGGCTAAGGTGACAATTTGTAAAAGTAACTAATTTGCTTCACATCTATATATATCTAATAGCAAAATAAAGGTCAACCACGAATTTTATTGATTATTTTGCTAAATTCTCATAATTTTGCCTATTTAATCTATATTTTAATCTATTTAGTATGTATCTTTAATTTGGTATATATCTTTAATTATTTCATAATATATATATATATATATATATATATATATATATATATATATATCATTAAATTGTTTTAATTATACTTTAAATTTAAAAGTGAGAGTAAATTATCATTAAATTTAATCCGATTAGATTACGTAACGAATCATCTAGTCATCTAGACCGTTCATTTTTAATTCATCAACGTACCATAGTGATTCCTAATTCCTGCATAAGATAGCATACCTACAAGAACAACATATCCATCTCAACGTTGTATTAGAATTAGAATAAGAATACAACTAATCAATATAAATATTAATATTAATATATATAATAGGAAAATGAATTTTGATTCTATGTGGTATTATGATACATTTAAATAATTATTTTTGTAAAAACATTTAATGATTTTGGCTTCAAACTATTATCTCACATCCATTCCACCACACTTTTCAAATTATTTGTTTCCCATTAAAATAAAAAGAAAATCTAAATTTAATTTTCTACTTTTTTTAATATTTATGATAACTCTTTTACAAATACTATTACAAATAAATAATTGTATTACCATAATTGTGTTGGATTACTATTAAATGTGCATTTACACGCATAAATGTAATCACGGTGCAAGAGAGATTGCAATATCAAGTTAGTTCGTAATTATAATTTATTATATTTAGCAGAATATATGAAGTCACCAGTAAATATTTACATATTTTAATTTTCGTGATTATTTTCCTAATTTCTTATTTGCTACGTAGAAAATCATCTACGTATATATATTATTTTCCATCAAATACATATTGTTAGATATGTTAGAACTGGAGCTGAAAGGATCGAAAGAACTTGCGCAAACACAAGAAAATGAGACAAAAGATTATCGTTGTGCCGTGGCCGAACCACTGCCCTAAAAGCTATTTCCGGCAGACCCTCGGTGCCAAGTCTCAGTGCCGAATCACTCTCGAAGGTTAACACAGCTCTCAAATCTCACGTGCACTCGTGAGTTTTGAGATGGAGACGCTTTGCGGGAAGGAAGTCGATAATGGCTACGGCTAAAGCAGATAGGGTTTTCGTGTCTTTCTATGAAGAGAACAACCACGTATATATATGGCTCCAAACGCCCCCACAAACCCTAGCCATTAACTAAGCCCACGAAGCCCGACGACAAGAAATGTGGAGGGAAAGAAAACTTAGATAAGGAAATAAAGGGAAAAGAGAAAACTAGAGAAATATGGTAATTTTCCCTTTTTCTATGTTTTGAAAAGGAGGTGGATGAAAATATTTATAGGCTCATCCCTCTTAAGTTTTTCTTCACAATTTCGATGTGGGACAAACGAACAATATATATAATGCTCTAATCCCTCCCACTTAAGCTCACAAATTCAATGTGGGACAAGAGATAAAAGAGAGAACCAATAATAACTCTACGAAATTGCTTTCCATTTCCAACAATCCCCACAAATGGAAAGTCAATAAGGAAAGGAATATTGATGCATAGATACAAATATCTTTCGATTTGAATTTATATGTTAGTGAAACAGGAAAATATATAAATCTTGAAAAGTGCTTTTCAGCTTGAACTTTAAGAGTTTATATGTTTACCCTCAAAACACACATCATTCCTTAAGTAATACGTCTCCGCGATAATATCAAGGCAAATACCTTCGATTCTCGTGTGTGCTCTAGAAAATTATTTTATAGAAGAGTGCCAACTCTTCACACACACTTAGGTGATTCTATGAAAGTGCAATCGCCAAGGCACTAAATATATTATACGCATATAATATATCAGAAATGTTTCGCAAAACATAACTGCATGAATTATTAAAAACCCAAATGCTCAACCTCAACAAAATCATAGTACAATCAAAATCTACCGCAGTAGAATTACCTCGCAAGGTGATGATTCCTCTATGTCCAAAGTTCTCCGCAGCAGAACCATATAGCTCAACGCTATACCCACTAACTGTAATTAACATATGTTAATACAGAAAAATAGACAATAGAATAAAGATAAGAAAACATAGTTTCGTTTGACCTATTAGGTGTCCACCTGTCAACTTTCTTCATTCAATGTCTTCATATAAATTCCAGCAGCAAGTTCTTGCACTTGACGCTTTATGAGACCTTTGGTGAAAGGATCTGACAAGTTCTCTCTGACCTCACATAGTCAAGAGAAATAACCCCATCTCCAATCATTTCTCTCACCACAACATGTCTCACTACATATCTCATTTTCCCATTATAGATGTTATTCTTCGCAATAGAAATAGCAAACTTGGGAGTCACAAACAAAGAGAAATAGGAGCTTCTGACCTCTTACCCAATGGTATATAAGTCAACAGTTCTCGCAACCATTGTGCTTCATGACTCGCAAGTTTTAAAGCAATAAACTTAAACTCCATGGTCGAGCTTCTAATGCACGTCTGTTTTCCAGACTTCCAAGATACAGTACCCCCACCAAGAGTGAACACAAATCCACTCGTGGAACTTACGCCACCATAATTAGAAACCCAGTTCGCTTCACAGTAGCCTTCTACCACCTCGGGAAAACAGGAGTAGTACAAGCAAAGATCTTTGGTTCCTTTAAGATACTTCAACAATCGATACAAAGCATCTCAATGCTCCTTACTAGGTTTATGAGTGTAATGACTCAATCGACTCACAACATATACAATGTCAAGCCTAGTACAATTCGTCAGATACATCACACTCCCTAAAATTCTAGCATATTATTCTTAAGAAACAACATTACCATCATTTTTCTTTAAATGAACACTAGAATCATAAGGTGTTCTTATAGAAACCAGATCACTACAATTAAACCTATTCAACACTTGTTCCACATTAGGTGACTGACTCAACCCATAGCTATCACTAGTTTTCACCAATTTGATACCAAGGATGACATCAGCCTCACCCAAATCTTTCATATCAAAACCAAATGACAAATAAGATTTCGTTTCTAACACAATATCAATACAAGTGCCAAAGATCAACATATCATCCACATATAAGCATATGAGTACACATTCAGATCCATGGGTTTTAGCATAAAGACATGATTGAGAACCATTTACCACAAACATATTCAATAGAAACATTAGACATCATAGAAAATACATGCTCAAAGAACTCAGCATCTCGAGATTCACAAATAGAATTGTCACCAATGGACAAAAACCGATAAGCAGCAGAGTTATGAGCATTACCAATAAACACACAATCAAAAGTCTTAAAATCAACATTCACCTGCTTTGGATTATTTATCCTCACCTTAGCTAGACACCCCCACACTCTCAAGAATTTCAAAGTGGGCACAAAACCCTTCCACAACTCATATGGGGTCTTGTCTAACTTCTTACTCGATTAAGAACATAACAGACAAACAAGACAGTTTTCCCCCACATATTGTTAAATAAACCCAAACTAAGCAACATAGCATTCATCATGTTCTTAAAGGTTCTATTTTACCTCCCAGCAATACCATTATGTTCAAGAGAATAAGGAGCAGTAAATTCATGTATGATCTCATGTTTCTAGCAAAAGTTCTTTAGGAACACGGTACTATATTCTCATACTCTATCGGATCTTAATCTCTTAATCCTCAAAGTCAACTGATTCTCCACTTTAACCTTATATCGAAGAAATATATCAGCAACCTCATCCTTAGTTTCCAACAGATATAAGCGAGTGTATATAGAAAAATCATCAATAAAGAGATGTAGTATATCTTCTCACCTCTACTAACAGTGCTTCTAAATTCTGCTAAGTCTGCGTAAATTAGCTCAACGAAAATAGAAGATATAAGTTCTACAACTTCAAAAGACTTCTTAGCTAACTTTACTTCAACACATATTTTGATCATCTTTGTGACTTAAAGCATAAATAAGACCCATAGTACGCAATTTAATGACAGAAGCATAATTTACAGAGTTAGAGGTCTTATCTTGTATTTTGAACCATCAACGGGCTCCAGCTTCGACAAATCAGATAAGGTATGGTTTGACGAGGCCATGAATAGCTTTTAGATTGTTAGAACTGGAGCCGAAAGGATCGAAAGAACTTGCGCAAATATAAGAAAATGAGAGAAAGATTATTGTTGTGTCGTGGCCGAACCACTGCCCTAAAAGCTATTTTCGGCAAACCTTCGGTGCCAAGTCTCAGTGCCGAATCACTCTTGAAGGTTAACATAGCTCTCAAATCTCACGTGCACTCGTGAGTTTTGAGATGGAGACGCTTTGCGGGAAGGAAGTCGATAATGGCTACGGCTAAAGCAGGTAGGGTTTTCATGTCTTTCTATAAAGAGAACAACCACGTATATATATGGCTCCAAACGCCCCCACAAACCCTAGCCATTAACTAAGCCCACGAAGCCCGACAACAAGAAACGTGGAGGGAAACAAAACTTAGATAAGGAAATAAAGGGAAAAGAGAAAACTAGAGAAATATGGTAATTTTCCCTTTTTGTATGTTTTGAAAAGGAGGTGGAGGAAAATATTTATAGGCTCATCCCTCTTAAGTTTTCTTTACAATTTCGATGTGGGACAAGCGAACAATATATATAATGCTTCAATCCCTCCCACTTAAGCTCACAAATTCAATGTGGGACAAGAGATAAAAGAGAGAACCAATAATAACTCTACAAAATTGCTTTCCATTTTCAACAAGATATAAAAATATCTCACCGTACTTGTGAATGTCTATTAATATTAGCGAACGGGCGGTTCCCCCTACTGGAAGGTTCCGCGGATATATGGAGGTGGAAGAGTGGCTCGAATGGGCGGTTCACGGTGAAAGGAGCTAGCCTATAGAGAGGTGGTGAGTTGCAAGGAAGAGGAGGTTGGTGACTGGAGGCAACTAAAGACGTTTAAAGGCATTTGGAAATCGACGGCTCCTCCGAAAGCTCAATTGACAGTTTGGCGTTTGCTCGTGAATCGGCTGCCCATGAGAGATAACCTCGTCAAAAGGAATATTGTGGAGCAGCACTTGGCGAGCTGCGGCGGCTGTGGGGGCGATGTCGAGACGGTGCAGCACCTGTTCCTGGAGTGCCCGGCGGTCGGTAGGCTTTGGCAGAATATCATCGAATGGGTTGGAGTTGCGTGGGTTCAGCCGCGTCATGTCGTCGACCACGGAGAGGCGTTCATACACATGCTAGGCACGGGGAAGGTGGTTAAGAGGCTGGATGGGTTATGGGCGTGTGTTATCTGGGTGTGGTGGAAGTGGCGCAATGCGGTGTTGTTTGAAGGAGGGGAGTGGGACTTCAATCGCATTGAGGTAGAGATCAAATATAGATATTGGAGCTGGAGTGTGGTGAAAGGCGAAACTGATAGAAGCTGTAGCTACCTTAACTGGGCTGCAAACAAACTGTATACTTCGTGGAACAATTCTTGATGTACGGGTTGGTACCCTTGTACCGATCGTTACTCTTTAATAAACTTTCTTTTTTGACAAAATAAATAAATAAATATTAGCAAATTAATGTGGAGAATATGTTATGAGTTGATTTGTTAATTTTTTACATGTTCATATGCATGTTGAATATTTTCAATATCGGCGCAATTCTCATTAATATGTAATCATATATATTGATGATATATATAATATGCTCAAATCAAATTCATGAACATTTTGAGCCTTTTATAACAAAGAACAACTTGATATTCAAAAATTTAAATGAAACGATCACCTGAGAAAAATGTTGCCTTTAATTTTCAATCACCTCAAACACGGAAGGCTTAACATTAGAATGAATATGACTACCATGAAAATGCAACCCTCATTAATCTATTTTTTCAATTACTATAAACAACGGGCGGTTTAACAATTAAAATTTTAATGAATATGAATGTCTCAGAAATTTGTGTCATCATTAACATATTTTTCAATTACTGTCAATAAGGTGACTTGCTCAAAAATTTGAACGAATACACTTTATTTTTCAAACACCGCAAACATGGGAGACTTGACATTAGAATGAATATGACTACCCAAGAAAATGCAACCCTCATTAATCTATTTTTTTCAATTACTATAAACAACGTGCGGTTTGACAATTAAAATTTTAATGAATACGACTGTCTGAGAAATTTGTGTCATCATTAACATATTTTTCGATTACTGTCAATAAGGAGACTTCACTCAAATATTTGAATGAATACGCATACTTGAGAAACTGCAACTTTTATTAATCTATTTTTTAATTATTGTAAATAACGAGCTGTTTGACATTTAAACATGTAAAATTAAACGAAAAATGTTGTCCCTCATTGATAAATCTTTTTTTTTCTTCTATATAATTCAATTGTAACATGTTTCATAAAGAAGTATTGCACTATTTATTTGAAATAAATAATAATGCCATTTTTTTTGAGTGACTTGACATTCAAAATTTGAATAAATACAACTACTTGTAAAACTATTGCCCTCATTAATCTATTTTTAATTACCATTAATAGCGGGCGGCTTGACAAACAAATTTTGAATGAATATGACTATCCAATAAAATGGTACCCTCATTTATATATTTTTCAATTATTGTCAACGAATTTACGTCAAAATCAGAATGAATATGCCGACTTACTACATGATATTGTGCAGTAGAACAATTGACCTTTACAATGTTTGTAAAATTTTCTTATAACAAATATTTAAAAGAGTTCACGTTAACGGAAAATTATACTATTACGACTTATAGTTTGTTAGTTGAGTAGGGACGGGCAGGTAAAGTTTATATTATATGTATGAAGGTGCTAAATCGATTTTTGAGAAGATGACTTCATCAATATGAAAACTCATATATAATGGAGTAATCATTAATCAATATTTAAAAAAGTAAATGGACGACTTGAATTGAACACATGTAAAACTATCCAAGAATTGTCAACATTCTTCAATAATCATTAAATGGCAGGCAACTTGACATTCTATCTTTCAATAATCGAACGACGGACGGCTTTACATTGAAATAAATATAACCACGCGAAAGAATCCGACCTCTCATTAACCATTTTTTTTTTCAAGCAGCAGGGAACTTGATATGAAAAATACAACTACCATTGAAAAATATTATCAATCATCAATTTATTTTTATATTACAACGTATAACTGACAACTTTCAAAACGAGTATAACTACTAGAGAAACGTCATATCTCCTAATTTATTTTTCTATTACAATGCTCAACAAACTGTTTAACATTCAAAATAAGTAAAACTAAACTAACTGAGAAATATAACCTCATTGATCTATTTTTTTTTTCTAATTTAGTTTAATGCTATTTTTTCGAATGTATCCTAACAATACTATAATCTCACAATAAATAATTATATTGCTATTTTTTAATTATTTTTATTTAATAATTACTAAATTAAATAGTTCCCGTCGAATTTCGACGGGCATTACACTAGTACATCTATATACATTTTAAAGATCAACGATGAAATTTAACGAGCCTTAACAGGAGCGATGATAGGGTAAACCTCATCAGCTTCAAAGTTTGAAATCCATGGCTTTTCATAATTGAGAGGAGATGACTGAACAATGACGGAGAGGCTAAAGACAACTTCTGCCATCGTTGGTCTCTCCGAGGACTTGTCCGAAGTGCAAGCTCTTGCCATGGCTGCCAAACTCAAAGCATCATCAATGGAGAAACACCTCTTCAGCTTAGGATCCATCCATTTCCTCAGTCTCTCTTTCCTTTGATCCCCTCCACCTCCCAAGATTTCACTTATCTCTACCCACAGCATCACGACTTCACCATTCTCCTTCGTCTCCATCACCTTCCTCCCCGAGAGCAGCTCCAACAGTACAACTCCGAAGCAGAACACATCAACATTTAGAATCATGGAACACGAAATTTCTCTCGCTGCAGAGAAATTCGAAATCTTGGCTTTGAAACTAGAGTCGAGAAGTATGTTTCTCGTGCTGATATCCTTGTGGGCCACGCTCGTTTGAGTGTGTTCGTGCAAGTACTGGAGACCGTTAGCAATATCTAGAGCTATAAGCAGCCTCTGTTTCCAACTCAGAGGCACGGTAGTGGATGAAATCGATGGAAATAACCAGTTTTCCAACGAACCATTCTCGACATACTCGTAAACAATGAAAAAGCTGCCACCATCATCCATGGAAACTCCCATCAACTTCACTAGATTTGCGTGGTTCACTCTTTGCAATATCTGTAGCTCCTCATTTGCTTCTCGTGTTTTCTTCACCACGAAATCCTGACCATTGATCACAGCCTTGTACACTGATCTCCCAATTCTACACCTCTCACTGAGATTCGAAGTTGCCTTCACGATCACATCAAAATCATAAATAACCGGCTTGCAAAGATAGCCCGAAACTCCAAGAAGCAGCTTATCCTTCGGCTCCAGAGCTTCGTCTTTGGAGACATCATAAGTTCGGATAAGACCAAAAGTCTCCAAAGACGAGCTACTACGAGCCAAAACTCTGTTTTTCTTGTATAAATGGCGGAAGTATAAAGCTAGACCAGAAGAAACAACCAACAACACCATGAAAACGCCCAAAAGCGCTACCAGAATAGAGCGGTTTCGGGACCTGCTCGACAAATCCTCAGAGACGAAGCTCTGCAGAATAACAGGCGACTCCACGGGAATCAGCACAGGAAGGCAAACAGCAGAAGTGAAGTTCCTGTTGTCGTTGATCGCCACAATTTCCGAAGGGGACGACTGAAACATGCCGGAAACAGACACCAAATCATCATGCGGCTGCCATACATAAGTAATAAGGTATCCACTTTCATTCAGGAATTCCGTCGAGCACCTACAGAGCAAGGGAAAAACCACCTCCACCCCAATCGTCAAGTTACTAGGATCCAAACCCGGGTTCATATCTTCAACCACAAAGATGTTGGTGAGGTTCTGGAAAACCTTGGTGGAGACTGTGTAGAAGCTCTCGTCTTTCTTCATGCGGTAAGTGGCGTTCGAGAAGTAGTGAGTGCCGTTGGTGGTGCAGGTGATCGGAAGCATCAAGAGCTGATCGTGAAGAAGGGGAGCATCATATGAAGTCAGATTAGACGCTGCTGCAATCTCCTTCTTAGTGATGTTAAATAGGTTAGAAATGGCTTCAAGATTCGAGTATGGCGATCTTACGCGGTATGTGATGAATGTTGAACAGTTTGTAGGAGAATCAGCAGAAGATGTGAAGTCGGTTTGTGCAGTGTTGTTTGGAGACTGGGCTGAAACGAGGCCGGCAAGAAGGAGAGAACATGTTAGTAGTGGAAGGAAAGCTGCCATTTTTATTTTATTTTTTTTATTTTTTTCTTAGATTAAAGATTAGATAGTTTAGTAACGTAAATTTGCTTTAGTATATATATGTAGGAGGAGAGGAGACATGCATGCATTATGCAAAGTAGTAAAAGTTAGCAGAAAAGATAAAGAGGAATGCTAGTTTATCGATGAATTCAAGAAATCTTGAGCTTGAAAGATTTTTTTTTTTTTTTAAACAAATAAATAAGTACTATTTTGTAGAAGGAAAAGGACTAAGAAACCAACAAAATTGCATAATTATTTTTTCTAATTATTATGATTGCTGCAACTACGATTGGAAGCAATGAATCTTAGTGGATAAAAATCCAACTTCAGACGGCAAAAACTTGTTTTTCCTTCTAAACTATACTAGTAAGGGTGAAAAAATCATACCTTTCATTTTCCTATCTTTTTTCAAGCAACATGAAACTTAATATGAAAAATATAACTACTCGAAAAAAATGTTATCCACTACCCGAGAAACGTTACCTTTCCTAATCTATTTTTTCGTTAAAATGATCAACGAGAAACATTCAATAAGGAGTAAAACTAACCGACAAATGTCACACCTCATTGATCTTTTTTTTTTAATTTCCTAATTCAATTTAATCCTATTTTTTTCCAATGGATCCTAGCAATAGTATAATCTTTAAATAAATAATTATATTATTATTTTTATTAAAAAATACAATATAGAGTGATTTCCGTTAAAATTCGACGAGAAATGTCAACTTTCAACAACAGTCGTCTAAATAATTGACAGCCTGATATTTCATCATTCAATTATATTGAATGACGGTCAACTTTACATTGAAATGAATATAATCGCGCGAAAAAAAAATAATAATAAAATAAAATCCTACCTCTTATTGACCTATTTTTTTTTCGAATAACGGAAAACTTGATATAAAAAATACAAGTACTTGAAAATTATTATCAGTTGTCAAGTTATTTCTATATTATAACGTACAATTAATTGACGGCTGAACGTTAAAAATGAGACAACTACTCGAGAAACGTAACATCTTATAATTTAATATTCTATTACAACGATCAACGGGCTATTTGACATTCAAAACGAGGAAAACTAATCGAGAATTGCCACATCAATTTAATTTTTTTTTCCGATTCAATTTAATGCTATTTTTTTCAAATGTATCTTAGCAATATTATAATCTTAAAATAAATAATTATATATTATTATTATTATTATTTAAAAATTAAAGTATAAAGTAAATCCTCTATATATATAATAGCAAAATAAATGTCAATTTATCTTGAATTAAGCTACTCAAGAAATGACATATATTCCCGACCTAACTAATTTTTAAAATAAATATAATTACCTGGGGCTCGGCTATGGGGATGCTCTAAGAATGGAATCTCGCATTGACCTATCGTTGTATTACATTGATTGACTACAATTTTTTGAAATACTACTCCTGATTAGCTTATTTTTTTATTACAACGGCCCGAATAATGAATGATTTAAGATGTAAAACAAGTACAACTCTTCGACCAAAGCTTACTCTCACTGATTAATTTTTTTAGATAATTTTTCTATTTAGTTTACTTAAAATTTCAATATGAAGTGATTCCTTAATGAATTTCAAAGTGTTATATACGAAACAAGTAAAACTCTCTAATGAATGCTACCTTTCGCTAAACTTTTTATTTTTATAAATGCTATTTTTTTATAATGAATTATAGTGAGTAATATCTTTTTGAATAAGTAATTAATGTTTTTTTAACTGCTGATCCGCACCAAGAAGGTACCAAGAGGCAGGTTCTGGTCTCCTCGGAGTAGCGAGGGCACCAGGAACCCAAACCGGCAACTGCCACGAGTAGGGCATACCATATGGCGGATCGGGCTCCGGCCTAGGCGGTGGCGGCGCCATGGACCAGCGTTGTTCGGACGCATCGAGATGGGCCTCCATCCGACACATCATGGAGATGAGAGACTCCAAAGTGGCTGGAGCAGGAGCAGAAGAGGATGATGGCTGTGTGGATGCCGAAACAATGATTGGTGATGTCGACGAAGAACGCGAAATGGAGGACGCGGCCCTGCTAGACGGCGTGCCTGTTGCGGAAGTCATGGTTCAAGAATGAAAGCACCAATTGATAAGAGAAAGACTCCCTTATCGACGCGCAGTGAACAAGTCGTTCACCGAAGATAGTAATCTCTGGCAGTCGCGGGCTTGCCCCGTCGATCACGCCAAGTTTTTGCAGCAAGAAGAAGAGAAAAAACGGCTGTAGAATTTAGGGTTAATTTTTATTCATAATCATATTCTCCTAATAATACTCCTATTTATAATGCTAAAACCCTAGGGTTGGTTCGACTCTCTACGGGAAAGAACCAATAAAGAAAACCCGCAACGGAGCTTATAATACGCTCGACTCAAGTTAATACAATATTCTTAATAAACAATAAATAAATAACGGATATCTATGACACTATTGAGGATATACTCGTATCAGAGAAGATCGAAAAGCTCAAGAAAGAAGCTTCTAGAAATGAGGTGAGGTGAAGAATCCGAGTAGAGGGGAAGCTGTTTCGGCTTTCCTTTGGCGGAGTTTCATTCAAGCGTTCAAAGCCGAGGACGGGGAGAAAGAAACGACGTCGTTTGCTGCCTCTCATATGGTGGGCATTAGGGCAAGAGCAGTCCCACGATTCCCAGTTGGCGCCTTCGGAAACTGCATTACGTCAGCTTCTGCGGTAGTGACGTCATCGGAAAAAGACGATGAAGGTGCGCTGGTACCCAAACTGAGGGCCACCATTAGAGGAGTAGACGATAATTACATCAATAGACTTCTTGACCACGTTAATCCCCCGGAGAATAACGGGGGCCACTCGTTTAAACCGGTAAACTGTGCCTTTACGAGTTGGTTGAGGTTTCCGGTGTACGAGGTTGATTTCGGTTGGGGAAACCGGTTTGGGTTTGCACTACGACGATGCCCTACAATACATGAATGTAGTGGTTTTGATGGACACTCCATGTGGGAATGGTGTGGAAGCGTGGGTTAATGTTCCTAATGATAAAATCTTCCAATTGTTCCAAGACAATTACAATAAGCTCCTTGCTTAGGTTAATGAAATCATAAATCGAAAATATCACAAATTAAATATATGTATAGTACTAATCAAATTAATTAATATATATCTATATACTTATATAAAAAGAGTCTTGAGTATTTAATGTAGAATGTCAATCATATCCTTGTAGTATTTTAAATTTAAGGACAATTATGTAATATTATATTAACATTTAAATATAGTATATATATGTCTAAATTTAAGTATGGTATTTACCTTATTTATTATTTTAGTTTGATTTAAATTTTTTAATAGATGATAAGTATATATATAAACATATATGAACTATGAATACTCCCAACTCTCCATAATATTAAATTTACTTTAGTACTAAAAGGAAAATGTAAAATATAGTTGTCTGCAAGTATATATATTTTTCTTCGGATTGTCTTATTTCAATTTAATTTATTTTTTAGTTTAATTATTTATTATTATATTATTTTAATTAACTACTTAAGTATATACTCCGTATATTTTATGGGCTAGATGTTGGAATTCTGATTTTAACTGACCAATATTATCAATTGGCTTTTTGTTTATATAATGATTGAATAACTGAAGCTAAAATTGTGTAAAGAATAGTATTATGATTAGCTAATTTGACACATTGGTGAGATACTTATTATCAAAATCTCTGTCTCATCGGCAAATCAAGATATTAAAGTTTATTTTAAAAATTTTAAATGCATCTTATAAGAAAGTGGTTAGATATTATTATTAAAATTATTGAAATTAGATTGTATTTAGATATTTTGTGAGAAAAAAAAAATTAGATTGTGTAATTTGAGATATGATATAAATTAAGGAAACATGGCCACCAAAAGTGAAACAAAAATTTAGCTTTGTCATGTTTTATATAAAAGTTGAGAAAATAAATAATCTATCTAATTATAACATATATTTCGTGACTTGACTATCATTCGAAGAGTTGTATGTTTTAACGTCTCAATTTATACTTTTGCTAGAATATATAGTTATTTTGGTTTATAAGGAATGAAGTAATTTGCACAAGTTTTTCTTATATGAATCAAAGTACCAACAACAAAACAAGAGTAGTTTTGATTTTTCACATTTTTCAGAATTAGTGAAAAAATTACAAAAATAATCAAAAATATAATTTACACAATTTAAAATACAAGTTGCACGTGCAACGCACGTTATATTTGCTAGTATATTAAAAAGCACGTATAGCAATTAATTACGAAATTATAACTCATATAAATCGTCGGAGATGATCAAGTATGGATATTTTAAAACTTGTGTACAAGTAAAGGTTACATATATTGAAGTCATGATTGCGCTATTTAACTCTATTTTATAAGGCCGGATATTATCACACCTTTGTGATATCTATTAGCGTGTATAATATAGGTATAATCATATAGATGTTAAGTTAATATTTAATTTGTTTGCTTGAAAATATATGGCCCTCTAGAAAGTATGGGCGGGTAGAATAATATTGATTTGTGAAACTTCATATCCTATTGGGCAATCCTTAAATTAGCCACTTTCATGTAGCAAACTCAAATACTAGTCACTCATATAATAAACACAAAAACTAGCCACTCTTACCAAATTATCTATAAATACACCAATACATGAATACGCGACTCATGTATTCGTAAAAATTAATCTTGAATACACATATACATGAATACACGAATACATGAATACAGGACTCGTGTATTCGTGAAAATTAACCTTGAATACACGAATACATGAATACACGACTCATGTATTCGTGTATTCGTAAAAAGTGGCTATTATTTGTGTTTTTTATATGAGTGGCTAGTATTTGAGTTTGTTATATCAAAGTGGTTACTTTTACAAGTGGTATCCTCTGTACCAACTATGGTATACCAATCGTGTACCAAAATCGATTTTTCTTGATTTTTATTTAATTTTTTTCTTCAATTTCGATGTGATATGATTTATTCTAGTATTATATTAATTATCAATGGTTCATTAATTCAATTTAGGATATATAATTATTTTTTAGTATTTTTTCTTTATTTTTTAACTAATAAAATTGAAATTAAATATAAAAAATAAATAATAAACCCTAATAGGATGGGTGAACCCTAATCAATTAATATAAAATTAGATTGAATCATAATATCAAGAAATTGAATAAAAAAAATAATATTAAATCAATAAATATTGATTTTGGTACACCGTTGGTACACACTATTGGGGCTAGAGGATCCCAATTGCTACTTTTAAGGATTAACCCTATCCTATTTTATGGGGATAAGTAACATCAGCCGTAATTGTAAAAGGTCTTAATTAATTAACTACTTAATTTCAGTAATTTCACACTCGCCTACAATAAACTATATATATATATACAGAGAATTCAATACCTCTAATCAAATATCTTATCAGTACTCTATCTATGTTTTAGTTTACGAGTTTTTAGGAGAGTATGTTTACTTAAATGGAGAAGGGGTCCATTAGAGTTTAATACTTTCTGATTGGCCTAATTTTTTATCTTTTTTTGAAACAAGACTAATAAATTAGGATGACCCAATAAGATATAATGAATTAGTGAATTGAAACAGATGGAATATTAAATATCTCAGTCATACTTATCAAGCTTTATATCATACTTTCAACAAAACGACACTCGAATATATATTATACGAATTCAAAATTTTCTATATGTGGACATTTAGTGCAAATAGCAACTCAACATATAAAAATTTCAATAAAAATATTAGAAAAATTGTTATGTCGATCGTGTACAGAAGTACTCTCTCTCTCTCTCATAATTATTGTAACACTTTTTAATAATTTGTAAGCATATTTTAATAAAATATTATTGTTGATCCTGAGTTGTTGGAGGGGGGGGGGGGCGTGTATTTTAAATTTAAGACATAAGTTGCTCACTTTAAATAAGAAAGGATTAGAGAGAAAAAAATCAGTAAGTGATACGTGACTTAGAAGTAAGTCAACTTATCCCTTTCAATAAATGCGAAATTTTTTTGCCAGTTTTAATAGAAGAAAGACTAAAAAGAAGCTCATGAATATTATTTGGCAATGTGTTTATTGAAGGATTAAGAAAGCTAGAAATGATGCTATTTTTAAATGGACTAAGTAGATGTGGAAAACATTTAGATAGGATCAAGTTATCCTGGAAATGGATGTGAGCTTTCTTCTCTTCGTTTGGTGGAGTTTCTTTCTCATGATTGGTGCTCTAGTCATTTATTATGTGCCCCGTTGGTTTTGATTTGAGATGGGTTTTTATTTCTTTGTGTAATCATTTGTAACATATTGGTTGGACTTGTGTAAGAGTTTTGAGTACTCCTTGTACTCGCATGTATAGTGAATTTTTTTAACAAAAAAAAAAACAAAAAAAAAAAAACAAAAAACAAAAACAAAAACAAAAACAATAGATTTGCATTAAATGAAAACGCGCGGTATCTGTTTAATCAATTGTTTTTCATATGATTAGACGAGTGATACTTGTTTAAATAATCATCAATATGAAGTTAGATATGTAAGTGTCATCTCACTTTCTCTTTTTTTTTTTCTTTTTTTTTTTTTTCAAGTTTCCTATACGTAGTTCTTGTCTACTTACAATAAGCGAGTCATTTGTATAAAATTTATGGAAAAGTCTAATATTAATTATAGATATTTATATCAAATCAATGTTTCAAAAATGGAACCAAATGTCAAACCAACGTGACTTTCAGTTCTCAATCTTTGTCATCCAATTGTGATCGGACCGGCCAATTCGTCTTGATTTCATCGAATCGGAAATCATAACCGGGTCCCAATCAATTTGGTTAACAACTAGTAATATCCGGTCCAATTTTTAAAACATTGTCAAAACAACATTAGTCTGACCGTACCATCGGCCGGGTCGGATCTTAAGAGGACTCATATTCAATTTCCAATTGTCAGCACTTCTATTAATGACAATTGACACTTTTAAGAAAAATATAAAAATAATTAAATATCTTATCTCGTGAGAGATAGATTATGTTCTTATTACTCATACTTGATGTTTATATAAATAATCATAATATCAAATTATTACAATACCAAGTTGATAAAACTAAATATTTCAATAATCACAGGCAATTTTGTTCGAACATTCGATAATTTTGTTCACGATGATTGGCAGTTTTACTCAAGAATTTTCTTTTTATTGAGCGATGGGTCAAACGCCGGTCGCACCATAAGCCAGACCACACCAGAATTTTTGTCTACAATTATTACCGATGGTTGGTTCAACGCCAAACCATTACATGAATCCGGCAACAAATTAGACACCCTTTGAAGCAAGCAATGGGACAGAATAATATAGCATTCGCACACAAGCAAAACGAAATGATGAGAGACAACACCTAAAAGAACGTAATAAGACTGAAATGTAGCCTCTTATAGTTATATCCAACAAAACTGTCCCCACAGAATAGAAGCGCTAAGCAATGACAAAATACTAATATCCGTACACGAAAAAATCATTCCTTCATATCAGGAAAAATATGGGGGGATTCACCGATTTAGTCTCATAATATGCTAAACCTAAAAGTAAGACTGTCCAAATATTAGCCATTAGATGCGAGGAAAAGAAAAATGAAAATCCTTGGCCAATACAATGAAGAGGGCCTAGGCCTAGGCCAAGTATATATCGTTCCAAAATTCTGTAGCTGCTTTAGACATTCTTTTTATCTGCACTCGCTGCAACCAATCTTTGTTTCTTCTTCCATTCTGGCATCTTCCCCGGAAAAGCCCACCTCAAAAACCTTTCCCAGCTGTAGCAAACGAGGAAAGCGAGAAAAGACCATAGCATCAGCTTGTTTCTCAATTCTTTCGGCAGAGGCACCAACTTCAGCCAATCGTTCAAGTCCCTGAACAAATCGGAGGTAATAACAGTGAAGAAAACCACAGCACCGGCAAGTGCGTACTGAAACGGTCTATTCTGTGAGATGCTCTGGTTAAAAGGATGGCCCATATAGTTGACAGCAAAGGTGGCAACTTGTAGCATCATACCCACCATGTAAGAAACCGTATTTACGAGATTCGGATGAAATTCTGAGTCAGGTTCGATGCATTCCTCAGGCATGTACCTCTCAGCTGCCTTCACTGATGAAATCAAGAAGAGGATGTGAACTGTAAACTGACCTAGGAGAGAGAGGAGAACATAAGAGCAGAAGATATTGGGATGCGGCCTCTCAGCTGAGAGAGTCGGAAGTGGAGAAGCGTGTGATATGAATAGAAAGAAGGCAGCAGTGAAGACTCCACTTATCGTGGCCTGAACATCGCCTAATTTCACGCCATCTAAGTACATCACGCTTAGGACATATGCAGTAGCTAGGCAGTTGAGTCCGAGGATCTTGAACATTTGAAGTGTAGTGACGAGGGTGCTTCGGCCCTGGCGAATCACGTCGATAGTTGGAGAGACTGAAGCGTGCTTTGCTGTGAATGGTGATGCCATCGAGGCATCACCGAGTTTGACAACAGGGGCTGAACGTCCATCACCATCCTCATTCAGTTCATCCACTAGTTTCTTCAGCTTTTGGCGTTGAATCTCTGCAGGTGATAGATTACGGTTTGCAGTTTGATTGCTGGTGGAATCCGACTTTGAAGCAGGCTTCGGTTTCTTGGATTTACCAGACTTCTCCGGTTCATTCTTTGCTTGGGAGGAGGATTTGTCGCTTTTTCCAGCAGGCATTGCATTAAGTAGAGCCACCCCAACATGTGCCTGTGAAAGATCCACAAGATATACTTAATCCGGTATCAGTAAGTTTAAGAGGAAACTCGCTATTATATTAATCTTTCTTTTACTTGAGCGCATATACAGAATTCAATTATTATCCATAATTATAATCAATTGTTGAAAAACAAGCCTCGGACGATAAACTGACGCACTGAGTTTAGGATCAGTTTTCTCTACAAAACAACCAAAACCATGCTTGAATGTTTCGAGGGGGAAAATAATAAATCCAATTAGGACCAGTTATAAAGGATTCAGATCTATTAAGCAAGCAAAGTTTACATGAGGCTAATAATCTCCTAGAGTTTGGCCCATATCTATAAGCCAGGAGGTTAACGGCAAGTAGAATTTCACAAGCAAATGATTATTTGATAGGCTACATGCGTCCTTCAGTATACACAGGGTTCATAAAATAGGCTTTATTTAAGAAACTTATCAAATCTGCAACATCCAATAGTATAGAATTAAGCATATATGCATAATGTTTCATCCAATTGAGCATCTTCAAAGCAATTACCTGCTTCAGAGCACCAACATCATTTGTGCCGTCACCACACATCAATGTCACCCTTCCCACAGATTTAAAAGAAGTGATGATGAGTTCCTTTTGCTCAGGGGCAACACGGGCAAATACCTATGAAAAAATCGAAACCTTATTTTCAGCAAGAACTAATAAATAGAGGAGCATAGAGATACAAATATACAGCCATAGGTTGCACCTTCACATATGGAATGACTTTAAGGGTAGAAGAGCTTTGCTGCAACATTTCCATACAGTCACCACCAATGCAAAGATCATGAGCCTCGGATAGAGCTTCAACCTCATCATCCCTTTAAAAAGATAAAAACAAGAAAAGGCTGAAGCAGTCTCTCGGCAAAGGCAAGCGGTGATGCACAAAAATCAAATAAGAAAAACAAAAGATTTGGCAAATAAAGGAAGACTTAAAATGAAAGTAATTTGCGATCTTCATATCAGAATGTATTCTCACCTGTAGCTAACTGTATGGGTCTCATCTGGAGAAACCCACTCATACCCATTTTGAACTTTAGCAGGGCCAAGAATTAGTGCTGGTTTTGAGATTATGTTAACTTGGCCGGCAACATGGCAAGCTGTCAAAGCTTGATCACCAGTAATCATCACCTGAAAAATAATGTAAGAAAAAGGTCGATCAAATATATAATCGAAATCATCTCAATAGCTAAGTCTCAATTAAATTTCGTCGAGTCAGCGTGGACACTGATGTACACATTCACCACATTTTAAATCTACATCCATCATCTGGCTATGATTTGTAGAAAGATAACCCTCCAAATCTAAGACAATCTTATTCTCCAAGACCAAGTTATCCAATAAGTTCAATGAAGCTGTGGTCTGGTTCCTCTACAATTAGTAAAAGAGCATTACAAGTTCTGGTTCTGGTTCCTCAACTGAGACGCAATAACATCAGCAAACACAATTCCCTTGCTCATTTAATGAAGCTGGTCATGCATTACTATATGTCCATCTAAGCTAGAGGTGGCCAAATAGATCTTATAGCATCAGTCATGCGAATTGATATATCATCTTACGTTATAAATGTCATATTGCCATATAAACCAATTCAAAACACTACCAGAAAGTGCTCACCAGATCATGTGACGATGCTTTTAATTCAGCCAAAACAGAGGCTGAGTCTCCGCGGATAGGGCAATTGAAAACCTGAAGTGCCCATGAAGGCCAGGGAATCATACAAACAATTATTTAGCATCTAAATGATAGATCTCGAAAACAAATTGATATATTTATTGTTTGCATAATTGCATCATAGTATTTTCATTTTTCTTTCAGGGCAGAAGGTTGGGTGGTGCGGGGAGATCAGGTGAAAGTGTTCTTTGCTTACCGCAAATCCAGCAAAAGTAAGACCACTTTCCGCAGTGTCTCGCTCTAAGCTTCGCGCTTCACTAACCTTCAGAACAGTAGTAGACACGGCATTAATCAAAATAAGTATGAATGAATGTGTCTAAGGAATTGGTACATATTATAATAAGAAACCAACCCAACCCAACTCAATAAACTTACACGCATGTACACTCTCATTGAATAAGTGAGAGGAAGAAAGCATAGGTAAACCAGCACAGACAAAGGAAAAATGTCCAGTGAAGTTTTTGGGAATTGCAAGGACATGTAAGCTTAAGAGTTTACAACCCAAGAAATCAAAAGCTAATTCTACTCTTTTGTTTATCAGTTCTGTTAATGTTATTATGTATAAAAGTATAAATTTTCAACTTGTAACTGTCTCTTAACTATTAATGAATACATACTTCCAGGAAGCATTCCATTGAAAGTTACAGAATTCATAAGATGTAAGTCACTTGAGATACAATACCACCTGTAAAATCTCAGCAGCGCCTTTTTCAGTCTTCTCTCTTCAGAGTTGAGCTAGGTTGATATTATTTATAGGCAAAACTTTAATTTATTCTCAACCTCTATAGACAGAGACTTTGATGAGTTTACATTTGAATATGATATACAGTCTGGTATTCCTAGCAATAAGTATGGAATTTAGAGTCTCCACCCAATTAGCTGAGATAAATGATAAACTTACACCGACGCAAATAAACCACCAACATAATTTATATATTAGGTTTTATAATCCGCTTAAAAGATCACAGAAAATGGCCCTAATAGCATCCAAATCATCAAATCAGCCCAAAAGCACTCCGAAGAAATCCAATGGACAGCAGTATAATTGCACAATATCCCACTGCACACAAGCATACAAATTGGTGTGCGATTCGGATTTTGATGGGGAAAATATAAGGGAAGAAGTGAAGATTTAGATGGGGTAAAATCAAGGGTGTGTTCACATGATCATAGAAAATTCATTTCCACAGATGACAGAACCTATTACCCATTAAAAAGATACAAAGAAAGAGATCAATGAAAATAGCAAAGTGCATTATGTGATCTTACAAAATTCAATTGAATGGGACTAGAGCCTACATCGATCAAATATGTAACTGATCCTTAAAACCAAAATAAATGGAGATACTCAAAGGTGATATTCCAAACTGCCTAAAAATCATTGATGAAATGAAAGACCAAGTGCAAATATAAGAAGTACAAGGACAGAAATATGGCTATGTTGGAAAGGCAAAATTCTTACTGTCATATCGGGGAGAGACTTGTAAGCCAAAGCCAAAACGCGGGACCCTTGACGTGTGTGTTTCTTGTAAGTCTGAACATACCATGTTGGCACATCAACAAGCCTTTCCTGAATGGTTTCTGGGGCACCCTGAAATATTAATGAGAGCGAATCTTTTACCAATTACAATTCAAAAATAATTAAATAAATAAATGAGATTGAAAAGTAACAAGTCAAAACTAAATAACAAAATGCTAATGTATTATTTGAAGCAAAAAAAAAGAACAAATAAGTACTGCATCTTGATACAGCACAAAAGTGCACAAGGCTAAACAGCTGAAAAGCCACGAGAACTGGGTTGGTGTATGAGCACATCTGGAGCTTATAGCCCAAAACAATGCAGCTTAAAATGTTAGGGGCATGCAACCATTTCTTGCAACGGCCCCTTCCTCTCAAGTCTCAACAGCCCAATCCCAGCCCGGTAGAGCCTCTAGAACCTTCAATCACATCTTCGACAGTTGATATTTTCCACTCCAGCAAGAATTGCCCCCGGAGCAGCCACTGTTTCCCCCCTCCACTAGCCCTCCCAGTGACTCATAATACACATCTCCGTTATGATATACTCCGTTCACGTTTTGAAAGACTTTAGTTTAGCATTTGCCGAAAGATTGCTTTTTATGCAAAACTTTTTTGGATGCACATGTGGAAACAAAGTACAAGCAGGAACAGATACTTTTGTCTCCATACCTTAACAAAAGCAAAAAATTGCTCTTGGACACGAACAACTACTGCCATTCTTTTTAGGTGAGAAGCAAAGTGATGTCTTTGTACAATCTGGACAGAATTGGCACCGCCCCTGCATTTGTTCACATCAAGGAGAAGAAAGCAACATAAGATTTACAGAAGACTGTTAGTTAACAACAAATAAGTCAATGGAAATTCAATAAATCAACAAAAGGCTAAGACTTGTACTTAGTTTGCATCAAAATAGAATAGATAAAACCACAAAATCCGAAATCCAAGCCAATCGTATGACATAGCAACAGAGGTTTTTTTTTTCTTAATGGAAGCAAGTATATTTTAGTATCAGCTACAAAAATAAACTAACTAAATTAACATATCGGCACTAAGGGAAATAGGATAAGATAGATTAATAGCATACTTTTTTGGCATGGCTTTTTCATCTGATTTGTAAGTCCAATCAATTCCTTTCAGTGCAGCTTTCTCAAGAGGATCACCAACCTACATCAATGTGTACAGGGAAAATGTTACTGAATAAAACAAGAGTTCATTAATAGGGATATAGATTCAACTTCAGAAAATTTAAATACCGGAGAGCTCATAAAATTTCAAGAACCCAAAGTAAAGATAATCATGTAGTAATGAAACTACATGACTCCAGCTGAGGGAATTTTCTTTTCACCTCCAAATGAACAACATATTGACAACAAAAAACAACCTAAAAAAAATCAGTTTCCTTGTGCTTGCAAGTAAATAATATACCTAATAAATATTTTGGACTTCTAGAATAGGGAACCCTGGACTATGAGGAAATGTAATCACTGTGTCTATTCATGTTTGAAATGGTTTGACAGGATGGCTAGGTTGGAAAGGCAAGATTCTTACTCTTCAGTAGGTCATAACTGGAGAAAGGATGAACTCCCAGACAGGTCTTTAACTAAATGTACAACTGTCTTAAAAGCCACATAAACAACTGTACATAGTATAAATTACTAATAGTAATACACGAATACAACTACACACCCAAAATCTTCAGTTTATGAACCCCTTCCACAATCACTTTAAAAGTACATTATGAAAAACCACAAATCACATACACATAGTAAAAGTCTTGAGACATAGGTCACTATAGTCATCTGATAATTGGACCTGAAATCCGCAACTCTGCATGCATGACACTTAGACTGTATGACATTTCAGATTATAAAGCAGTGAGCTTATATCATACCAGTTTATTATCCACAAAGACCAAAGCATGACAAGAGGCAAGTATTTCCAAAGTTTGATCAGGCACTTTAGACATTTCTGTTTCTAAATCTTCATTGTCTGTCAAGCCACCAACTCCAGAAAATTCCTGAGGAACAAATGAAAAAAAAAAATAATAATAATAATAATAATAATAATTAACAAAATTAATTTAAGGTTTCAAGAAGAAATAAGTATAATTTAACTTGAGCATCATACCATGTCATCTGAGGTTAGCGTCCCAGTCTTATCAAAACAGCATATATCAACCTAGAAAAATAATAGATCAAAATCAGCTCACATACTTTAGAGTAAACTATGAGATCAACAGCCACGAAATCACATAGTGTGTGTGAGAAGAGAGACTGGAATTAACTTGCTCACACATTTTTTTTGAAAGCATTATAGCAATATAAGACTATGAAACCCAGCGACCACAGTTTTATACAAGTAGAATGAAGCAATTAAGATTGTGTTCTAGGAATACAAACATGTAAGATACAATGCCAAAAGAATCACATAAATTTAAGTTTCATCTAACCATCCCGTATTCAAGAAAATGCACACAGTATTAATCATTCAGCAAGTAATCACAGAATCCTAAGCAGCACTGCTGCACAGAGAATGGATCCAGTAATATAACAAGTACTGGGCTAGTAGCTAGTAGATTACCAGCATGTGCTGTTAGTGATAGACTAATTTGCTAACTAGAATATGATTCTGATTGGTTGGTTGCAGCTGCCAATAGACTGAAGGACTCATTCTAACTAATTGATTATTAAATACCAAATCTGTGTAACATATACTAAGTGGTTATGTGAGCAATGCTAATGAGATACATGATTACTCAAACACTACAATCTCTAGAGGAAACTCAACTTTCAACTCCAAACCTGATATAATCTTGGACAGAAGAAAGGCTTAGAATGCTTTTGACAAATGAAAAAATATTTTAAGAACTTATTCGAGAAGGAACCTTAGATTTTTAATGCATATTTAAGAAGCAAAGTGACCGAGCAAAGTGCTTCTTTAAAAGGACTCAATGACAATGACACAATAAAAGACAGGAGTCTCCAGGTTTCAATTAATTCAGGTACATTGTACCCTACAAAATAATAACAAATATAATATTATCAACAAGAAATCTGTTATGGTAAATAACGAAAGCGCACCCTCCAAAAAAATTAAAGAAAGCACCAACTTCTAATGGAAAAGACAGCTTAATCAATGAAAAAAATCACAGTATGATATTAATCTTAACAAGAAAAAGTGCTTGAGGATTGATGCCAAACAAATCGGCTAATAAAAATTGTACAATTCTATTTCAGAAAATTAAAGCCGCACTGTTCACCTTTCCAGCAAATGGAATTCTAAACGGTTCTGTACAGTAAATCCCACGCCTGGCTAATGCAATCAACGATGTATTAACAGCTATTGACAGCTCCATTGGAAGTTCAGGGGGGATCACAGAAGTTATAATCAAGGAACAACTCAGAAGAAGATTGTATTTACTCCTTGTTGGATCCTCAAGGCCCTGTGGAACATATCGTATAACATCATATTCTAGACAAATAAAGTATCCAATCAAAATAGATGGAGATCTTCATGAACATCTAACAGAACTACTTTACCTTTTTAAGGACATAACCAGCAGCTATAAGAGCAAAAATTACCAAGAACAAAATAAAAAGTCCACTTTCCCAGCTGTTTGCAGTAACCTATGGAAGACATTCAATAATAAGATTATAAAGGAAACTATGTCTAGAATATCCAAATAACAATAATAAATCAGCTAGAACCAGAAACAGCTTTACCCTCTCAGTTGAAAATAATATAGTACGCATTAGCTTTCCTTGACTAGTTTCAAATCCAGTTCGCAGCACAACAGCCACACAGCCTCCATCCGGGGCTTTCAAGTGAAATGTCTGTATCAGAAAGATAGTAAATGAATGCTCGAAGTAGGAAAAGTAACATGTGAGCTTCCTGTCAGAAGAAAGAGAAAAGGAGAAGAGAGAAACCTTATCAGGTGTATGCTGTAGTATTTTTGTACCACCAAAAAGAACATGTGCTTTATCCCGTTTAATTGATAGCCTCTCATCATTTCCTCGGTTGCCTACTGAGACCTGAGAAGATATTTATGGAAACCCATAAGATGATATACATGTGATATTAGTATTAGATGTATAATTATCATCACATGCATATGAATATGAATCTTAATGAGGACCTCAACTAAAAAAGATGTACTACAATCTGCAAGTCTTCCTCCCATTTATATTATTCAGGTGGATGTAAAGCGTATCCATATCTATAAGAGAAGGCATACCAAAGTCATCATATCTAGTTTACTGAAGCCACTACAAGGCAGACATAAAATTTCGGGGAAAAAGTATTTCCATTCTTCTCTTCCAAATCTCAAATATAGATATTAGTTATTACTTCCTCTGTACTCATTGAAAGCGTCCCCTTTCTTTTGAAGTGTGGAAAAATGGTAAGGTCCATACTTTTTGAAGAGTTATTTTTTTCCAAAAAGGGAAAGGGGATACCTTGAATAAGACGGCTCAAAAAGGAACGGGAAAACTTTGATTAGGAAAGAGGGAGTACTAATTCATGTATGTTTTAACTCTGTGAAATGATCTTATGCCAACTAAAATTAGCAGCTATAAGGAGTTAAAGCAAGGGATGTGCATTACCTTAGGCTATAGGATCTGAGTCTCTATGATCAAAGACCTAATGACTTAGCTCAGTACTAAAATATAGGATTTAGGTGGGTGTGTGTGTGTGTGTGTTCCTAATGGTAATGAGGTTAATGTCTGAGACCTCAGTGGCAAGGGTATCAAGATCGAGTCTTGCGTAGCGCGGTCTTTAAATTTATTGTTAAAATTGTTCTGAAAAAATATAAGATTTAGGACATAATTTTAAATAGTAACATGATAGAATTCATATCCTTCCTATGTATGAGAATGTGATCCATTTTATAAAATCAAAAGGTAAGAGCATAGGCAAACTGAAAACATTTTTTATATGGGGTCAGAAGCAAGTGATGTGCTAAACTTAAATCAAATCAAATTTGAACACCTTGAAATGTATTGCAAATATGCTCATAAAAAAGTTTTAGGCAGGTAAATATTTGTTTTATTCTGTCAAAATTTATTAATTGTAAATTTAATTTTTTGAAATATTATTAATTTATTATGCAGCTTTTAATTTGGCATTAAATAAAATGAACAAATAAAAATTATATCCAACATATATGTGTGTAGATATATATATATATATATATATATAGAGAGAGAGAGAGAGAGAGACAGAGAGAGAGACCAATTTGATAAATGTCTTATAGTAATAACTCCAAAACTATGCTTAAAACAATGAAGTCAACCAAAAACAATTTGTTAATGTGCATATAGCAGTATGTTTTAATTTCTTTTGTAAAGGTAATTAATTAATGTTGGATATGTAAAAGTATTTCATATAACTACATATTATGACAATAACAATTTTCTACAACAGGTCTAACGGGTTTGCCTTGCTTGACCACCAACAAAGTGAGACTGAACAAACCACGTAGTCGACCCCCTTGTCATTCCTAATCCTATTCCTATCTGTACATCACATTGATGTCACTCTGAATAAATAACATAGTACCAATATAGTTAGTGTCAATTTTCCAGCCTAAATATTCCTTTATATATCTAGAAAGTCATGCATCGCTAACAATGAGAATATCATTATTAAATATATTAATCATTATGCTAGAATACTTAACTATTATCGTATTATAATATTATCCATAATAACTGGTGTCTTATTATGTCTTATTATGATATTTTCTCCATCAACTATTAATCTATTATTACATTGTTTTAAGTATCACTCCTTGTATAACATTACATATATGTTGATTATATAACTGTTTTATACATAAATAACATAATGTCCTTATATCTAACCAATATACAATGAGATACATAATATAAATTCAAATTGAGTTTAAAAACCTCAAAAGTTTACAAAGGTACTTACAAAAATATGCTTTAAGCATATATTGACTTGTTTTCACTTGTCATTGTAAAATTAGCAATTCCATGACCAAGATTATTAGTATTTGCTAAAAGACTGTATACTATGAGTTACAATAATTTTCATATTGGGTTGAACAAGTTATCCTACCCACCAAGCCCAACATGTAAAGAAGCACTCAGCCATTCGATTGGCAGAGAGTGGGGGAGGGGCCTGTAGTCATTCCTCTCCAAACATCATATTACTAAAGAAATATCCAATCGTATCACCGTTCACCTTAGCAAACAATTAAACTTGAAAAAATGACTATTCAGCCTATATGCTAGCCTGATTCGAAAGGAATGGAAACAAGATCCATTTGTCCGGTACATATTGACTAACATGCATCTCACGACACATGTAAAAAAATATTCAATCAATCCACCCGCTTTTGCCCCAACCAACCCACTTATTGGACAACAATTAGATTCAAAACAAACTCATCTTAGTAGTCACTACATATATCCTCACTCCATTGTCACTAATATGGCATAATCACTTTAGAGAGTTATTCTTGTTGATTTCTACCATGTATAGCAATATTGATATACATCCATTTGTCTTAAAGAGTTACAGATATATGAAGTCATACAGAGTATAAGGAAATAAGGGTAGAATCATAAGAATAGCATAATTGAGGAAGAATGAGAATAGCATGATTAGGAAATGAAAGGACACTTGTATCGTTTCAGTAGATGAGATCACCTTCCATTGTGGCGTGGACTCGCCAGTCAGAATGGCTTCATTCACAATAGCACTTCCTGCTAAAATAAGCATGTCAGCAGGTACAGATTTATCTTCCCCATCCAGACCAGTAGAGCGCCCAATTGATACAACATCCCCAGGCAGAAGTTCAGTCCCAGAGAGTTTAACCCACCTAAATTAAAGGATAGAGATATAAAATACATGAGACATAAGAGAGAGAGAGAGAGAGAGAGAGAGAGAGAGAGAGAGAGCATGGTATTCAAAAGACAGAGATTAGATAAGGAATTTATTGGGACGTACTTGCCACACCGATAAACCATCAAAGTTTGGTTGTCCACTCTTACACGTCTAAGCTCAGATAAAGTCTTCAAACGGCTTTTTGCCATTGTTGACTCAAACATAAACAGCATGAACAGAGTGAACAGACTGTAGTACCAGTACTCATCCAAACACCACAGGCCAACACAGAAAACCTATATGCAATGCAAGGACAGATTAGAAAAGACAAGATGATGTGCCAATGAATATATCAGAAACCAAGACAAGTATCAAGCTGCAATAAGAAAAGGTAGTTGGAATTACTTTACACCTGAAATACAAAAAAGGGTTCCATGACCTGCTCTTTCAACAATTTTTGGAATGTAGGTTGAGGATACTCAAATCTGCATGAATAAATGTAATGAACACAGGTTAAATAGATAATACTAGATGTTACATTTTCATAATAGCATATCACTTAGTGTTGTCAGAGTGAAAGATATAGAAGCTAGTTAAAACCAACTGCAGAGTAGATTGACGAAACTTACACATTCCTTCCCCATTTCTCAGTAGCAGTAACAATTTTAGCTTCTGTACCATAACCAGTGTTCTTGAGATAATACCCAATCATTTCCTTGGATGGATATGGAAGTTTAAAGAATGTATGTTTCTCGTCCGAGTAAATAAAATGTTGCTTCCTGAAATCGAAGTAGATCTCTTCTGTACCCGGTGATGTAGGAGAAGCTGCCAACTTAGGAACATTTAACAAAATAGTAAGACAACTGTTAAGAGATAGAGTTAAGAGGTGAGACAACTGTTTTTTTTCCCTCAAGAGAATAGAGTTACTGAAGGAAGGCTAGTGTCAAGTAAGCAACTCCAGAAACAAATTACACAATTTCATAAAGAAGAATGCTTGATGCCTATATTTTATTATTGCAGCAGAGAAGTTTACTAGTAGGGAATTTGGGATCAAATTGACGTGAGAGGCAATGTTTCCTAAAATAAAATATAGTGAGTAGCAACCTCCCACCAACTACTTTGGGAAACATTGCCATAATAACACAGAATTTTTTCTCAAGTGTACCTCAAAGACTCGATCATTAGCTTCAGGCAGAAGAATATATTACGCCTTACCAAAATTTTCATTACATGTAGCAATCTACAGCAGTTTGTATAACGTACTTCTAAACTCCTCCTTGGAAACAAGTGAGCGAACAGCCAAATCATGATTGAAACCACGAAATTGACATTGACCTTCTAGCGCTTTCTCCTCGATTTATAGAGAAAGCTTCCCCGAGAGACGTGGTTCAAAAGGTTCCATCCCATTCTTTCTTCTTGGAAAAACCTTACTACAACTACAAGCCTCTCCTCATTTTTCTTTGGGGAGAGCAGTCAATGGTGATACTATTTTCTTGCTATGCTCTAAAAAGTACCAAAATAAGTGATAATGCACATCAAGGTTTGCATGCTCTTCTAAGTAACCCCACCTTCGGTGCACCTAATAAAAGTGATCGCTAGCTAGCCCATTCAACGAAATTCTCTTAAACTAAAATACTAATCAAATAATTCGATGCGGCAGACAGATACTAGACTCACCACAGAGCAGAGACTATCACCTAACAGATCTCATGCTATACTTTACATTTGCAAAAAAAGTAGAGAAGTGGTTATCATTCAAGAATAAAAGCCAGCATGAGCTCAAAGGCACAAAAACATGGCAAACTTGAAGGAGAGAAAATCAGGTGATGAGGTCCCAACCTTCCGAAAGTGAAGAGGCACAACTTCTTTAGAGCCACAAAATTTAGCTGGAGTAATCTTGCAAGCATCTGCATGGTGAATATCATCAACCTGCCATGCCAGCGCACTAGATGTTGAAAATTTGAGTAATAATACAGTGAAATTGGAATACAACAACTTAAGTGCACTGTGCACGTAAGATGACAGAGCTTGAATAGAGATGCTAGCTCTCCATTTTATTTAACAAATAGCACTCAGCCATACAAGCATAAGCAGAAATTGCTAGGCAAACATCTTGAAAGGCAAAACAAGTTTGAACCAGAGTCCACTTTCTAATGAATGCAACAACTAAAATAAAATATATACTCAAATTACTGGGAAGTGAGAACTGCATACTCAATCATCCAACTCAACATCTAATGCAGATGCATGTATTCTCATGATAACTTCTAATTTCACCATCACTAACGCATTAGGGATATACGTAATAATATCTAGAGCAAAAGCAAGACTTGTATGAAAAAAAGCATGATCAAATCAAGAAACATGAACCTTGGAGAATTGTATGAAGCATTTAAAATCCACGGCCCAAACGGTGAACAGAAACGCCAGAATGTGGAACGCCACAATGCCGCCTAAAACGATCGCAGCATCCGTGAAATCCAAGCTGGGGACAACAGCCGACAGCCACACTCCATAGAGAATAGCAAAAGGCCACATATCCAAACGCCATGCCCAATGCTTCTTTCTCAACAAGTCAACAGTATCCACCACTTTACCGCCAACGTGAAACCTTGACATCGCACTTCTTTCTGACGATTCAATCACAAATTCTCTGCGATTACCAATTTGAATCAATGAAAAAGCAAAAGAAACACGTGTGAACAATTACGACCAAGAAGTCTAACAGTTCTTAATCTCCATCATCGAGTCAGGATTCTGGTACAGTAACTAACCTTCGGTCCTTCGCCGCCGGAGATCAGACTTGACGAGTCGTGGCACCGTCGTGTCGCCGCCCACCAGACTTAAAAACGACGAAGCAGATCTCCGAATTTGAACTCAGAAATCGAAGAGTAGATTTGGCGATGGATTAGTAGAAGAAGAGGATTGGAATCTGAAATCTGACTGTGCGTGCCCTAGTAGAATCCCAAAATTCAAGAAAAATATTGGAATTTTAATTTTTCTTCTCTCAATTTCGAACGGGTCGGGCGAATGGGTAGCTTTAACCCGCCTGATTAATTCATAACAAGATGCAGAATTTTTAATTTAATTTTTGGCAAACATGGCAATTAAATATACGAACTTTAACTAACATATCAACATATCATTTTGCAGACGAATTTTTTTTTTTTTTTTAAATACATTAATTTTTGTCCATGTCCAATTTTTCCACCAATCTAATTTTCCCATTAAATCTAAAATGAGCTAACAATCTACTTGACCTTTTTATTTTATCACTTATTTACGCAAACTACTAAATGAAGTCATATGAAGTAAAACGACGTCGTATGAAGTAAACAACAAAACATTGCCATTCGTTCATTACCTAAAGGAGTGTTTGGCTAAGCTTATAAGCTACTTTAAGTAGCTTATAGGTATAAGAGCTTATAAGCAATGAAAATGTGTTTGGCAAAATAAGATTTCTAATAACTTATAAACTCCAAAAATAAGTTATAAGAACTTATAAGCTCCTTAAAAATAAGTTCATCCTCCCCAACTTATTTTTATATCTTATAAGCTTTTCAAACATCTTATAAGCTATTTATGCTTATAAGCCTCTTTCAAATAAGCTTAGCTAAACACCCCAGAAGGCAAATTTCAAGTTAGTGCATATTCTCCAGTTCATTTTTGGTCGACTACTTTCTTTAGCTTCACTCGATGAAGGAGGAGATTATTTTTTTTGTTCTTTATTCGAACCAAGGGCGAAAGGAAAAGTTCAAGGCCCTATTTTAATTTGTCGTGCCTGTAGCCACGAGTGAGGAGGAAAGAGGCAGTGTCGGGACTTTCTTTGCTGTGTAAATGGCGGACATTTAGGACCTTCTTTTCATTTTTTTTACATGTATTTTTTTATTGTGGAAATGGTGTCTCGTACCCCTTTTCACTTAGACAACAAGAATTATAGCCACCAAGATAAAAAGTATAAATCATACCCAACATTTGCAATTTCGGACGAAAATACTCTTAATGAATTCTGCTTTTCTTGCTCTTTTCCCCTACCTTTTTCTCTCTTTCAGCTCCATCCCTCTCTCTTTCAGCTTGAAATATTTTCCCTCCTCTTTCCCGCAAAATTAAACTCTCCTCTCAGCTCAATTTCCCCCCTTCTCCATTCGATATCTCTAACAAGCTCGACTCTGGCGGCTTATGTAGGTCCCGATAAATAGTTATTGGTGTATGGGGGGGAATACACCAATAAGCCAACAGTTTTTGATTTTTCAAAACAGTTTGATCTTACTGAGTCGTCACTACAGTATATCAGATCAGTTAAGTTTTTCCAGCTCAAACAGTAAACTGCTGAGCTTGCAAAACTAACCTGCGTGCGGAAGATTGGTGGAAAGGTTGGCTAACAATTTTCAACACAGTTTTCAAAGAAAACTTTAGTTCAGACAAGTGTTCATGCAAGACAGGTTACAGTGGTGCAGGTTGTGAACATGCAAACTGTGTAAATGAATAAGTAAATAACAAGAGAGACACTAGGAGTTTTTATCGTGGTTCGGAGTAAACAGCTCCTACGTCCACGCCAGATTCCGTCGAATCTGTAATCGCTTAACCTTGAGATTTTTCGCTCCTTTTAACACTGGTGGAGGTCCAGTCCAAATTCAAGTCTTTCTTTAGACTGAATCTAGCACGATTCTTGAGTCGTGTCTCTTCTTACTTACATACAAACTATCATACAATCTTACTAACGCTAAACAACTAGCGCTAATATCCAAACTAGAAAGCTGTGAATAGTTATCGTCGTAAGAATACAACTCAATCAACTACACTAGTTTTTCAACTTTGATGGTAGTGAGAGTGTGTGTGATGTGTTTTAGTAAGACAGTTTCTAGAGAGATCAGAAATCTACAAAGATCAACACTTGGGAAAGCTCTAGTAATTTCGAGTGTTGATTGAAAGAATTTCAGCTTGAGATTTCTACAGAGTTTTGGCTTGTGTATTGAGTTTCCCGTACTTCAATCTGGAAGGAGTTGAGGTATTTATAGATAAGCATTTGAAATAGAGTCGTTGGAAGTGTGTCAGGATTTGCAGTACCGTACACTGACACAATTCTTGTCGTTGGGTGAGAACAGGTTTCTCAACCACAGCTCAGGTTGGTCTTCACAGTTCGAGCTTCCTATACCTCGAACTGTCTTCAGTCCCTTTGTAACCTTCGTGTGAGATCTTCCGGCATGGTAAGAGCAGGTTACATAGACAGTTTACTTAATAGAACAGTATGACAGATTGGGTGGTTTAGGTACCAGGTTGCACTTCCAACCTTGACCTTTACATGAGCAACCTGTCCGAGTAAAGCTTGACTGATCCAAACACGGATACCAGCCTGTTCCACTTAAAAACTATTATCTAAGTGTGGTTTCTAATAGTATTATCAAAACTCAGTTTCAAAGAGTTCCCAACAATTTCTCCCCTTTTTGATAATGCCGAAACCCACACTTTACATTTTGGTTTAGAAGAGATGAAAGGTTTGATGTCCAGCCAACTGCATAGCAGAAAATGTTAGTGAATTTAAAGCATAACATGCAAAGGCCTGGACAAGGAGAGATTGTCATCAGGAATTAAAAGATGATCATTTTTCATTTATAGTATCAACTGAATTGATATGCACAGATTACAGAGAGTTGATACATCAAGTAAATGAAAACGATCAGGTTACTTCCTCACAGTCTTGAACCTTTCTTCAGCTATCTTTTCCTTGCTAATAGATCTCATGGCTACATATATGCTGTCTCGAATTAACCTGTACTCGTCACAGTCTGTGGTCTTGTATCCATACTGAGCTGCGACACTCCTAATGAATGTATTAATTCGGTTGATGTCTGGAGTGTCAGTGCCGCAGACAGTGGGAGGTTGGAAGGTCTCTATCTTAGGCGGATTGAGCGTGACCTTCTCCTTTGCAGCTTTCGCCCTGACTCTTTTGATGAATTCGCGGTCTGGGAAAGCTTGCAGCCAGTTGTGGAAGGCTGTCTTGGTGTCACCAGTATAACGAGCATCGATTTTCAACCTGTAGTGATGCAAAATGAACTGGTTGCAGGATGAGGGACAGCTGATATAGGTTGAGCAGCTACAGTTGACATCACAGGTTGAGGAGGTTGAGTAACCTGTGCCTTCTTAGCTCTTCCTGTAACCTGTGTCTTCTTACCTTTTCCTTTTCCTTCCCCCTTTTCGGCATTATCATCGATGAGATTTTGAATAAGGGTGTTCAGAGAGGATTGTTCTTGAGAGATCAAGGGCAGATCTGTTTCTATCTTTTCTTTAAACTGCAACAGGGAGCTGATGTTCCCCTGCATCTCCTCCTCTTTCTTTAGTAAGCTGGAGGTTGTCTGAGTAAGCTTCGCAGTAAACTCGTGGACAAGAGTCGTGAGCTGTTCAAGCTCGTATTGCAGGTTCGAAATGGAAGTTTTGGAGGCAACCTGCAATTCAGACAGCTGGGTGGGAAGCAGCTCGTCCGTTGCAGCTTTGAGTCGGGTGGAAATGAAGGTTTCGAACTGGCTTGCCACAGTTTCCTTAATGACTTTTGGCATCTCCTCCTTGATATTTGCCAGCATGGCAGATGCAGCTTTGTCCATTGCTTCAATTTGATTGGCAATCTTCTGGTGCTCTTCTACCTCTGTTGCCTTCACCTTGGAAACCTCCTCAACGATGAAGTTCTTCAAGTTTTCTTGCACCGCAGTGAGAGGAGTTCCAGCGGTTGCAACAGAATACATAGGTGCACGATCATGATTGGACTCTGTGTCTTCGCTGTTCCGGGTGGGAGAGGGAATAGGACTGAATTCTTCATCTTCCGGATACCTGAAATTATAAGAGTGTTGCGATCATGAGTGTAAAAAGGTTTCAAATCAATATTGAGAGCCCTGGCCTCTCTCTTTATCCTTGACAGTACGAACTGTTTGAAGTACTCGCGAGCTTCAGGAATGGAAGCATAGCCAAAATACTTCCCAAGGTTGTGCTCTTCAATCTCGAGTTCTTCGATGGAGTGGATCAGGAAAATGGACTTGAGATCGCTGTAAGACTTGTCCTTCCCATTGAGCAAGATTTGCAGCCTGTGTGCCATCTGCCTGGTCTCTGGTGTGAGATCGATTCGGGAAAAGACTCGGAAACAGTCTTCTCAGCAGTTATCTCAATTGAGTTGACCAGCATGGCAGCTGCAGTTTTCACCGGATCTTCTTCGACATCATCATCGTCGGATGAGAGAATAAGTTGGATGTCGAGTTCTGGTGAAGAGCTGGGATGATGTGAGGTTTCATCGGATTGCTGATGAGAGGGTTCTTCCTCTAAACCTTCGGTAAGAGCGAGAACTGTCGCCGGAGCTGTAGCCTGGAAGATATCACAGACTAATGGAATAGGAATTGCAATCTGAGCGTTGCGAGCTGCAAGAGCAGTGGAGTCTGTTTGTTCAGTGATGTCTTCATTGTGTAGAGTGAAGGTTTGGCGAGCGGGATAGTGCTGCACTTCAATATCAGCAAACTCCGTATGCAACATGCGCGAGATGGGAGTTGGAGATTTGATTCGCACAGACTTGGGAGGTCTGTCAAGCTGTTTGCTGGGAGCATGCTGTCTCTTTCTTCTGTTGTCTCACTGTTCTGGGGGTACCCAGGCTGGGTTGGATCTACCCATTTCATACATAAATGGTTTGACCAGGTCATCATTCTTGGCAAAAACTGGTCATGTCGACCCCAATGATTAATTCAAGGTGCTTCTGGTCCTTGGGGACCTTTTCCTTGTTGAATGGCGTCATTCCACTCCAGTGGAGGTTGGGATGGAGACCTTGAATTAGGGAGCAGATCTTGGTGCCCAGTCGCAGGTTCCGGGCGACTTAAAATTCAGTCAGCTCATCACCTTCGAACGTGATCGAGAGCTGCTTGATCTCTTCATTTATGAGCTTGAGAAGAAATCTGACCCAGTTCACATCCAGGCCCTGTACGATTGCAGTCATCACTCTGAATTTTGCTGGAGTAACTGCGTCGGGGTTACCAGAGTAACCAAGAAAGACCTTGTGTACAAAGTCGAAGAGAACTCTGTATGCAGGTCGCAGCAGAGGTCGCGAGAACCTCTTTCCATCGTATTTATCTGCAGGTTGCATCAGAGCTTTCTGATACACAGTTTCCAGATCTGCATCAGAAACCTCCAATATGAGACCTAAGGTCTTGTGATACAGAATTTCTATGGTTCCCGAATCTGCGATTGTGTAGGTTCGAGAGATGAGCGGCAGAATGGGAATAGGCTCGTCAGGCTGGTTGGGCATTGGAAGATGGAAGACGGCAGAGTCAACACCCTCCGTGCAAAAATATGAGAGGATGAACATAGCTACTTGTTGCGGAAGCCAAAATTTGGGCTCGTGAGTGATGATTTTGTAAAACCCTTCTGTAGCTTTGATGGAGGCGTACATCTCATCGAGACTGGCGTAGCCGTAGGTTGAGAAATTTGCAGAGGGCTCCGTGAGAATGTACCCTTGAATAGATTGAATCTTTTCTTCGGTAGTTGTTGGAAGATTTTGCTGCGTGCTTGTACCGGTTGATTGATGGACATTGTGAGAGGAGGATTCAGGCTGCCATTACTAGAGAGTGTTTGAGAACTGAAAAACACGAGAGATTTAGAGATATGAGTTGCAGAACAATGGCGGAAGTAGTTGGAAATTTGAAATGAAGACGACGATGCACAGTTGAGCATATATATAAAAAAGAGAATGAGCGGTTGAGATGAAGGCATCTCAACCATTCAGTGGATGGGATTAAAACCCTAGAAATCCGTAATATGTGGAGCGCGTGGGGTGGCTATGATGCCCACTCGCACAAGTCTTACACTCAACCGTCGTCTCGCCTTTAATGCGATTGGACACTTGTGCATGCATCCTTTTGATATACATGGAAAGTCAAGTGCGAATGTTAAGTAATGTGTCAGAATATCCTTAACAATGATTTCAATAAATAACAAAACACATGCTTCAATAAATGAAAATGATTGATAAGGCATAAATTGATCAAGTGAAGCAAGAGATATGTCATTGAAATTTAAACATTTGAAATATTAAGGCATATCATTGACATATTTAGAACATAATTCAAAAACATGGAGACTGATACAGGTCGTCCATGACACTTCCCTATGCAAACTGTGACTTATCCACAGTTTCTGATCTTGTAGTTTCCATCTAGCTGGACTGTCATTTGTTCATCACGAACTGCCCATGTGTATCCTTTTCACCAATGTGAGCTTTGATGAATTTCCACAGCTTGGCATTCTCAGCTTGTAAAGCTGCAACCTTTTCATCAACATACAACTTGTTTTCCAATTCCAACATGTTAACCTTACGAGACATTTTAAGGAATTCTGCGTTGAAGAAGGATAACATCTTGTCAACTGCAGTTGAGCTGTTGAATGGAGGAGCTACGGACGAGGAGCCAAGAGCTGCGGAGTCTGGAGCTTGGTCCTGAGCTTTGGACGGGGAGCCTGGAGTGGACTTGACACCAGCAGGTTCCACATCAACCTGTGGAGAGGCAGGCTGCGTTGGACTAGCAGGTTTGGGGTCTGCCTCCACGAAGGTTGCTGCTGCAGATCGAGTGGTGCGCTTTTGTGAGGGCGCAGACGGCGGATCCGTCATCTTCCTTTTCCCTTTTTTGACTATCTCAACACAGTCACGGTCTTATTCTTCATTCTCACTGTCATCTTCACTTTTCTCTTCATCTTCCTTTGAATCGCGCATCTCTGTGAGCAATTGCTTGGCTGCACCTCTTGCTTTGTTGATCTTGTGTGGCAGAATGCCAAGTATCATGATCAACTGGTTGCAGGTGTGAGGAACCAGCTTGTCCTCAGGAAATCCGGTGTAGACAGGCCACATACGATTTGTAAGTGTTCGCTGCAGGATGATGGAGAGCTTGGTGCCATGACGAAGCTGCATGTTGGCCTTGATCTGGCAGGTCGCTCTGCGGCCTCTTTGATGAACAGGTTGACTAGCACCCTGACCCAGTTAACATCTAATTGCTTCACCACAGCAGTCAGCAGTTTGAATTTCAACAGAGTGACAGCTTCATTCGAGCCTAGATACGAAAAGAACACGTTGTGGACGAACTCGAAGAGGAATCTGTACTCAGACTTCAAGTCGTGGCGGTTGAAGGTTTTCTGATCGTAAACCTTTTTGGGCTCGAACAGAGCTTGCTGATACACATCATTGACAGCATCCATGGGCACATCATCAATTGTTATGATAGCCCCTGTATCCGTCAATCTATAGGTCTGAAGGACGAATGGAAGGAGATGAAGCCATTCTTCTTCATCGTTGACTAGAAAGGTTGCCGTTGCGGGATCTCCAGCCGTTGATTCCAAAGAGCACAGCAAATATGCAACATTCATCGGTAGCGTCACTCGTGGATGTTGAGTGATGATATTGAAGAAACCATCACATTGGGTGATAGCTTCAATCATCGGATCTAGGCCTCTATATCCATACTTGTCTAGCACAACAACTTTCTCAAAGAAGATGAGAGGGGTTGCTTTCTTTACTTGAGCACTTAGTGAATCTGTAGACATTTTTGCAGAGAGTAAGGAATGATTGTGAATTTGTGATTGTTGAAGAGAAGCGAAAGAAATTTTGAAATTTGATTTCAGAGGATTTCAAGAAACGCGTAAGGAGTTCAAGAATTTCTCTCTATTTATAGAGTTTTCTCCAACGGTTAAGATTTCATTAATAAATCTCAACGGCTAGGGAGACGCGTGAAAAAGGTGATTCAGAGAAGGTGAGTTTCACGCGCTTCTTCTCTCTTCTTTTTCCTTCTTAGATTGACACAAATTCCTTGATTTTCGTGAAAAAAATTTCAAATACTTAACAGTAAAAAGATTTGAAAAAGATTTTTTTTTTGAAAGGACAAATAAGGAGTGGAAATAATAAATTCTGCAAAGAATTAAATGGAGATTGATACGACATCTCCAGTTCCCCCTTAAAGGTTGGCCAATGATTTTAACCTCAACGCAGTTTGTGGCCTCAGGCTGTGTGTCACCGAACTGCTTCTTTTGAGCTGCAGTTTCTAAGTCAGTCTTCTCTTGGCTGACCTGCTCTAGCGAACTGCTTTTGTCAGTATGCAGTTTCCAAGTCAGTCTGCTCTTGGCTGACCTGTACTAGCGAACTGCTTTTGCTTTCTGACTTAGGCTGTGTATCCATTCTGAGCATTCCAAGCCTTCCACACAGCATGTTGAATCTCTCTTCCATGAGAGGTTTCGTTAGAATATCAGCTCTTTGGATGTCAGTATGGATTTTCTCAACTGTTATATCTTATTTTTCCACATGATCTCTTATGAAGTGATGCCTTATATCAATATGCTTGCATCTGGTGTGGTAGACAGGATTCACAGTGAGTGCTATAGCGCTTGTGCTGTCACAAAAGATAGGAACTTTGCGAACTGTGATTCCATAATCTTTGAGTTGTTGTTTCAACCAAAGAATCTATGCACAACAGCTTCCTGTCACCATATACTCAGCTTCTGTTGTTGAAGTAGCAACTGAAGTTTGCTTCTTTGAAAACCAAGAGATCAATTTGCTTCCAAGAAACTGACAGGTTCCTGATGTGGATTTTCTATCCAGTTTGCATCATCCATAATCTGCATTTGCATAGCCAGTTAGTTCAAAATTATCATCACAAGGGTACCATAAACCGAAGTTTGCAGTTCCCTTGACATATCTAAGAATTTTCTTGGCTGCTTCTAGATGAGATTCTTTTGGATTAGCTTGATATCGAGCGCATATTCCAACTGCAAAAGAAATATCAGGTCGACTTGCAGTAAGATAAAGTAAAGAACCAATAATTCCCCTGTACAAAGTCATGCTGGCAGGTTTCCCTTCAGAATCTGGATTCATTTTTCCATTTGCAATCATTGGAATCTTCAGTGGTCTGCTATCTTGGACACTGAATTTGGTTGCAAGCTCGTTAGCATACTTGGATTGACAAATGAAGATACCATCCGCAGATTGCTTGACCTGCAGGCCGAGGAAGAAGTTCATCTACCCCCATCATGGACATTTTGTACTCATACTTCATGAGTTCTCCAGACCTGTCACATAGAAACTTTGACCTAGATCCAAAGATAATGTCATCAACATAAATTTGCACAAGAAGAATATCATCCTTGTACTTAAAAGTAAATAAAGTTCTGTCGACCGATCCTCTTTTAAAACCGGAATGCAGTAGGAATGTAGACAAGGTTTCATACCAAGCTCTGGGAGCTTCAAACCATATACTGCTTTGTGCAGTTTATAAACTTTCTCTAGACCTGCTTCCTCGAAACCTGGAGGCTGTTCAACGTACACTTCTTCTCCAAGAATTCCATTGAGGAAGGCACTCTTCACGTCCATTTGGTAGACTTTGAACCTCTGATGAGCTGCATATGCTAGAAATAACCTAATTGCTTCTAGTCTTGCCACTGGTGTGTAGGTCTCATCATAGTCTATCCCTTCTTGTTGACGGTAACCTTTGGCAACTAATCTTGCCTTGTTTCTGATTACTTCAGCATTTTCATCTTTCTTGTTCCTAAACACCAATTTTACATCAATCACTCCTTGATGTGTAGGACGATCAACTAGTGACCATACTTCGTTTCTTTTAAACTTATTGAGTTCCTCTTGCATGGTTGTAACCCAGTCATGGTCGTTAAGAGCTTCCTCAACGGTTTTGGGTTCAGAGTAGGAAAGATAACAGCTTAGTAGACAGCTTTCACCTATCTGTCTTCTTGTCTTCACACCTGCATTTGGGTTCCCGACAATGAGATCTTCAGGATGAGCATCGACCCATCTCCTTCGACGAGAGATTTCTTCTTCTGTAAGAATAGGTTCAGGGTCTGGGGAGGGATCTTCAAACTTAGGTAGAGGTTGAGGAGTGAAGGGGTCAAGCTGTTTAAATTGTTCAGCAAGTTGATCCACTGACAGTTCTGCATTGACTGCAGGTTATTTTGGAGTTTCTAGATCAGTTAAAGAGGAGGTGGTTGGAGGAGCTTCGGTTCCCCCTTGGTTTGTTTCCCCTTGCTGAATGGGTGGATTTTGTGAATTGGAATCTTGTACGGGCTGACTTTCTTCTTCCATGTCAGTTGGACTCCATATTAGTATTTCATCTCGAAACTGCATGTTGGAGCCTGCTTGTTCTTGATTTTCACCTGTACTTTCTTCAGGTTGGGTCTCCTTATACTCACAGATAGATTCATCAAAAACAACATGTGGTGTTACTTCCACAATCTGAGTTTTCTTGTTAAAAACTTTGAAGGCTTTGCTGATCTCTGAATATCCTACAAATATTCCTGGATCTGCTTTGCTATCAAAAGTTTTAACTGTGATTTCCCATTATTATGAATGTAACACACGCAACCAAAAGTTTTAAGATATTTAAATCGAGGTTTCTTATTTTTCCATAGCTCATATGGAGTTTTTCCATGTCGTTTGTGAATGACTGATCTGTTCTGAGTGTAGCAAGCTGTGTTGATAGCTTCCGCCCAGAACTTCTTGGGAAGATTGGTTTCATTCAGCATTGTGCGAGCTGCTTCCTTTAGAGACCTGTTGCGTCGTTCAACAACACCATTCTGTTGAGGTGTGCGAGCTGCTGAAGTTTGATGTGTGATTCCATTTCTAGTATAGTAGGACTCAATCATATGATTAAGAAATTTTGTTCCACGATCGGATCTGATTGAGATCATACTTTTGTTCTTCATGTTTGACAGTTTGGTGAGCAGCGCAGGTAGCTCCACTAGTGTCTCCTTCTTTTTATGTAAGAAAATAACCCAAGTATATCATAAGTAATCATCAACAATAACGAGAGTATACTTTTTACCATTAATGCTTCTAGGAGTCACTGGACCGAATAGATCCAAGTGGAGTAATTCCAAGATTCTACTTGTGTTGTGAGCTGCAATGCTTGGGAATGACGATTTGATCTGCTTTCCAGCTTGACAGGCTTCACAAACATGATCTTTGTAGTAGACTTGATCTGGAAGGTCATCTGCGAGCTTCTTGCGAGCAAGCTTGTTGATGGCTTTGAAGTTTAAGTGACACAGTCTCTTATGCCATAGCCAGCTAACTTCAGGTGCAGATTTGGTGACCAGACAGGTTTCTTTTGTTGGGGTTGTTGTATATAGCTAAAGTAAAAACGTGTTTTAGTATATATGACATGTATTCCACTGGTAACAATCACCTATCTGAATAAATATATTAATAAGAATAAGCCCTATATCTCATATTTTAGAACACGTGGACGGTTCGGGTGTCAGGGAGATCACGCAGCGTTCGACAATAATTATGAGATATAAACAGTGTCACAGTCGAGATAGCTTGGGAAAACTATCGGTTTAGACTGCAACATAACGGTAGTGGCGGGTCTCAGTCGCTAGTTATGTTGGTACGGTGGAACGTATTGACAGGATCGAGTGAGATAAGGTTCTTCTGATACTGACCCTAGCAATAGGTGAAGAACTAGAGATCTCGGGATTTAGAGATATGATCTTAATCTCGATATGCTATTAGAGATATATGTGTTGTTCACTATTACTTTGACTTGTATAGCTAAGGGTCTATCGCAGCATCCCTGATGACTTGCATCTTGGGTAACATGAGGGCACATAGTATGTCTAATTAGTTATATCGAGACACCGTGTCCGTATTAGGTTGAGAGATATCCCCTCAGGGAGTTCACAAGGTTTATTATACCAAGTCATGCATGCTGATTAAGTTCAGGTATAATAATAAGGGGTGAACGGGTACTACTTGAGGAAAATAAAATGTTAATTAATTATGAGCAGTCAGATGAGCTCTAATTAATTAATGGATATCGGAGTCATTAAACACGGGGATAGCTCTAAATAAAGTATCAGCCCCAATCTACAAATTGGGACAGAGCGGTGATTCAGTTGTGATTCTTTAGTGGAATGCATCACAGCTCTAATGAAATTAATGTTCTGGGTTGATCATGGTTATTTCATTAGGTAAGGCTAAACTCTGTCTGGTACATAGATCCCTGGGGTGGCCCAAGAGCTCTTCAGGAAAGGAATTCAAGGTATTATTGAGGGATATCAGTTTTGGACTAAAAAGAGGCATTATGGGCTTGAGCCCATTAATGTGGCGCCTACTGTAGTGTAGGGGACGCCAGTTTCCTCTTTTAGTGTCCATCTGATCTCAATAATTGTACTCTGGTTAATTATATAATTATGGAATAAATTAATATCTAATTAAGATTTATTCTTAATTAAGGAATTAGATAATTAATTTAATAATTATATATTATTTTCCTTATAATAATTAGGATTAATTCTAATTATATTTAATTAGAATTTGTTCCAGTAATTATTAACCAAACCGGGCTTCAATTAATTTAAGCCCGTGACTTAGTGGACAAGGAATAGGGGCGGCACTTCTCCTTATAAATAAGGAGGAGGAGATTCTCAAAACCTAAGTTTTGAGTGAGGAGAATCGGCGCCTATCATCAGCAGAGGGAGAGTTCCTGGTTCCAAAGTTCCTAGACGCCCACACAGTCGAAGAACTTCGAGGAAAGGGATCACACCTCAGTAATCTAGACCTGTAGATTACTCCGTCGGCACAGATCTGAGGTATAATATTCTGAACTCGATTATATGATTTAGTTGCATTTAAATTATCACATCCAATTCGAAGATCCTGTGGGAAAAAGGAATACTTTCAAGCAGCAGTTCCAACAACTGGTATCAGAGCCACGGTTCTAGAATTGGCTCTGTGATAATTGGATTAAATGTATGTTCATGCATTCGAGTCAATTATGCTATAAACTGTGCATGCTGCTGTCCGGGAACAACGTGTGTTGTTTTTGATCCCGTTTTATTCGGTTTTTTTCGTGTTGTTTTTCAAATCGGTGAGAAATAAGGTACCGATTAGAATAGGATTCGTTTTTCTGTAAATTTCTTTGTATTTGTCAATTTCTTGTAAATTCTGTACGGTGGAGATCGAGTGAAGAAATTGAAGAACGAGGCATGAGAATCGAGGGAGACGGCGGCGACGACGCGCGTGGAAGCGCGTGTCACACACGCGCGTACACGGCAACGACGGCAGCAGCCGTTCAGCCGCGATCTTGGCGTTGCAGCTTCTTCGATCGATCAACATCGGAACCCTAGGGCTCAACGACGTCGATCGGAGGCTGAGGCAGTGCCGGGGCAAAGGCGGCGGCGGTCCGAGGCGGTGGAAGCAGCGGCGGCCAGAAACCCTAGGGTTTCTGGCTCGCGCATGGCTACTCGAGCCTTGGGCTGGCTGTGTCGTGCACCTGGGCTCACGCCTGGGTGCTGGTCGATGCCGGGCGAACGCGGACGGTAGTGGTGCAGAGACGGACGACTGGCGAGGCGACGATGGCGATCGGTGGCTGAGCGAACCAGCTAGGATTTCGCGAGCTTGATCGCGATCAGCGTCGAGTCTACAGCAGCAGCAACTCAGCACCGGCCCAGGTGCTGAGCGGAGGTGATGGCGGACAGCTGCGGGCGGAGGCGGACGACGGCGGCAGCGATAGGGTTTTTCGCTGCACGCACGCCGTCGAGGGCTTCTGCTCCGACTGCTGCGATTGCTCCAACTGCTGTGGCTGCTGCTGTGGTTTCTGGGCGGCTGCTGGACGGCGGACGATCGCGGCAGAGGTGGGGGCTGGATGTTGCAGCAGCCATGGCGACGGGCGGCGGCAAAATTTTTCCGCGCGCAGACTCGTCGTCTACTGCGGCTGTTCCGGCTGCTGCTGCACGCGGTGGCTCGACGTCGGGGCCCTCTTGGTGCCGGGAGGCTCGTCGAGCCAGTGGGAGCGGTCGGCAGCGGCGGTGGTTTATCGGCGGACGGGCTGCAGCGGCTGAAGTTCGAAGATGAAGATGAAGACGATGATGATGATGGTGATTGGGCCGGGATGCCGGGCTGGGCTCGGGCCGGGCTGCAAAGGACGTAGCTGGCCCGTTCACCCAGCCCACGCGCGATCCGACCCGATCCGGCCCGTTTGACACGTACGATGACGGCGCGTGTGATGCACGCACGTATGTCATCGTGACACGTGTCAGTGACGTGGCAAGCGAACGAGGGATGTTCATTCAACGAGGGCTAAGGTTTTCCGAAACTTTAGTGTGATCGTTGATGGTTAGGTTTTCGTAACCTAATTCGTTTCCAAAAATCATTCGTCTCGTCTCATTTTGGAAATAGGGAATTCCGCGCCCTAATTCCATTTCGAGCTACTTGCTAATTATGGAAGGTGGACTTGAAGACCAAGTGAAGACTTTCCAAGACCGAAGCTTGTTTCGGATTTAATTAATTAAATTGTAATAGATAGGTTTTATCCTTCCCGGTCGGCAGCCTATTTATTTATTTAATTAATTATGCATGCTATGGATGATTTAAATTACGCAATGAGATAAAAGCATGTTTTGCATGTTATTGTTGTTTTTATTAAATGCGTAATAGAAACGAACATGCCTAAGGTGTCAATAGCATGGATTTATGATTTCAAAAGCGAGCATGTTTTATTACTTGCGCTTAGAAATCATGCGGTAGGACTTAATTGTCAACATGCTTCGTATATCGCATAAAACCCTTTGAAAATAAAAAGACTAAGCGGTAAAATCAATTAGTTTTAATTAATTAATTGGGGACCTCCATATTTAGTTTTAGACTAAGTCAAGGATTAGAATCGGATAGACGTCCACCTATGTGGCCTACACGATATCGAACCCCTTGCTCGTATATTCGTCGGTAAAATTTCTCAATAACTTAGAATATTCTTTAGGAGAGTGGGAGTTGTACGAGTAAACGTCCACCCTACGTGGCTTACACGTACAGGCTCTAACTCGGTCCTTAGTGGAAATTTTAAGTGAGATAATCTAAGAGGGCATCTACAATACCGGCATAGTTCTCATTTTCTATGCTATCTTGTAGATAAACTCGGTTAGGTGAATAATATGGTTAAAGCTTAGCTACTAATTGATGAATCCTCCCTACGAGGTCACTTCTCAAAATAGTAGGGTCCGGTTAAGGTACGGGTTATTATTTCTTTAGTTCACAAGGGTTCATGTGATGATAAGAGAAATAAACTGGCTCTAGAAGTCATGGTCGAAAATTTCATGCTTGCCTGGTCGCCCTACGTGACTCAAGTATAAAATTTTTGGGCTACTCGTTTGTTGGTTCAATGTTATTTATTCAAAGGGTTATAACATTGATAACATAAATTATTTTTATTAAATAAGTTGTTAACTGTCAACTTATGTTATTTGGTTTCAGATATGTCTATGGATCCTTTTCGCAATCAAGTTTTTAATTCCATTACCTCCTCCAAGATAGTTCCTATGGATGTAAGAAACCGTATTCTGAGGTTCCAGACTTTTGGGAAAATATCCTCTAAGAAATATGAGGATAATTATGACATGGAACGTTATGTCATGGAATTTCGCGAGCTGTTTCAGACTTATGAGACATATGGCGCCACACTTTCTGGACAAGTAAAGTGTGACATTGTCTTGGCTTCTCTATCGGCTTCTTTTACTGCTCTTCGTATGGAGATCATCAAATCTCAAGTCGACCATACTGATTTGGAAACTCTTTTCGAAGAGCTCCTTGAAGTCGACAATGAGAGAAAGAAGGTGGTCATGTGGTCGAGAGAGGTAAAGAAGATATACGATAGGGTGAGGGCTAAAAGTGAAACGAGTCGTGATTCCGAAAAGGAACCTCCAAGGCGGAATAAGAAACAAAAGATGGATGAAGGTATGTCTCTAAATGTAACATGGTGAAACATATTAGCATTGGTTTAGTCCTTTATTGGACGGATTGAACTGGTGGATACTAATTATGGTTTGTTACATATATTTCTTTGTAGGCGATGCCACAAAGGATGATGAGGCGGCTTCGAGTCCTGGCGTCAGCGAGCATTGATGGTAGATGCGGTTGCTGATTACTCGAAGACTTCTGTTTCTTTGTTTTATCTTTTGGTTTTGAGATAGATGTTTGGGATGATACATTACTTTACTGTTTTTCATTACATTGATGCCAAGTTTTGGCGGTACATTTGTTTTGAATTGGTTTATGGATGATTTCGGTTTTAACATTTGTGTTAATTTGAGTTTAACACTGGTTGTTAAATGTTTTTCATTCATGTGTAGAAGTAATTATCTAGTAACATGGAATATCTCAAATATGATTAGATAAATGTAGTTGTTTCTTTGTTTCTCACCTCTTTTCTCATCTTGTTTTGAAACATTACTAAACTATGTCAAGTATCTATAATTCTACCTTACAATTTGAGTATAAATTGGCATTATGACCGATTTTAACTCAAGATTGGATATAAGGGATATTTGCGTGAATTGCAAATTAGTTGAATTAAGATTGGTGATAAGTTGGATTAGTAAAAGTTTCAATAAAAGATTAAAAGGATAAGGTGATAAAGATCGTTATTGAACGAATGTTCAAAAATGATAAGATCATTCAAGGAATTTCAATAAGTCAAGAAGTACAAGAATGAATAGTCACAAGTATTCTGCACAAGGTCATCTTTATTGAAGTGGGAGTGTTTTTTGAAATAGAACACTAAGTCGTTTTCATATACATCAAGAAATTAGGTTTCTTGGAAAATGTACATGAGGAAAGAAAGGACCACATGGAAAGTTTATATGAGAAGGTTAAAGTAATTGATACGATCCATGTTAATTTGCAAGGTTCATTGTTGGATTTAGATTCATGATGAAAACTGCAAAGGAAGAACAAAGTTGATATGGAAAATATAGAAAAAGTTTTCTATATTTCTATATTAACACTTTTTGTACCTCATAAGTTACAATCCAATATCTGTTTAAAGTCAATGGCTTTTGGCAGGAAAATATTTGGATATAACGGTTATGTTGGATCAAATGTGTATCAATTAAGGACATTATTCTGAATGCTTGATAACTCTTGCGGAAATTCGAATAATATGAGCATTTATGGAATGACATGCATAAAATCAAGTTTTATGGAACGTGTCAATAAATGTTATAGTTCTCATGGTAATGAAGATGATAGGTGTGATTTTCTTGTACATTATGTGATGATATCACTAACTTTGGCAACATTGTGAGAGTATTATCAGACATAATGGTGGTGGTTATCCGGACAGTTTAAGACGCAGAATTTGAATAATGTAGGGTATATCCATAAGGATTGTATACATGATTCAAGTATTCTACGTAGGTTACTGTTCTGACTAGGTTATCGATATAAATTATATCGAAAAAGTGTCAGATATTTGCTATTGTTGCGTGCAAGGTAACAAATATAGTTCATTAATGAACACGGATAATCGGGGAGTGTGTTGGTAAATGAGGTAATCGACCTTAAATCTATGTGTTCACTTAGAAAAGGAGTACCATACCTTGGAGAATCTCGGAACAGTAAAATGTTTATGAGAGTTCTTTCATGACAAGCTAAATATGTAGTGGGAGCTACTAAAGCAGCTGTATGGTTGGAAACTTTACTTTGTGAAATGGTAGTAATCCTATCTTGCAAGAAATCTCACATGAGTTTTCAAGTGCAGAAGCAAGATCTATGGATTTGTCAACCTGGGAAAACACATAGGAGTACCGATTGGTTTATGTAACCATAAGGCGATATTGCGTGTATAAAGGAACATTAAAGCATGAATGTTTATATGGCGGTTTATTCACTAAATTGAGTATGCCGGCACCTCGGAAGCACGTGGTGGGCATTGTCTCAGTGATCCTCCCACGGTAAAATCTTTTAGTATAAGTGGGAGAAGATGTGAAATACAGTGATGCCATATAGTTTCCGATAGACACATGGGTATACTAAAAGTTTTTACTTTAGTATAAGTGGGAGATTGTTGGGGTTGTTGTATATAGCTAAAGCAAAAACGTGTTTTAGTATATATGACATGTATTCCACTGGTAACAATCACCTATCTGAATAAATATATTAATAAGAATAAGCCCTATATCTCATGTTTTAGAACACGTGGACGGCTCGGGTGTCAGGGAGATCACGCAGCGTTCGACAATAATTATGAGATATAAACAGTGTCACAGTCGAGATAGCTTGGGAAAACTATCGGTTTAGACTGCAACATAACGGTAGTGGCGGGTCTCAGTCGCTAGTTATGTTGGTACGGTGGAACGTATTGACAGGATCGAGTGAGATAAGGTTCTTCTGATACTGACCCTAGCAATAGGTGAAGAACTAGAGATCTCGGGATTTAGAGATATGATCTTAATCTCGATATGCTATTAGAGATATATGTGTTGTTCACTGTTACTTTGACTTGTATAGCTAAGGGTTTATCGCAGCATCCCTGATGACTTGCATCTTGGGTAACATGAGGGCACATAGTATGTCTAATTAGTTATATCGAGACACCGTGTCCGTATTAGGTTGAGAGATATCCCCTCAGGGAGTTCACAAGATTTATTATACCAAGTCATGCATGCTGATTAAGTTCAGGTATAATAATAAGGGGTGAACGAGTACTACTTGAGGAGAATAAGATGTTAATTAATTATGAGCAGTCAGAGGAGCTCTAATTAATTAATGGATATCGGAGTCATTAAACACGGGGATAGCTCTAAATAAAGTATCAGCCCCAATCTACAAATTGGGACAGAGCGGTGATTCAGTTGTGATTCTTTAGTGGAATGCATCACAGCTCTAATGAAATTAATGTTCTGGGTTGATCATGGTTATTTCATTAGGTAAGGCTAAACTCTGTCTGGTACATAGATCCCTGGGGTGGCCCAAGAGCTCTTCAGGAAAGGAATTCAAGGTATTATTGAGGGATATCAGTTTTGGACTAAAAAGAGGCATTATGGGCTTGAGCCCATTAATGTGGCGCCTACTGTAGTGTAGGGGACACCAGTTTCCTCTTTTAGTGTCCATCTGATCTCAATAATTGTACTCTGGTTAATTATATAATTATGGAATAAATTAATATCTAATTAATTAAGATTTATTCTTAATTAAGGAATTAGATAATTAATTTAATAATTATATATTATTTTCCTTATAATAATTAGGATTAATTCTAATTATATTTAATTAGAATTTGTTCCAGTAATTATTAACTAAACCGGGCTTTAATTAATTAAAGTCCGTGACTTAGTGGACAAGGAATAGGGGCGGCACTTCTCCTTATAAATAAGGAGGAGGAGATTCTCAAAACCTAAGTTTTGAGTGAGGAGAATCGGCGCCTATCATCAGCAGAGGGAGAGTTCCTGGTTCCAAAGTTCCTAGACGCCCACACAGTCGAAGAACTTCGAGGAAAGGGATCACACCTCAGTAATCTAGACCTGTAGATTATTCCATCGGCACAGATCTGAGGTATAATATTCTGAACTCGATTATATGATTTAGTTGCATTTAAATTATCACATCCAATTCGAAGATCCTGTGGGAAAAAGGAATGCTTTCAAGCAGCAGTTCCAACATCTTTTTCATCTGACCATTGTATTATGTACAAGTTATCCTGCAAAATACCGGTAAGAAGAATTTATTATCATTCCTTGTTCTTTATAGCACATTTGTTAGCAGAAAATTCTACTCTTTTTCCAGTAGAGCATAACTGGCTTACTAAAAAGAGATTATGATTTAAACCTTCAACATATGTGACATTAGATATTGTTGTTTTACCAACAACTAAATTACCGTAACCTCTTGTTTTCCCTTTAGAGTCTCCTCCAAAAGCAAATAGAGGTCCATCACATTCAGTGAAGTTTGTAAGCAAGCTTTTGTCGCAGGTCATATGCTTTGTGCATCCACTATCAATGATCCAGATCGCGCCGCGAGCTGCTCGCTTTCTCCTTTGAGTTTTCCCATCCTGCAATTTAGACAGTTTTAGCAACCCACATGAATTTGGGTGCTTTGTTAGCAGGTTGAGTTTTAGCAGCTTGGTTTCCAAGCTTCTTCTTTTGAAAACTCCTTCTGTTGACTCGTGGCTTGATCTATTGCTCGTTTATTGAGTGGAAGGTTTCATATGCAGACTTCTGTTGATAATGAGCAGGTTGATAATGATCATGTTGATAACATTGCTCCATATATCCACATCTGCAGTAATCAGTTCCAAATCCACTTCCATATGGAAATTGATAGAGCCTACTTGACAGCTCAGGATATTAGTACCAATGATGATCGTACCAGTAACTTTCGTTGTCAAGTGTTTGTTGATTTGCTCGCTGCTCATAGTGATTGTTTCATTATGATTGAGCAGTTTGAATGGTTCTTGGATGGAAGACTGCTTTTCTTCTGCTAGCAGTTTGCACTTTTCTTGGAGCAGGTTGGCTTCCCTTTTGATAAGCAGGTTGACCATACAGTTTCCTAGGAAGCTCAACCTTTTTCTGTTCAACTGACGGCTTTAGCTGCTGTTTCTTGATAGCAGGATTTCCATGCTCTTTCACCAAGATTGCTTGAGGTTGTCGAGCTGGATTCTTCAGTTTGAGCTGCTTGTCTGGTAGAGTGTGATGAGCTTTGTTTACAGCCAATCCTTTTTCTTTCTCGAACAAGACCTTCTCATTTTCTTTGGCTCCACTGGTTTGACCATGGAATCCAATGCCAAGCTTTATGTGAGCAGGTCTCTGGGCAGCTTGCAAGGCTTCAAGCTTTTCACCATTTTTGTTCATTTTCATCAGGACTTGTTGAAGCTTGAGCTCTTTCTGCAACAGCTTCTCATGCTCTTTTGAGAGATCCATCAGTTTGCCATTCAGGTTGTTGATTTCACTATCTCTTTCAGTGAGCATTTCTTTAAGGTGTTCTTCCCTTAAAACTGATTGACCCATGTGGACTTTTAGGGTTTTTATCTCCTTTTCTTTTGTTTCATCATATGGAGTGAAGCTTTCATTTAAGGCAGTTTTGAGTTTCAAGTTTTCATCTTCCAGCTTGGATCCTTCTATGACTACTTGCTTAAACATTTCCGAGAGCTTCTTGTAGTCATCAAGCTGTTGTTGAAACTCTTCATACGTTGGCATTTCAGGTATTTCAATACCTGCATGATCGGAGTTAGCTGAATATGAAGATGAGGTTTTAGTATCAACCTTGTATTGAGCAAGATCGAGATCTTTTCCCATGAAGCATTCCTCATATTCAAGTTCCTCGTCAGCTAAGCGACATTCCTCCTCATCCAATTCATCATCATCTTCATCGGAGGAGGTTGAGTCTGATAATGTGGCAATTGCTTTGGCCTCTTCCTCAGCTGCGATCATGGCGTTGCGCTGCTCCTTAAGCTTTTGATCTCTTTTTGCGCAGAGCTCTTCGCGTTCAGCCTTTGATAAGTCTGGGCAGTCTGACTTATAGTGATCTGGTCTGCCACATTCAAAACAGCCACCCACGGGAGTGTTAGAAGAATTGAATTTAGAGGGTTTTGATATACCTTCACCTTTCTTGTTGGAAGAAAAGGTGGTTTGATTTCTCTTGAAATCCTTGTGATATTTACGGAATTTGTTGAAACGTTTTTCAAGCTTTTCATTTCTCCTAGCCATGAGTGCATAGTCTTTCAATAATTTCTCCATTTTGGAGCATAAGTCCTTTGGGATTGCTTTTTCTTCTATAATTGATGCAGCTTTGAATGCAGCATCATTTTCTTTCTTTTCGGGTTCAGTCTTCTTGCTTGAAGATGTTTGTTCTGACCCGTGAAGTCTGATCATCTCAAATTCATTTCTGATGAGTAGATCAAATAGTTGCTCGGTTGACAGGTTGCTGATGTCCGACCTGCCACGGTGCATGGCACTGTACACATGTCAGCTTGCTGGAAGAGATTGGATAACTTTAAGGTTGAGTTCGCGCTGTGTGTATTTATCTTTCTTGAGAGCTGTGATCTCCAAAGTGATCATTGTGAATCTATTCTTGAGCTGATCAATGGTCTCCATTGGCTGCATTTTGAATTCTTCAAATTTACTGCATGCCACTGACAGCTTGTTTTCCAGCATTTCTGTTGATCCAAGGCTTATGGCCTTTAAGGTGTCCCACATTTCCTTTGCAGTTCCAAGATTTCTTATCTTGGCCAGGTGGACTCCCTTAACTGTGCTAGAGATCAACCCTTTTGCGAAGCTGTCAAGTCCAGCTTCCTTTCTTTCTTCGGTTGTGTATTTTCTGGGATCCTTGATCTTTGGCACATACGTTGCTTCGGAAACTTTTTCTCCAGAAACATCAGTATCGTAGGGTTCGTAGATTGGTGTTGGACCATTCTCGATGACATCCCACATCAGCACATGATGAGCTTGGAGGCACATTTTAATTCGAAAACTCCAGTCTTCATATCCCTGCACAGAAAAATCTTCACAGACGTGGAGAAGTGAAGCTTCCATAATGACAGTTTATGTATGTATGCACAAACACAAGTCTAGAGATCTAGTTCAATTTGACACAAAAGCACAGAAAGCTTTTAGTATGCAGAAACAGTGGTCAAAAGAACCACCGCTCTGATACCACTTGTAGGTCCCGATAAATAGTTATTGGTGTATGGGGGGGGGAGAAATACACCAATTAGCCAACAGTTTTGATTTTTCAAAATAATTTGATCTTACTGAGTCGTTACTTCAGTTTATCAGAGCAGTTTAGTTTTTCCAGCTCAAACAGTAAACTGCTAAGCTTGCAAAACTAACCTGCGTGCGGAAGATTGGTGGAAAGGTTGGCTAACAATTTCCAACACAGTTTTCAAAGAAAACTTTAGTTCAGACAAGTGTTCATGCAAGACAGGTTACAGTGGTGCAGGTTGTGAACATGCAAACTGTGTAAATGAATAAGTAAATAACAAGAGAGACACTAGGAGTTTTTATCGTGGTTCGGAGTAAACAGCTCCTACGTCCACGCCAGATTCCGTCGAATCTGTAATCCCTTAACTTGAGATTTTTCGCTCCTTTTAACACTGGTGGAGGTTTAGTCCAAATTCAAGTCTTTCTTTAGACTGAATCTAGCACGATTCTTAAGTCGTGTCTCTTCTTACTTACATACAAACTATCATACAATCTTACTAACGCTAAACAACTAGCGCTAATATCCAAACTAGAAAGCTGTGAATAGCTATCGTCGTAAGGAATACAACTCAATCAACTACACTAGTTTTTCAACTTTGATGGTAGTGAGAGTGTGTGTGATGTGTTTTAGTAAGACAGTTTCTAGAGAGATCAGAAATCTACAAAGATCAACACTTGGGAAAGCTCTAGTAATTTCGAGTGTTGATTGAAAGAATTTCAGCTTGAGATTTCTGCAGAGTTTTGGCTTGTGTATTGAGTTTCCCGTACTTCAATCTGGAATGAGTTGAGGTATTTATAGAGAAGCATTTGAAATAGAGCCGTTGGAAGTGTGTCAGGATTTGCAGTACCGTACACTGACACAATTCTTGTCGTTGGGTGAGAACAGGTTTCTCAACCACAGCTCAGGTTGGTCTTCACAGTTCGAGCTTCCTATACCTCGAACTGTCTTCAGTCCCTTTGTAACCTTCGTGTGAGATCTTCTGGCATGGTAAGAGCAGGTTACATAGACAGTTTACTTAATAGAACAGTATGACAGATTGGGTGGTTTAGGTACCAGGTTGCACTTCCAACCTTGACCTTTACATGAGCAACCTGTCCGAGTAAAGCTTGATTGATCCAAACACAGAGACCAGCCTATTCCACTTAAAAACTATTATCTAAGTGTGGTTTCTAATAGCATTATCAAAACTCAGTTTCAAAGGGTTCCCAACAGCTTAGGTTCCTGAAATATATCTGGTTGGACGGCAAATCGATATGGCGGCTTTTGACTTGAAGGTAAATTCGCGAATTGCTAGGCTAGTTCATCTGAATTTGAATATGGAATGTGAGTATTTAGTTTATAAATTATCGTCATCCGTAGCTAATTTTAGATGGGTAAGGTTGTATCTGAGTTGACTTTGAGTTTAAATGTAATTGCATGTCGTCGGAAGAGTTGGATCAATCGGCTGTGCAATGGTTCCAACTGTTCCACATGCTGCATGCATGGCATAGTTAGAACTATTTCATCAGATTGATCCAACTCTTCCGATGCCTGCCATGCATTGAACAGTTGGAACTGTGATACCCGATTGATCCAAGTGTTCCAACTCCGACTGTGATGGAATTATGTTTGATCCAATTTATGATCTTTGATCTCCTTTCTTCCAGATGCGGCCTAAAAACATATTGATTGCTCATGGAGGGGAGTGGTCCGAAAAGGATAGAACTTACATTGGCACCGAAGAAGAGTTAATTCCTATACCACCCACCGAGCCTATTTTCACTGATTTGTTGAGTAGGATTCAAATCCGCATAATGAAGCCCAAAAGTAAGTATGTGTATAAAGTAGTTGCACTGGTTGAGTCCACTACCGGCCGAACTGCTAGAATGAAGATTACAGATGATTTTGAACTAGCTTATGTTCTGAATGAGTTGGAAGCCCCTATATTATATATTTCTACAGCTCCGATAAATGACGAATTATTAGAGGCTGTAAATGACCATGCAGAAAGGCTGGCTAATGGCACAACTCCGGTGACTAATACTTCTCGGGTTGGGAAAACAGGCTTGGGTCGAGGTTTGGGAAAAAATTTGGATACGAATTTGAATATGGCTTTAGACAAGGATTTGAACACGGATTTAGAAAGGGATTTGGATCGGAATATGTGCAAGGACAGGGATATGGATATTGATAGGAATATTGATCGTGATCTGGGCGGGAATTTCGACATGGGTTTAGAATGGAATGAGGATTGGGGTTTCCATGATAGTGATCACGATAGTGAGGGTGAACATTATATAGAGGGTGATCATGACACGTCCGTTGCATCTGTACAATGTGCAGTTGATGATGTGGACAGCCTTGAAAATATACCAATCGGCAACACTCGGCCTAATGTGGCATCTGTAGGCAGTAGGAATGATGCATTCGAGGGAGATCGTGAGTATGTTGGGCTGTGGAGCATCCCGGGCGCATCGTTTGACATGAAACAGCCTAAAGCACAAGGAAATATAGGTAATGAAGGCATTGGCGATGATACACTTTGTAAAGATGTTGTGTTTTCAAGCAAGGACAAATTGGTCACTGTCTTGGGGTTATTTCATCTTGCTAATCGCGTATCGTTCGATACGCCGCGTTCCTGCTCGAAACGATATGCTGCTTATTGCAAAAGTAAGAAAGAGAATTATTCTTTCGTCTGTCGCGCAATAACATTGGCGAGGCATGGGTGATACAGGAATGGGCACCGCACACGTGCCAAAAAGATTTGAGATTTCATTCTGAACCAACCATATGCTCTAAGGTTTTAGGTGCATATTTTGTTCCAAACTTGATGACAAAAGGTGTTGTGTTAAGGCCGGGTGATATCCAATTGATGGTGAAGAAGAGATTTGGGGCCAAGATCCAATATCAAACTGCGCTGGCGGCCAGAAATCATGCACTGACAATGGTGTACGGCGACTCCAACGATTCATTCAAGATGCTTCCGAAGTACCTATGGATGATTGAGAGCACAAATCCAGGATTTGTTACCGAGATAAAAGTCGATGAGACTGGAGGCCGCTTTCAGTACTGTTTCATGGCTCTAGGCGCGTGTATCCGAGGCTTCAAGGCTTGTCGCCCTGTGATTGTGGTTGACGGCACACACCTAAAGGGGAAATACAAAGGCGTGTTGTTGGTCGCTGTCACAAAGGATGCAAACGAGCAGATATTCCCATTAGCGTTTTGGTTGGCAGACAAAGAGACTTGTGAATCATGGACTTGGTTCTTTCAACAGCTGTGAGGTTCCTTTGGCTGTCCTGATCAATTGATGATCGTTTCGGATCAACACGCTAGCATCAAGAATGCGATGGATGTTGTGTACCCCGGCATACCTCATGGGCTTTGTATTTATCACTTACAAAAAAACATCAAGTTCTGGGGAGATCATGTCATTGCTCTATTCCAAGTTGCTGCACACGCATACCGTGCTCGTGACTTTGACACTGCAATAAATAACCTTAAAGCACGCTCTCCCGCTGCATATAATAAGGTGATGTATGTTGATCCGAGTCAATGGGCTCGTTCTAAGACCCCCGTGCGCCGATATCTTTTTTCAACATCCAATGCTGCCGAGTGCTTCAATGGCTGTCTTCGATGGGCTAGAACTTTGCCAGTTTGTACACTCTTGGAATGTATTCGGTCTCTTATTGGGCAGTGGTTTGTAGAACGGCGTGCTCTATCCATCAGTCGAACTCACGAGTTGACTGAATTTGGGCAGAACAAACTGGGCAGATCAGCAGAGCTGGGTTCCACCATGAGTGTCGAAGCAATCTCTTTAACAAAGTTCAAGGTGTCTGCATCAATAACGCATCACGTAGTCGATCTCGAGAGGAAGCAATGCACCTGTCTTATCTTCGATGTCGACTTGATTCCGTGCTCTCATGCTTCAGCAGCCTTACGGTAATCTTTATATGTTAGAAAAATTACTACTTGTCGGCTCCTGTCGGCTTTGTTCAGTTGGATCTATTTAGTTAAATGTGACAAATGTACCAAATGTATGGTGCCTGGAACAGTTGGTACATTTGTTCCAAGTTCCAGCAGTTCCACCCAAGAAAATGCTAACATAATCAGTGTTCTTATGTGGCAGACACACGAAGCAGTCTCCAATCCCATACGTCACTTCTTATTACTCTACAGAGTCGTTGCGGGAAATCTATGCAGGTGAGGTGATGCCGGTTCCTATGCCGGAGGATTGGAACGTGCCCGTGGCGGTTGCATCATGGGTCGTTGGAGTACCCTTAAATCCCAAACAAGCCAGCCGACCCAGTGTGCGCAGGGTCAGACCTGTTTCAGAGTCATCATCTCGGAGATCTGGCATAATTCGATGTACGAGATGCGGGCAGCTCGGGCATTATCAAAATACTTGTCATGTTCCAATAACCATCTCCGTCTCGTCAGCTAGAGAGGCCACGTCAACGGGTACGAAAAGCCGCAGGCCCAAGACGTGCAGAATTTGCAAAGCTACTGGCCATACCCGAACCACGTGCATTCATAGGGTTCCTCCTCCGCCGTAGAGGACAATTTTTTCCATTTTCTAAATATTTAATCACAATCATGTAATTTAACGATTTATTTGTTTCACAAATATTTAACAGAATATCGTCGATCCCGTAAGAAGCATTACGGTGAAGTTGAGAATGTGTTTCCCAAGCTGAATGCATTGTGAAATCGTTAATATACTTTCACTTTTGTGCTTTGTCTTTTTGTTTTTGGACAATATTCCCTTGAAGTTTATACATGCATGCTTCCATGAAGATGACAGCCTTTGAATGGTCAAAAGATTCTCACAATAGCCAACAATTGGGGCCCGTTGTTACAAAGCTTATATAAGTGTTATACATGGCCTAATATAAACCGGTATTTCCATTAATGCTCTTGGTATTTCTTTCTTTACTTCTCTCAAATAAGCAGATGGATTTATCCACTCTAATTTCTCAAAAACACTACTTCTACAACCGCCCATGGAACAAAGCTCTTGATAAGGCATTCATTGACTATCTTATTTCACTGATGGAGAAATACCCCGAGCTCCAATACCTTCATGCTCCGGAGGAAGCCTTACTCGAGACGAAGGTCGTTCTCTTGAACAACAATCCGAACCTCGTCCTCGAGTGGGAGGATCTCTACTGCCGATTGAATTTGTTAAGAGACCGGTATACGACGTTCAAGTGGATTCTTGCGCAAGAAGGAACCGATTGGGATAGAGAGAGCAATCGCGTGTTCACAAGTGATGCTAAATGGAGTGAGATGATCGAGGTAACATTTTCAATTTCATATTTGTAACCCCTAGTACTGTCAATTTTCAAGTTCGTGTGAATTTCGTGCCTTCATCATCGTTTGTTGCAGGCAAAGGCGATGGCTAAAGCTTACTACAGCCGTGGCGAGCCATTATATGATGAGATGATGATCCTTTTCGCACTGGACAATGTGAAGAACAAAGACATATCCGTTGTGAACTTGGAGTCGAGTGAGGCTTCTCTTGAGGTTACATCTCCACCATTGAACTCACGAGGCAGGCGTTTATTCGATGGCAAGATGAACCACACTGCATTCCCAAAGATGAACTTTGGCCCAAGGAAGCCCCACACTATAGAGAGCAAAAAAACAACTACCAGCCATGGCCAAAGCTCAACATCGTCATCCTCAATGCTCATGTGGTGGAAACCGTGAAATTGCCAACTAGTGAGGATATGCACTTGCTTGGCTTTGTTAGTTTTTTTAATTTTGTGGTTGCACTCTAAGTATGTTCGGTTAATTTTAATCTTATTAGCTTATGGTTGCGAGTACGGATGAAATTCGCACTAGTATTAACTTGTAACAGTTGGATCTATGTTTAACTTATTTAGTATTAACTTGTAACAGTTGGAGCTATTTTTCAAAATAGTTCCAAATTGTTACAACTATTAAGTTGTCGCATATAGATCTATTCGCCCAAATAAGTTCCAATTGTTCCTACAAGCCGTTCCAACAGTTCCAATGTCGTTATGGTTGGATAATTAACCTTATACAATGTCATACATAATAGGACACACAAGGATATTGCCCAACTAAATAGAACCAATATTTATCCACAAAACACATAACATATCAGTTAAGAAGAGGCTTCTTGTCAGAAGGTTCGAAACATGAACTTGCAACCTTACATGAGCCTAACAATAAAAGTTACCAAAACAGCAGCAATTGCAACCCCTTTAATCATAACAGAAGCCCTCCTTTTATGGCATTCAGCTTCAGTGAGTGCTGCTTGAAGCCTACCTTCAAGATAGTCAATTTCGCCAGTACATTGTGCTAGCTAGTCGGCTAAAACTTCCTCTACCAATGCTTTGGAGTGGAGTGGAGTTGTGATTCGTACTTTTGTTGCTCAACCTTCAAACGCAGCTCACAGTGACCTGGGCAGAATAATTTTGGAGTTGCCCCGTCGGCCCATCGGACAAATTCACAATCATCGCACTGTGTAGAGAAAAAAAACATTGTGCAATTAAGAAGCCTACTTTGAGTACATGTAATTGAGAGTTTAGAACCCTAATTAAACCCTAATTATCTCACCTCCTTCACTGAACATGCCCAGTACGTCCTCCCAGCATCCAACCCGACATCATCTCTAGATAATACACAAGGTAGTTTGTGATCACAGATTGGCCGGGATCGGATTTCCGGCGACAACGGTGGGCTACACGACGACGACGAATCCGTGCCTATGGAGTCAGACATTGCGAATTCTATAGAATGTAACTTATTCGTAATGGAAGCCCTAAATATCTATAAGTCTGAAAACGACGTAGTTATGGGTTAATGCGAGCAACATGTAGGAATCTACTTTCCACGCGTCGCCTTTTAATCATGGCACGTGTGCTCTATTGTAAAGTTGGATCAATTGGACAGTATTGTAACAATATGGAACTATTTGCTCAAAATGTACCAATTGTGACAGTATTGTAACAGTTGAAACCTTTTGCTCCAAATGTACTAATTATGACAACTGGAGAACTTATGGTTTCTAACTTATGTCAAAAACGCAATTATGCATTGACATAATTATTTTTCCTAACATACTACTTCTTACAAACCACATTGTACTAATGTTTAAAGCAAACACAACTACAACCCTGGACAGATCATAAGTGAGAAATAATTGTTTTGGCATCATGGCCACACGTACCATGCTTAAAAAAACATAAAACAAAGCGATAAATAATTGTTTTTGGCATCCCAGCCATGAACCATGCATAAAAAAACCATAAATTGTTTGTTTTCCCCACTACTTTCCATGAACCACGAAGTCAGTCCCCATCATGCCTGAATCGTTGAAGCGTCTGTGCTGAATTTGTAGATGGTCTCTGCGATGTGATTGTGATATTTCTGAATATCCTTCTTGTTCATCTTTTCGTCAACCACGCCCATGAGATGATTTTTAGCATACTTCAATGACAAAGGCCCGCAACTCTCACTGTCGTTCTGCCTGATGACATTATTTTCGGGAAAATATAACAACCACTCCTTGAAAGTTGGCATGTCCTCGGGCCTCTTGTCATAGAAGTGCATATGCTTCAACACTTGAGGGACAATACGGGCCACCGGCTTGAAGGCTACTCTTCTGATGTCATAATGGTGTTCCTCGAATATGTGTTGTTCCCAAATCTCGACTGTGCAAGCAACCAAATCGAGCACACATGTTGCCCAGTGCTTATTGAAATAGCACACCATTATGACCTGTCGACACAGTTGGAACAGTCAGAACATTTGGAACAGTTGGAACAATTGTTGTTCGCGTAAAATGGGGAGAATTATTAAAACTCCTAAAAGTTATATCTACCTGATCAGCATCATGCCAGCTCTTCAGCGGCCCCCATTCTGGCAATGTGCCATCCACATACATGGAGAGCCTTGCAAGATCATTTTCTGGAATGGTGTCCTCCTCTTCATCGATGATGGGGCCATTCCTCTTGATTGTTTCCCAAACTTCTTCGATGGCCGACTGTCATTGGACCATAATATCATCAACATAATATATAGATGAAAAAGAAGATGGTATATGTTAAGGTAGCACAATTTACCATGAACATTGTTCCTACTATTCTTTTCCTTGATTTGACAGGGTGCACACCAGCTCATTGAGGGTCCGTGGCTAGGATGGAGACATAGGGGTCGATGTGCTCGTTGCCCAACTTCTCTTTGGGGTCTTTAATCAGAAGAAAATATTCTTTGTTCACTGGAAAAGGGTACCCAACATTCCTCCTGAAAGTTCAGCCACAAGTTTAGAAGTTTGTTGGTTGAAATATTAATATTATCTAGTTTACAAACATACAACCACACTTACCAAATATCATCAACCCCCCTCATGAAGCGCATGTAGTCCGTGCCGCGGACTTCGTTAGGCAAGTAGGGGCTCTTCAACACAACAGCCGGTTTCTTCTTTCGAGCTGCACGTGTGTACATTTGGACTGGGGCTTCCCTTTCGAGCATTTCCTCGGCCGGCCTTGTCTCAGCAAGCTCCTCAGCTGGTGAGGTGGATGGGCGCGGTTTGTCGACGCCTGCTGGTGTAGAGTAGTGGACATCAGAGTACCCATCCATTATAAACTGGCTCTCATCTAATATATCTTTGGTGGCTCGGTGTACTTCTTCCATCGCCTCTATCATTTGGGATGTGGTCGGAGAGCCTTCATTAACCGGCTCGGCCTCATCAACCTGAAGAAGGAATATGAATGAATATGATGTCAAAAACTTCTGAAAACACTAAGAGGGACTTGGGAAAATTGGAACACTTAGAACAGTTGGATCGAGTGAAATGTTCTAAATATTTACTACCAAGCATCGACGTTGCGGAGCACCATCCTGGTCCTTCTCATCAGTGTCCACCCCATCTTCCCCATTAGCGTGCTTCACTTGAGCTTCTTCTTCAGCTTCGTTTACTTCAGCAGCATCATCCTCTGCAGCTTCACTGCCTACTTCATCTTCATCGTCCTCGCCTGCTGCATCCTGGCCTGATGCATCCTCTTCATCTTCAGCTGCAGTGTGGTTTTCATCCTCCTGGACTTCATTGGTGCCTACTTCATCCTCCTGGACTTGATTGGTGTTTTCATCCTCCTGGACTTGTGTGGCTTCCATCCGGTCATCATTCACTGGTGCTCGTTCAACATGCTCTGGAAATAATAGAGCGGTCATCCTCTTCACAACAATATCTGCTACTTTCTGGGCAAGTATGTCGCTCCCCTCGATCTCCATCCGGGCTTTCTTCGAGATTTCTTGAATCAATGCTCGCTTCCTTTTCCTTGTCAGGGTGTAAACGGCTTCATCCCTGTTGGCTACCTCATCGTGCTCTGCAGCTGCACTGGTCCCCTCTGGCACCTGGGCTGACCTCGGTGGGGCTGGAAGACTAGGAAATTATGGTTGTACGGCCATTCCTGCCGCTACCCTCATCCTCACTAGGAGATTTGCATTGTAGGCAAGGGCGAAGGACGTCCCTTCGGGCTCGACGGACTTCACATATTTCCTGTTGATCTCTTTGTGGTCAGGCTCCAACCGCTCGTGAACCTTCAATAGAGTACATACCATATCATTAGATAGAGACACCAAGACAACCTGGAATTGTTGGAACATATCAAAAAGTTCCAATTGTTCCAAGTTGTAAGATAAAAATAAAGTTGTAGGATGGAACACTTGGAACTATATGAAGATAGTGCAAAGTGTTCCAAGTCCTACAGCATGCAAAACAAACAGATTTTTAACCTCGGTGACATCAATCTCTGCATAATTCAATTTTTTATCATAGGTGAACCACAAGCCACGAGGACGATAATTTTTGGGCAGCCTTCCCCCAAATGCCCTTCTCAAGTCTGGGAATGCCTCATAAATCCAGCCCTACAAATAACAAACAAATTTTAAACATTTAATAATTTCATAAAACTTGTAATACATGTGCTAATGTAAACACACATTCCATGAATGCCAGAGTGTTCCCAGTCAAGTGATATGATTTCGAAGGAATGTTATGCTTGACACCTTTCAAAGATTTCAGCAGAATTTGGAAGGAGATGTTGCCCCAGGGGAACCTATCCCATTCTTTGGGTTGCTCGATCAACGCCCATACCCAATCTGGAACCTTCGTGCTGCTGGCATCCTGGCCCAGTACGATGTGAGCAACGATCAGAACCTTAGAAATCTTCAAGCAGTCATCAGCACTGACACGGTCGAAGTTATCCTTCTCCCTATACCACGTCCATAGCTGGTTTGGAGAAATAGGATTGTTGTTGAAAATCCGTGTGTAGACAGAGTCTTCAGGTATGGGATGATCAGCGTAGGGATCAAATCTCGCTTTTCCAAATCGTAGGCCGGTCACCAATGCAAACTCCATTCGACCGAACCTCACCATGGTACCATTCACCTTGTAGTATATAACCATTGGATATGGGTCTGGCTTTTTGATAGCTTCCTTCGTCACAACATAATGTATGCATCTAGCAGATTTTTTAATAACATTGGGGTATCGCATTAAATCCTTAAAAACAAACTTCTCCATCAGATCAAGGGTTTCTCTATCATGTTCCTCCAGAATCCTCTTCTTTATTTCTGAAATTATGGTCTCTTTTCCACTTAAAACCAACTTCCAATTATCACCATCGTCCAAATGCTCCCTCGGATAAGTCCATCGAACCTTCAAAAAGATGGCATAAAATGTGAATATACAGTTGGAACTATTATAGCAGTTGGAACTAATTAGGAAAAAGTTAGAACTATCGATCATAAAAGCAACAAGTGTTCCAAGTGTTCCAACTTAAAACAGACAAACCACCAAAAAACTGAGAAGAAACCACCCATAACCACCGGAAAACAGCCAAGGAACCACCCATAACCACCTACAACCGCTAAAAAATCAGACAAGAACCCCAGCAATAAACAAAGAACATTTATTTATGATAGAACTATCGACCAAATAGTGCCAAGTGTTCCAACTGGGTCAAGCCGAAACAGACAAACCACCGAAAAACAACCCACAGCAACCAAAAACCACCAAAATACAGAGAAAATCAAGCAAAAAATGAAGAAGAACCACAAAGACGAAGAAAATGAAGAACATTACTGCTACACCACACAAAATACCCAAAAAAAACACCAAAATATCTAACAATATAGTGAAAATCACCCAAAAAATCAAAATTTAACAAAACTTCTGCTTGCATGTTGCGATTTCAGCATAAAATATAGCTAATAACATAAATTAAGAAATACAGAATAAATATTCTTCAACATTGTTCAAAATAACCAGATGAAACCTTCAAAAACTAAGAAAACTCGAAGAAATCCAGAATATTCTTCGAAATAGAAAAAACTCAGTCGGATTTAATACCTGATGAACTTGTTCATCGCGATTTGAAGTAGATCCGGCCATTTAAACAAGTTTTCAGCGGCTACAGTGGATGCGAGGGTTCTTGCGGCGGAACGTCAGCACCGGTGGGCTTCAAAAGAGTAGTCTTGTCGCCGGGAGAATACAATTTCAGAGAATGGAAGTGAGGAGAGAGAGAAAGCAGATGAGGGTTTGCTTGTGTGAAATAAAATGAGGAAGATGGAGGGTCGCTCAGGAGGTTTTGATTACATCGAAAGGCGCGACGATTGGTTCAAGCAAAAACTACCCATTTTCGAATTTGAAAAATTGAGGGCAATTTGGTCCGAAAATATAAAAATTGGGTATAACTTAAGTTTTTTAAGTTTGTGGGTATAATTCTATTTGACTAAGTTTAAATGGGTATATCAAATAATGTCCCTTTTTTATTTAGCTATTTGTTTATAAAATACGGAGTATCTGATTTTGAATTATTATTATTATTATTATTATTTAGTGAAAGTAGGATTCTGAACATTTGTTACCAAGTTGGGATTTTGAAATTGAAATTGAATTTGTATTGTTGAGTTTCTATTATCTAATCAAGACAATTTTCATTTAGTTAAATTGCATTGAATAATGTGGGATTTGGTTTTAATTAACTTACACTAATACATTCTCAATGTATACACCATGGAAGCAAATTCATAAATGTTGGTAGTGCTAGGTTTTACATAGAGGGTGATTTTGTAAGGATATATAGTTTCATCCGGATAAATTTAGATTTTTTTTAATTTAAAGGATGAACCAACAAAAATTATCTATTTATAAAATTACACGTACATAGATAACAAACATTTTTTAACTGTTATATATAATAAAAACACGTGCATATACAACGGTATGTTTGAATAGAGGTTATCTATGTTTTGTTATCTATGTAGAAATTTCTAATAGTGACATGACAATTATACATTCACGCAATAGGAAATGTTATGCAAAACGTTTGTGCTTGTCACAATCTATTTACTTCTAGCCACTTTAATTGAGGAGTTGGAGATAAAGCCATTATGACAAAATGGAAGTCTCAAGCATAAATTTCACTACTATTAGCGCCAAGGGCGGACCCACCTTGGGACAAAAGGGTGCATGGGTTCCCTCCAATATTTTTTTTTGTTTTTCTTATAACTATAATTTTGATAAAATTTTGAAAAATTACACCACAGCTCCCTCGGCCTTGTCGTGGCTCCCCTCGATATTTTTTTCTGGGTCCGCCCCTGATTAGCGCATAAACACATATTTTGATATTTTTAAATATTGATACAAGACTAGTAGTATTCAAAAACAAAATGAGATAAAGGTAATACGCCCACTAGGGATGTCAATCGGGTCAATCTGTTCGGTTTTGAGTCAGTCCTATCAGGTTTTAGGTTATTTAATCAGGTTGAATTTTTTTCAAATTAGAAATTTTCGACCATAACACTAAACCTTTGTGTTTCGGGCTAACCCGTCTAGCCAAAAAGTTAATGAAAATTTAAAACAAATAACAAATGTTATATCAACTAATATTACTTCATATATATTTTTGGTCCAACAGTATATAATAAGTAAGTAGATGTGAAGATGTGAAGATTTTTTTTTTTTATTATGTGTTGAACTACAAAGTAGGAAACTAATATTATGATGAGTACAAGTTAGAATATAAAATTATAATAGTTTCACATGTATTTGAATCAAGAGATAGCTTCAATAAGTAATGAAAAACTTTCTGTTACCGAGACAACTCATCAATTTTCCGGGCTAGCCCTATCGGGTTGTTGAGCTATTCAGTTCAATCCATTCGAGTTGTAAAATTTTTGGATTAAAAATATTTGACCATAATCCATTTTTTAGGACAGGTTACTCGGGCCAACCCTCGGAATTTGGACTAAATTGATACCCCATAAAGCCTACCTGTTAGGAAAAAATATCACATCTCCCCAAACAGCCACTCATGTCTCAACACGTGGCAAGCACATTGACATATCGAGACTGAGGAACAACATCCGAGTCCTACTAAGGCACCGTAACCTTATACTAGAAGTCAGAAGTCTGCTTTTGTCAGAACCCTCTCTCCAGTTCGAATGGTGAAACATGTCTCATATCTCCTGCCCTTCTGATCAAAAGATCACAACCCACATCTGGCCATGATTCATATCATAGGCTGATGTCTGAGGGCTTGCTCAACAGAGCCCTCACCTCTTTGGCCAGACCCTATGTAAGATCTGACCTCATCATCACATACGATCGTAGCCCAAATGGCTACAGTATATTTGCAATTATATGTTAGCTTGCGGGACCATCTTGTTGGGGTTGTTGTGTGTAGCTAAAGCAAAAATGTTGTTTTAGTATATACGACATGTATTCCACTGTTTACAATCACCTGTCTGAGAAAATATATTAATAAGAATAAACCCAATATCTCATGTTTTAGAACACGTGGACGGCTCGGGTGTCAGGGAGATCACGCAGCGTTCGATAATAATTATGAGATATAAACAATGTCACAGTTGAGATAGCTTGGGAAATCTATTGGTATAGACAGCAGCATAACAGTAGTGATGGGTCTCAGTCGCTAGTTATGTTGGTACGGTAGAACTAATTGACAGAATCACGTGAGATAATGTTCTTCTTATACTGACCCTAGAAATAGGTGAAGAACTAAAAATCTCGGGATTTAGAGATATGATCTTAATCTCGATAGGCTATTAGATGTATACGTGTTGTTCATTGTTACTTTAATTTGCAAGATAAGGGTCTATCGCAGCATCCCTGATTACTTGTCTCTCGGGTAACATGAGGACACATAGTATGTCTAATTGGTTGTATCGAGATACCGTGTCCGCTATAGGTTGAGATATCCCCTCAGGGAGTTCACAAGGTTTATTATACCAAGTCATGCATGCTGATTAAATTCAGGTATAATAATAAGGGGTGAACGGGTACTACTTGAGGATAAGAAGAGGTTAATTAATTAGGAGCAGTCAGCAGAGCTCTCATTAATTAATGGATATCGGGATTCTTAAACACGGGGATAACTCTAAATAAAGTATCGGCCCCAATCCACAAATTGGGACAGAGCGGTGATTCAATTGTGATTCTTTAGGGGAATGCATCACAGCTCTAATGAAATAAATGTTTAGGGTTGATCATGGGATTATTTCATTAGGTAAGGATAAACTCTGTCTGGTACATAGATCCCTGGGATGACCCAAAAGTTCTTCGGGAAAGGAACACAAGGTATTATTGAGCAATATCAGTTTTGGACTGAAAAGAATTGTTATGGGCTCAGGCCCATAATTGGCGCCTACTGTGTAGTAGGTGGCGCCTGTTTTGGCTTCTTGTGTTCATCTGGGCTCAATAATTGCACTCTGCTTAAATATGTTATATGGAATAAATTAATATCTAATTAATTAAGATTTATTCTTAATTATGGAAATAGATAATTAATTTAATATTTACATATAATATCTTCCTATTATAATTAGGATTAATTCTAATTATATAATTAGAATTTGTTCCGATAATTATTAACTGAACCAGGCTTAATTAATTAAGCACGCATCTTAATGGGAAAGATAGAAAGAGGCGCCATAATCTGATAAACCTATTCTCATAATCTAAGGAGAAGAGGCGCCGTTTGTAGAGCGCAGAAAGGGGTTCCAAGTTTCAAAGTTCTGAGATGCCCACAAAGTCAAAGAACTTCGAGGAAATGGAACATCTTAGTAATCTAGACCGGTAGATTACTCGGTCTGCGAATCGAAAGGTATAATCTCTAAACTCAATGTATGATGTAATTGCATGTAGAATTATCACATCCAATTCGAAGATCTAGTAGGGAAAGGAATGCTTTCAAGCAGCGGTTCCATCAATTGGTATTAGAGCCACGGATCTAGAATTGGCTCTGTGATGATTCGATTAAATGTATGTTCATGCATCTGATTCGATTATGCTACAACGTGTGCATGCTGCTGTCCGGGAACAACGTGTATTGTTTTTTATCCCGTTTTTATCATTTTTTGTGGTTTTAATCGGTGAGAAAATAAGGTACCGATTAGATTAGGATCGTTTTTCTGTAAATTTCTTGTATTCTTCAATTTTTTATAAAATTGTACGGTGGAGTTCGAGAGAAGAAATTGAAGAACGAGGGCACGAAGAATGAACGGCGGCGATAGCCGCTCACAGCGGCGCGTCACGCGCACGTGCGTCGGCGGACGGGGCGGCTGCAGCCGTTTAAGGCAGCAAATCGGCGCACCCTCACCGTGCGGTTCTCCATCTTTATCCCTCTCCCATCCTCTATTCTCTGCCGGTTAGTAAGCACAAGAATAGACATGGAGAGCGCTTTGGGATAGACTTCCAACTAGAGCAAATCTACGGAGAAGGAGAGTGATTGATTCTAAAGAGGAGGCAAGGTGTGTGATCTATGGAGAAAAGGAAGAATCTGCCACTCACGTTTTCATCGAATGCTCCATGGTGCGCGATATTTGGTTAGTAATCTATATATGGTGTAACGCTTCAATGGTCCTACATAATAGGTTAAGAGATCACTTCTCACAAAATGCGGAGATATTGTGTTATGTTGGGGGAAACTTATTTGCTAATAGTTTGTGGATTTGTGTGGTTTGGGTTATTTGAAAATGGAGAAATAAAGTGAGTTTTGAGAATATTAGTTGGAACAAACATAGGATTGCGGTAGAAATTAAGGGGAGGTTATGGAGCTAGTATTTGATAAGAAATATTTTTTCGTGTAAGCTCCCGTATGGGATTTGGCGAGCGGATCCTTGGAATTTTATCTGATTTCTCTTCTGTAATCGCAATTTTAGGCGAGCTGATGGTGCTGACTTATATGTATGCTATGCTGGAGTTGTACTTCGAGAGTCTGTTGCAGCTAAAGCTGATTGGCTGCTCTTCAATTTCAAAGACCTAATCAACTCATTGGATTAGGTTTCAACCATGGTTTGTTTATTAAAGCCTTCATTTTCTATTTTTTTCTCCTTTCCTTTTTTTTCATCTCATTTGCTCCATCTCTTTTATATCATTGTTCTATTTTCATTCCTGCAGATCCTGCTGAGTTTCCTTTTAATTGAGAAATTCCGTATTGATGATTGCATTCTTGCTTGCATCATTGCATGAGTGTTCTTAGCTACATGAAAACATTAAGGTTTGTTTGGAACTAATGAAATTAATTAGCAGCAGACCGGCAGTGATGATTTTGTGCTATTTGTTTGTAATGTGATGCTACAACCTCCATCCACGGGAAATTGGCATAACTTTTCGGGCTCCAGTTTAATATTTTTGTAATGAGTGAATCTTTTTTTTTTTATGTGAGATCTACATCTTAAAGTGGCAGGTGCGTGTTTTTTGTGGATTGACAAAAATAGAAGCTTTGCCCGTTTATCTGTGTGCATTTATTTGATGTTGCAAAGTTTATAAATTGAAAGATTAGGATACAAATTGATGTTTCTTTCCTTTTTTTCTTCGTGTTTTTTAAATAAATCATAAACTAAATGTATAAGAACATTTGATTTGAAATATAATGATCAAACGAGATATGAGTATAATTAATGTGCACATTATGTTACCTGTAATAAAAATAATATATGTAAATTAATATTTTAAGTAGTTTGAAACAAAAATTTATGTTATGTGTTGTAAGATAATTTGACTCCCCCTAATTCACCTTTTAATTTGTTTCATAAAGAATTAGACTAAAGTTTAGCGAAATCGATCAAGCACTTAATTACATTAACCCTAGTTAATCGATCAAGTGCTTTTAGGCTAAAGAATTAGACTAAAGTTTCATAAACCCTAGTTAATTGGATTTAAAAATGGCGAAATCGATCAAGTACTTAATTACATTAATATTAGATAATTGAATATTCGTGAGCTCAATTTAATTGCCAATTAATTTGTGTGCAAGGAAAGTAAACAAATATGGTTATAATGGAGTACTCCCTCTGTTCTTTCTGATTTGGCCACATTTCCTTTTTGGGATGTTTTCTCTGATTTGGCCACTTTCCAAAAATAGCATAAAATAACTCTTACTCTATATTCATTAAAGAGGTAGGGACCACAATAATACACATAAAATTACATTTTCTTAAAACTTGTGCCTAAAATAAAGGGGCCAATTCAGAGAAAATGGAGGGAGTACTTTTTTTATAAATAAATATTTTAAATATTTACCTATTTTTTATTATTTGGATATTCAATTATAGTGGCTAGATTTAGTGTTTATAATAGTGGCTAATTTTATTTTAGGTATTAACTCTTAATTAAACCACTGCACATGCATAATAATAATAATAACGTCCAGTAGTAAAGAAAGTCGGTTTCCTCCTATATCTATTCGGAATAGGAATAGGAATAGGAATAGGAATAGACGTTCCTTACATATATACTCATAAGCCTAGGGTCATCGCAATCGAAGAAAAAAGAAAAGAACAGAGAAAGAGAAGAGAAGAGAAGAGAAGAGAAGAAAAGAAAAGATAAGAGAAGCGTACTTTATCGATGGCGGAAGTAGTGCTGTTGAAGAATTCGAAGAGGAAGAGGGAATTCGAAGAAGATGGAGATGTTGAATACCAAATAATGGCGTGGGAGTGTTTGAGGAAGGGAATCAACGGGATTTTGAACAAAGTGAAGGCATCAAATATCAAGAACATCGTACCGGAGCTGTTGTCGGAGAATCTGGTACGAGGGAGGGGCCTCTTTAGCAGATCGTGCATCAAGTCTCAGGCGGCGTTTCCGGCTTTCACCGACGTGTTGGCATCCGTCGCCTCCGTCGTCAACTCCAAGTTCCCCGAGATCGGGAATCTGTTGGTGCGGAGGGTCGTCCTGCAGCTGCAGAGGGCGTACAAGCGCAACGACAAGCCCCGTCTCCTCGCGTCGGTGAAGTTTGTCGCTCATCTCGTGAACCAGCAGGTCGCCACCTTGCTTCTCGAGAACCCCACCGACGACAGCGTCCAGGTGGCCGTCGCCTTGGTCGGAGAATGTGGATCCCTGCTGCAGGAGGTCTCGCCCAGAGCATTGGACGCTGCCTTTGAGCGGTTACGAGCAATTATTCACCAAGGAGAAATCGACAAGCGCGTCCAGTTCTTGATCGAGGAGGTCTTTGCAGTGCAGTTTGAGGGTGTGCGTCCGGAGCTTGATTTGGTGGAGGATAAAGACCGAGTCACTCACCGAGTTTCTCTTTTGGATGAGATAGATGGTGAGAGCGAGTTAGACGTCTTCAGCCGGGACCCCGATTTTGCGGAGAACGAGAAGAAGTATGAACAAATAAAGAAGCAAATACTTTCTGAATCTGAGGAAGAAGAAGAAGAATCTGACTCTGACTCAGATGGTGTACTAGTAATAAGGGATGAGACAGGCACAAATTTGGTTAATCTTCGGCGAACTATTTACTTGACAATCATGTCTTGCGTTGATTTCGAAGAAGCAGGGCATAAGCTATTAAAGATAATAAAGGCAGAGGGTGCAGGGCAGGGGCAGGAGCAGGAGATGGAGATTCAGATGGAAGTGTGCGTTATGCTGTTGGAGTGCTGTAGCCAGGAGAGGACTTACGTGCCCTACTACGCCCTTCTCGCCCAAAGGTTTTGCTTGTTGAGCCGTGTTTATCAACGGAATCTCGGGACCTGCTTCGTCCGACACTATGCCACTGTCCACCGTCTGGAGACGAACAACCTCCGCAACTTGGCTAACTTGTTCGCCCACTTGTTCGCCACGGATGCGCTGCCGTGGGACGTCCTCGCCTGCATCCGCTTGACGGAGGACGACACCACCTCCTCCTCTCGGATCTTCATCAAAATCTTGTTCCAAGGACTATCCCAACACCTCGGCATTCGAGCTCTCAACGACCGTCTAATAAGTCACCCCAGCATTCAAGATTCCTTCATCTTCCCAAAGGGCAATCCCAAAAACACTAGGTTCGCTATCAACTTCTTCACTTCCATTGGCCTAGGCGGGATCACAGAGAACCTTCGCACCCACCTCCTCCTCCTCCTTAACAAGAAGAAGAAGAACATGCAAAAGGCTTGATGCTATATGGGAGTATGTTATATTGTTAACTGGCGACACTTTTCGGATAATACATATTTTAATTGTGAATGATCTCATTGTTCCCTTACTCTTTTTTTTTCTGACATTCAATTGCACTGTGTATACAGTATTCTTTCGAGTTTGAACATATAAAATATCTCTATATTTTATTGTATTGTTTTTCTTTTCATCACTAATTGTGATGTAAATCTTCATGCATAGCATAAGTGCAATACTATTATAAAAACCAAATGAGATGTAGAAGGCACTTAACTGTATTTATTTATAAAGTTCATCGAGTTAAACCTTCTTTTTTTCTTTTTCTTTTTTTTTCTCTAATAGGCTAATAGCACACACCATAATTAAGTCGAACATACCTCTTAAGTCTTAACTCGTACCTTAGGTTGGAAAGATGAGAACAAGAAACATAGGAAATAAAAGCAATGTCGAGATCAATTGAACTCACTCTTGATCATAAGTTGGCAATTTTATTATCTTCATAAAGCAACATGCTCTCTACCTCTTTTGACGAGATGCCAAAACTAAGCGTACACAGATCACGACATCTCAACTTGGCCCTTAGGCTTCGACGACCCCGTCCCCGTCTCGACATCATTATAAATCGAGAAACGAGAGTTCTCGTTTCTCTCGCCTTGGCCCCATATCGCGTAAGCGTCCTCCCCGTGCGCTGCTTGGTCTCCGATCTCCATATCTTCCTCGGTCATCCTCAGAGGCACGATACGCTTCACTGCAATGCACACCAAGCTCGTCATGACGATGTTGACTACAACGACAAAGGCCACGCCCACGAGTTGAAGCCCTATTTGCCGGAACCCGTGGCCATAGGCTCCCATCTGAATGCCATAGAATAGGCCCACGTATTTCCCGTACTTTCCATAAAATAAGAAGCAGAGCTTCGGGTTGGCGAAAAGGCCCGTGAGGACCCCCCCAAGGCACCCGGCCACCGCGTGGGTGTGGAACACGGCCATGGTATCGTCAACTTTCTGGAGGAGCTCGGATTTCTTGTGCACAACCATCATTGTGAACCATGGGATTGAGCCTGAGCATAACCCCATTATGATGGCTGCCCAACCTTGTACAACTCCTACATTCACGCAAACAATTTCGATTTAACCGAAATTATGTATAAAGCTTAATAGTCGACACCATCGCACCACTCAGCTCGGCTCGACTGTTGCACCATCACCGAGCTGAATAGAGGTGATCTCAAGCTCGATTTTTTTATAGTTTAGTCGAGCTCGAGCTCTATTTACCGAAAACTTTGAGGCTCATTAGATTAACTGAGCTTAATTAAGCCAAAATGAACTTTCTAAATTTAGATTCAAATTTAAACATTGCTCGATTTTGTAAAAAGAAGATTACTCAGTCGCAAAAAATACAATACCTTAAATTACACTTCCTCCGTTTCATTATTAACATCCTATTTTTCATTTTGGGCCGTCTCAATATTTATGTCCTATTTCCTTATTTAGAAAAAAAAAATTACTCTTCAAATTGTGTGGACCTTACCACTTTTCTACAATACACTTTTTCCTTAATTCTTTGCCTAAAAAAAGAAGAGGCCATTAATTAATACTGGGACGAGGGAGTACTTGACATTTTCTTATATTGAAGAAGGTGAATTAGAGAGTCAATATAGTTTTTTGTTTCTGAGAAGTATAAAATGTAAGTGCAAACTTAATAGTAATATATTTTCAAGCTAGTTCTCTGAACAACCTATCACGACCTAACTAGCCAAATAATAATGTCAAGTTCAAGCTCGACTCATTTAATCAATGAGCTTCACTGAAAGAGTTCAAACGAGTTTTAATCATGTTGAGAACGACGAAGCAGCTCACGTAGTTTTCTATCAATTCGTAAATAGTTGTAGTGTTTACACCAAATTACGATAGAAGAATAGAGAGCGGAGAAAAACCTGCAGCAGGGGTGATGCAGACGAGGCCAGTGATCATGCCTTGAACTGCTCCGATGACAGAAGCCTTGCCGAAAAACACAATGTCGAGTACAAGCCATGTTAACAAGCTAGTAGCAGTACAGACATGAGTGTTCAAAATGGCTAAGGATGCGTCAATGTTTGCAGCATAAGGGTCGCCTCCATTAAACCCGGTCCAACCCATCCAGAGCAGCCCGGCACCAGCCAACATTAATAAGATATTGTTGGGTGGGAACCTCTCCCTATCCTTGGTTAGACGCGGACCTACCTGAAATATGAGCAAACAATTCCTCTAGGCATGAGCATTTTATTTTTCTTTCTTTTTTTTTTTGGATTTGGAACCAAACAACCAAACTAGACTGGAACTGGAGTTTGGAGTCCGAATCAGTCGGTTTCGGTCTAACCGAAACTATGCAAGTTATTTCAATTTATTTAATTAAATTTTATTTTTTTAAAGGCGGACAATGACCCTAAAACAATGATTTATGAATTTAAATTATACAAATAAATACATATTTATGCAATTTTAAAGAATTTTAGTTACAAAATGATTATAATTTTATACATCCTTCGTCACAGTTTAAGTGGTTCGTTTACCTTATTAGGTTGTCCTATTTTAAGTGGCTCATTCTCTTATGGAAAATAATTATCTATTCGAAAGGTGTGGGTCATACCCACTTTTCATCTTTTATAAACTTCTTTATAGTTTATATAGTTATACCCTTCTTCTAAATGTATTTGTGCCCAAAAGAGACAGAATTACTCAAACGGGAAGGAAAAGGAGGAAGTATTATTATAAGTAAATATACATATGCATAGAGGTAGAAATTAAAATAAATCAAGATATATAATTAAGCTATCTAAAATTTTGTAAGAATATCCAGTAGCATTAATATTTGGAACATAGTAAACAAACTATATTTTGTAAACAAAGCTCTTTACATTCTCTCGGTTCATCAAATTCGTGCATTTAATTTTATTTTGGAATGTCTAAAACAATGTGCATTTTTATTTTTTGAAATTCTTCATAATTTTCAACCCCAATGTATACACTTATTCTTCATAATTTTGTTTTAAGTGTCCCGGTCAACAAATCACAAATAACAAGAAAATGTGTAAATTTATATTTTAACCTCATTTATTATTCCCTTTTTCTGCACACCACCTTATGTATAACATTAATTACATGGGTAAAGTTGGAAAAATATAGCTATTATGTCATCAAATTCTAAAATATGACACTTAAAAACAAACAACAAAAATAGTAACTAGAAAACTTAAAACAGGTTGGGTTCTGTTTGGTTTTGACCGAAATTCTGCAACAAAAAGTCGAACCCACCGAGTAGGTCGGTTCGATTTCTCCAAAATTTCAATCTAATGGAGACCGAAAAAACCCGAAACCAAGCTAAATAGAATTGGTTTCGAACCTTTTTTTCCCTCAGATTCGAGTTATACTCACCATTAGAACACACAATGCAGCAGAAAGAAGATCTTACCCAATATGCAGCAGTGAAGCCAGCAACACCAGATGACAAGTGGATAACGTAACCACCGGAGTAATCGATCATTCCGGCAACCGAGAGCCAGCCGGTAGCCGACCAAATGGTGTAAGCTCCGATGGTGTAGGAGAAGGTGAGCCACAGTGGAACAAAGAGCATCCATGCATAGAAGTTCATCCTCCCGAGAACCGCGCCGGCGATCAGTATCAACGTGATCGCAGCGAACACGAACTGAAAGTACACCATCGTAGCGTTGGGGAAGTTCCCGAGGAACGCCTTCTTGAACAGATAATGCTGCGACAGGGCCACGTTGATCTTCCCCCAGATTGGGACGAGCTGATCGCCGAAGGAGAGGCGGTATCCCCAGCAAACCCAGCACACGAGCACGCAGGCGAAGGCGTACAGCGCCATGAAAGCCGAGTTCACGGCCCACTTCTTCTTCACGGCGCCGCCGTACAGGATGATCAGCCCGGGCACGCTCTGGAGCCCGACGAGGGTCGCCGCCGTCAGCTGCCACGCGTTGTCGCCCTTGTTCATCCACTCAGGATTGGCTTCGTCCGGCAGCAGGTTCGCCGGGAGGAGCTCGGTCCAGTTCGCCATGGATGATGATGAACAGTATATGTGAAAGTTCAGTCAGGACATAAAACAAACACCTTGTGTGCAGAGGTGAATATGCTGCAGATATCTTATTATGGAGGGTTATATAGCTTTGGGGTTTTCTTGAATTGATTCCAACGATGAGCTGTGCCATGGATGGGATCCTTGTTGGCGGTTTGTGGGGGAGATTTTCTTCTTCTTTCTTGTTGGTTGATCGCCATGAAGAAACAGAATCTGAGAATGGTGACGGATTCCACAATGGCGAACGACATAATCAAGGCATAATTAAATTACAGATTTCAAACAAAGACGAGAGATTTGGAGATTATGTTAATGCTGTATCGTAGTTTGGTTGGCGTAATTTCACATCTCAGCTTGCACTTGTATGATTTATGTCGGCGACACCTGGTATGCTCGAGTCTTAATGTTACTTGGATTGAACAAAAATGTTACTTTCGCAACTTTCTCATATTTGGCTTTTTATTTTATTTTATTATATTTTATTTATGATTTCAATTTCAATTTACTATTTTGTAAACGTTTTGATTTTATTTTTTTTAAATGTCTCGATTTTTTTAGCTGCAATAAATTTAAGATTTTAATTTGTTTTAGTATTGCAACTTCTCAAATGATGATGTTTGGTATGAAGGGACAAAGTAAAGTTCACCTCATATCATGGGTCAGCTTCTTGATAATCGAAAAAAAAAAGAGTTATTATTTAAAAAGATCATTGAAAATTTGAGACATTGCTAAAATAAAGTATAAAATTAATTTGGGACATAAATAATTTTAAAAAAAAGTCTAAAATTGAGACTAAATTATAATGAACCCAAAATCTAATAGTGAGGGAGACCATTATAGTAATATTCGGCTTTGGACAATAATTTTCGAGAATGTACTCTCCTCCGTTCATGATATAAGATTAGAATCTTTCGTCATGTATTTTGATATATTGAAAAATTGATATTACGAACTTACGATAAAGTTAAGATCTTATTATTTTATTTGATGTTGTGTATAATACACTATATCAAGTGGGTCATCCATTTTTCGACGCATCAAAATGTATACTAAAATATTTTAAGCACATATATCACGGATGGAGGAAGTACAATGTATTAAGCTTTTTCAGAATCTGAATATGGCGTGGATAAGAAATAAAAAATATTGTTTTAATTATACTTAAGACTTTTAATTATTTATTCGAACTAGATCCCTAATGAAAATTTATTGACGGAATTCTTGTGAAGAGATTAGAACTATTTTTAACATTCAAAATAATCACGATCTTATTTTCAAGTGGGCGTGTATTGACCTAACAATATTGAGAGTATTCCGTCTGACCCCTATGGCAAAATGCTTCAATTCAAATCTTCCACAACACAGCCTTTAAATTTCAAAGTCTTTCATAGCGCGGCTTCTAAAATTCAATTAAATTGTACGTCGTTTCCATTTCGAAAATTAAGAAAAAGAAATATTGAAAGTTCATGGAATCCATCGTCTCCCCCTTCATCTTCTTCCATGCTGTTCTTACCCAGCAGGGAAAAACCAATCCACTAACCATATCTTAATTTCTATTTAGAGGGAAAATTAAATGGAAAACGCAGAATTAGACCTTATTAAGATAGAAATTGCGCTGCTTCATTGTGAACAAATCGTACTCATTTCATTTGATAAAATATACGTGACTTTATGCAGTAAAAAATGAATTTTAAGAAAGGCCAAACAGAAAGTGAATTACATGGTATCATTACACAACACATCTAGTAACATGTTAGAATCTATTTGCAAATTAGCGCCTACATTTTCTACAGAACTCATTAGTAATTGGTGCTCACTACTCAAAATTCAATTTATGTAATTCGATCCACATTAGATAGTTTCGATGTAAACTTGAGAACCTCTATCTAACATGCAAAATTATATTTACACTTGGGTATTCGCGTTTCAATCTTTCGTTGCCCGACCCTCGCCACGTGGCATTTTCTTCGAACTTGCTGCAAGGAAAAGATTCGTCAAGGTTAGCCTTGAAAGCTTGCAAAGTATGTTACATCATATACAAGCATATAATTCTAACCCTTGTAAACGTTCAAAGATACAAATGTGAATGAAAACTATAAAACAAAGCTAACGAAAGCCCGTAAGCAACGAACAAGCATTGTTCAAACACACAGAGGCACAACCGAAAAATCTTCAATCGGGATATAAAAAGGACATGTATGTAAAGGAGAGATTTATACCATCCTCCACATCCTTCATTTGATAATAGTGAGGAGCTATCTCCACTAACCATTCGGGCTTTAGTTCAGTCACCTGCATTACGACATGAAATATTAGCTTCACATTGTATGCATAATACATCACATAATGCATAAAATACGAGTTATGATGTGATCTTACCTGCCGCATATACTCCTTAGTGGTTAGAACCAATTCATGATAGACAACCCACCTTGGAAGCACCTAATAGGAACAAAGAAAAGAAGTATGAAAAGCAATTCGTAGCTTAGATCTCTTATGATAGCTGCCTAGTTAAGAGAATTGAGAGCAAAAATGCAGTAGCAAGATACTGGAATGAAAATATCACGGTACAAAATTTAGATATTTATGCTATTGCAGCGGAAAATTCTTATTATCAGTGTGTATGAAAGGAAATGTTTCTACCTGTGCCAAACCAGAGCTCGGGTGAATATGAACTGTTTGAGGGTGCTTGACAGTTCTATAAGCTCCACTCTTTTGTATCTTTGCTGAATGCGGGAAAAACCCTGAGGTTATAGCCTTCTTTATGGCATCGAAATCGTTCATATTCGAAGTCAACTCAATTTCAACCCTTTCCAGCAACCCCTCTAGCTGATCACGAATATCTCTAGCCCTCTTCATGCTCCTAACCTGAAATACAAAAAGAAGAGGCTACTAAGCATTCAAAATTTGGAAAACGATGATGCATAGTTATTCCATAGCATTATTCTATGAAAAGATACGAGACTCAGGCTGTGATTTAGAAGCTCTGTTGCTGTTTTATTTCCTTTTTCCTTCTGGAAACAACCTTTAAGTAATATCTTGGAAACAACCTTAAAGAAATATCTTTAAACAATAAACTAAACCCTATACCGTGGTCAAACACATCATATCAAATGCTAAAATTGCACATCTTTTTCTTTTGATCATCTAACATTACTTATCAGTTTTTTTTATTTGATTTAATCATGGATTAGATTTCATATTCTTGCAGAAAATTCAATGACAAATTTGAATTCGCTTATCAAAAGGAGATAATGCTTTCACCAATAAAGAATATGCATGTTAGTTGTGTTTGCCTGATTTACCAAACAAATAACACTTGATCATGTCATCCCAACAATTTAAAAATATTTAGCATCTCATTGGTGCAAACAAATAGCCACAAAGGTGCAACAAACCATAAAAAGAAATAAAACATGACCACACACCTGGATATAATTCTCATAGCACCACTGCGTTGAGAAATTGGTTTCCTTCCATGAGCTATACACCTGGAATGCATCAACAATTTTAAAGGATGTTAGTATTGGAAAAGTTCTATAAAACTACAATTAAGAAACAATTACAACTCAGCTCATGTCTGAAACGAAGTCAAACATAGTATAAGAACTCGTGTTTTTCCGTTAACATGGATCACTTGCACAAATAGTACTCCCTCTGTCCTCGATTTACTGACCCTATTGACTTTTTAGATGATTTTGGAGCTTCATGATGATGGATTTTAAATTGAATTTTTGAGATTAGTTTTTTTTTACACGATACTACAACACTCGTAGTACTTGTAAAAAAAAACTAAACTCTAAAAAATCAATTTTAAATCCATCATCACAAAGCTTTAAAATTATCTAAAAAGTCAACAGGGTCAGTAAATCAAGAACGGAGGGAGTATCCCTTTTCCCTTTCTAAATTTAAGTGAGTGGGAGAAATTAATTTTAACCAATCACTATTATTGTGTCAGAACTGTTAGAAATAAAAGTTCACACACATTACATTCGTCATTTAACAAACACTTAAAAGAGCACGAAACAAATATAATTAGCGAGACAAACCTTCAGCAACGCAATATGATCTCCGACATTTCCCATGTGGAAGTTCAAGCGTGCATTGTCTGCATGAACTTGTTTATCCTTAGGACGATAAAAAATCGAGTTTCCAACAGATAACATAGCAGCAATAGATATGATCTCGTCGGAGCACGTATATTTCTCAGAAGCAACAATCATCTTCGATAGCATGGGATCAAGTGGGAACTCTGACATCCTCCTCCCAATTTTAGTCAACTCGCCGTGCTTGTTAAGAGCACTCAGAGCATAGAGTAGTTCCAAAGCCTTCAGCAAAGCTTCAGATGGAGGAGGGTCCATGAAGTCAAAGTTAAGCAAATCATTGATGCCAAGGCTCTTGAGCATAAGTACCACGTTAGCCAAGTTAGTCCTTTGTATTTCAGGAACAGTATTATCTTCGAGATCATGAAAAAAATTATAAGCCGTGTACAGCCGATAGCATTGTCCAGGACCTGTTCTACCAGATCGACCAGCTCTCTGATTAGCTGATGCTTTCGAGATAGGAGTCACCAATAGCGATTCCATACCAGTTCGAGGATTGTAAGACTTCATCTTGGAAAAGCCCGGATCAATGACGTATTTAATCCCATCTATTGTCAATGAAGTCTCAGCAATATTAGTAGCAAGGACAACTTTGCGGGCTCCTTCAGGTGTGGGTTCGAATATCTTAGCCTGCAGCTCTGTAGGCAAATTTGCATAAATTGGACAAATTATCAGTTCTGCTATTTTTGTCCCCAATCCTCTAGTCCTATGCTTAAGAGTCTCTTCGGCAGTTTCGATCTCCTCTTGCCCGGTAAAGAAAACTAGAATGTCGCCATCTCCTGGAGGCTGTGTCACATGGATTTGAAGAGCAGTTACGATAGCTGCATCCAAGTAGTCAGCTTCTGGGGCTTTTGTATAATGTATCTCAACAGGGAATCTTCTACCAGGTATTTTAAAAATCGGAGCAGAATCGAAATAATCACTGAATTTCTCAGCATCAAGTGTGGCACTCGAGATGAGCAATTTGAGGTCAGGCCGAAAACGAGTAATATCCTATCATGAAAAAATGGTAAAGATGGATAAGCATACATGCTACAGAATAATAAATATTGTTGTTTATAATTCAATGACTGTATATAAGCAGTAGAAAATGACTGAACAATCAATGGTACACTAGTATATAAATCTACATATCAACAAATATAATATTAGCAATATTTTCCAACTCGTACATTAACCAACTTGAATTACAACATAGTATTTCTTGCTACATTATAATCAGCCAATATTGCATAAGGTGGAAGTTCTAACCAAATTTTTTTTAAGGCTTTCTCAGTTTAGAAGTCCTTTAAGGTATATATAATTTATCAACCGTAATCTACTTGCATCACTATAGTTTGTGTGTTTTTTCATGCAAGTTATTAATATTTTGTTTTGCAAGTATGATTTGCCACACTAAGTGAAGGCAGACTTGTATGGCTCTCTACTTTATTCTTTATTCGTGATACCTCTACTACTGTTTTACCAATATTATCCTAAAAACCTCCTCCATCCTAAATCATGGAGTAATACTTATTACGATTTCAAGTAGACTCATGAGAACCATTCTAAGTTGACTATTAGGATCTGATCATCTGATCTCGATTTTTTCTCAGACTGATCAAAGTTTGATACATAATGTATTTCACACAGATTTTTAGTTAATTTTCCAGGTAAAACCTCCATTTATATTGATGAATAATAGCAAGGTTATTCTACATCAGAGTCTTAGGAAACAATTAGATTATAAGATATGGATTTTACCTTAACCAAACCAAACAGAACATCCGTTGAGAGAGTTCTTTCATGAGCCTCATCCACCATTATTACACTGAAGAGGAAAAGCAATATTAGTCACAACTCCCAGAATATTTTTAGATATTAACCACGAATCTAGTATTCACCTGTAACCTGCGAGGTCAGGTTCTCCAAGGAATTCACGTAATAGCATTCCATCTGTCATGTATTTCAATATCGTCTTGTCCGACGTGCAATCTTCAAACCGAATAGAATAGCCAACCTAAATGACATAGATTCTATTTAGTTTAATCCCATGTCCTAACCACTGAATGAGTTGGAACTTGGGAGTAAAAGATAAAATAAAAAAAGGTATAACACGGGCCACAAAGGAAAAGGTTCTAACATATATATTGAAAAATAATAGTATAGTCAAGTAAGAAGGCATACCTCATGTCCAAGTTTTACTCCCATTTCTTGAGAAACTCGGGCGGCAACGCTCATAGCAGCAACACGCCGCGGTTGGGTGCATCCAATCTATTGACAAATATTTCCATTAAAAACATATTAGACTTACATTTAAGTTTCACTAATCTCAAGTTGTTACACATGCACACCATCCACAATTAAGATATGAGCATAGACTCTATCTGTTCAATTTGGATGTCAATGTCTACAAGGTCCTAACATAGGTTGCCACAAATGCCTTTTATCTAGCAAAAGTATCCATGATCTACAAATAATTTTCTTGAACAAAATTAGCGGTCATTAAAGAGAAGTTTGTCAGGCTAAAAGATCTGTCATTCCATGCAGAAACAACCTAGTTTCATAAGAAAAATTATGTTTAAGTATGCATGGGGATCTACTGATTGCCCATGTTCTTTTTTCTTTAGGAAACATGCCATTGGTGTAGCGGTTGACAAGCACATCCTCAGAGTATATATATAGAGAATACAGGCCTAAAAATCAGGAACCTAATGAAGTCATCTTCTCAGTATTACAGGAAAAATAAGACCTACATGACATAAACAAGAGGTGCCGTAACAGGAATCTACAAATTTTATGCATCACTCTCTACATGATTCAGTTTAGTGGTGGCCTTATAACATGCCCTCTCTGAGCAATATAGAAAATGAATTAAAATTATAAATGTTCGCTGCAACTTCAAAAGTGAGATCTATAACCAAATAATCACCCTGTTGCGTTACAATCACCAACTCAAAATTGGTAAAATAGCCAATGTGCAGCTTACAAGCTATTGCATGCAGAACAAAGTATATATCACAGTTAATTGTAGCATACGCCTAGACAAGTTTTTCAGAATCCCATCAAGACTGCACTAAAGTTTACTAATTGTCATTCTTAAGCAATTCATTAAGTCATAAAATAGAAGTGGACAAAGCCCATGTACCTTTCCCTTCTGAGAGTATCCTGCCTCGTGAAGGTACTGAGGTATCTGTGTAGTTTTTCCAGAACCCGTCTCTCCAACAATAACAAGAACCTGCAATAGAAGTACGTTAATATTCCGCCATATGTAATGAATTATTTGACAAAAACAATCTTAAAACTATCTAGATCATGACAATGAATAAGTCTTTTTATCAATGTTTCCATGAGAAACAAAAATATAATCGCTAGACCTGTCCAATGTTTTAGCAAATAAATGTAATAGATGAGGCACAAAAAAAACAGAAGGTTGAGAAATCAAGCTGAGTATGGACAAATCAGAAATTGAAGGTAACCCCTATTTGAAGTTAGGGGAGAATAATATAAATAATTGCAACTGATTTTGAAATCGAATGAACTAATTTTCTTCATCCAGAATTTTTGTTCTAGGTTTTCAATAAAACTGAATGAGAAAGTATCAAACCTGGTGATCGTTCACGGCTTGGAGCAACTGTTCCCTATAAGGATAGATTGGCAATGTCTTCCTGTCAGCCTGATAATAAAAGAACCAATTGAAAGGTCAGTAAAGGTCATATGCAGTCATTTAAAACAGTGAGTCAGTGACTACGCTATTCTATATCTTCTTATAGAAAAACCCGAGGATTCTTTCAATCTGAAAGATTAAATGCCCTTTTGTTCTTTCTTAATGAACAAGAGAACTCACTTAAGAGCACTAAACATCCCTTGCAACATATCAATGATCACAGCGAAAAGCAACTTTTTATAAAAGTGAAGGTTGGATCCTTGATTGCAGAATTTCTGTTTATTTCTACCAACCAAAACACTGAATACAAACAAATGAGCTAGCAACTTGCCATAAATATGTTTGTTAAATCACTTTTCATGGAGAAAGAGGCTTGGAAGTACACACCTGGAGCTTTTCCAAGGCTGTTTTGGCAGCAGATTCCTCAGGCAATTCCACGGACTCTTGCTCAACCTACGTAGCAAGTGGTATATCAAGATCCATAGCAACAAACCTTCAAAATTTCTTTTTACACTGTTCAAAAACTAGATGTACGTACATTGACACCTTCCATGATTGATTCCTTTATAAAGTCTATTTGGTCTTCAAACACAAACCTACATAAAGAAATAAATAGCAGGAGAAACATAAGCATAAAGGCACCAGAAAGTTTTCCAAAGCCTGTAGTTTTATATCAAGCAAAAGCAGATCCGCAATGTGGTGTAGTGCCATTGCAAGCTTATTCCGTTTCTACTTTACTGCATTAGTGAATCGACAAGAAGAATAGTAGAACTCACTCATAATCATCATCCTTTTTCTTTTTGTCCTTGGATCCAAATTTAAGAGTCGCTTTGCCTGAAATACAGTTACCATATGATAAGTGACTGAAGACTACAGATGTTTAAAATTAATTGCTAAATTTCTGAAGATCTACCTATCTGATGCTCCTCCCATGCTTCTTGTTCCGCAAATGGATTCATCTTCTCTTCTGCAGCAGAATCCCTGCATGAGGCAAAAAAGGGATAGTATAAATAACTTGAAAGTTTCATCAAGCACCTCAAATTTTACAAAATGCCCATCTACAGCCTGATTGGTATCTAGTTTTTGTGATAATGAAAACGACCTGTAACGCTGCATTGCCACAGAAAATCTCTTCTCTTGATTTACACCACCATCTTGATCATATGCATCAGGCATCCTATACTGCATTTACAAAAAATATAATAACAATAATAAAATAATAATAATCATATGTCAGTGGTAGACAAAAGCAAGATACATGAAGAAGAGGAATCATTAAAACTCAAATAAAGGCATACAGATCTCATGATGACATGCTTGCTGAAGCAATGCCTACCTACTTAGCACAACCTTTGGACAAGAATCTGGAATATTAAAGGGTATAGTACACATGTGGATATCATGTTATATCCACAAATGTGCACAACGTGTAATTTTCCAGCAGGTAAGGATAGACTAAAACATATACTTCGTAAAAGGGTTATTACCTCATTTGTATAATCAGACTCTTCGGTCCTCTGCTTGACGAGCTCATATATTTGTTTCTTGTATCTGCCGAAAATGTAATCTTTTCCAGTATTAGTTCACAATTCTTTATCAAATAATGGGCACAAAAGTATTCCTAATGCGGGACATGAACTACAGCCCCCAAGTGAAGCACCAAATTCTACATGCAATTGCATTACAAGATTGTTAAGGAATTTAAGAAGAAAAACTTGACAACATTTTGTCCCGAGCTAAGCATGACGAATTTTAGTGGCTAAAACATGATAAACCATGATAATAGGCCCCAAATAGTGACTATATTAGCAGCAGATCTTCATAGTATACTCAAACCATTCTAATCCAGATTGAAAACACAAGCAATTATCATGTACTGCCATTTCACAAACTTGCTAGCTGAAAGAGTTAAAAGCTAAAAGCAAGGTAGCGAAACTTGAATGCTCAGAGCATAATTTACCAAGTTAAACATATATTAAATCCACACCATCAAAAAGTTCAAAGCCATCTTCTCCTAAAGTTCTTCTATAATTCTGAACTCTGAAGTTTGAGAAGCAATAACCCTAATATGATTACGAGACCACAAAAGAAAAAAAAAGAAAAAAAACAAGCGACTATATTTTTCTCTTCACTTCAAAAATCACCAAATACGGTAAATTTGGATAAGGGAACACCAAAGGAACATAAGAGTAATAAAGCAAGCTAGTTAATATAAACAAACTTCATGTAAAAGAGGAAGCATATGGCTGCCTTTACAGAAAAATAATTTAAGTAAAAATAATTTAAGTAATAGGTTTTATATCCATATGCATATTTCAGTCAATATGAAAATATAACCGAAGCATTGAAGATAACTTGATATAAACGTAATAGTAGGAAATATAGTTCACCTTAGTTCCTTATACTCCGCTTCAGTCAGCTTGACACCTTCAAACAAATACTGCTCATCTTCTATATCATCTCTGCAATTCACCAAATGACAAAGTGCACATACCAAATCAGTAAAAACAAAATGACTCATACTTCAACTTATTACTGAGAAACCAAAGTCCAAACTTCATTACCTTAGCTCTTCTAATTTCTTTTGCTCCCTTTTCTTCAGATATTCTTGCCGAGACACTTTCCTGGTAGAAGAGATATAAGTAAATCACACAAGAAGGGAATTAAAGTGTGTGATATTGTTAAAATAAAGAAAAGACGAACCTTAATGTCTTTATGCCATCATTCTCCAATGCCTTAGATCTCCTAATTTCTTCTTCTGTTAGAAAACGCGCCAAGTTAAAAAACTATCCCATGTAATCTACTATGCGGTCCTTTAAAAAAAAAAAGAACTAGAAAACTTATAAATCTTCCACCTCAGACTTACATAGATTCATTCATTAATTTGAGATTAACTAAGGGCCAACAAAGATTCAAAACATATGATACATATAATAACAATTGCACCCAAATCTGATTTAATATTTTCTAGAGCAAGAGTATTTTATAAAGGACTTTGGTTTTACAATTAATGCATAAGTAGTGTTGCTTTTCCTCAGTTAAAAAGAAACAAAAAAGAGTATTCCTCTCCCTTGCACCATAATTCATGCATATCGCAACAAATCTAAGAAAATATTGTCTCCACATCTTAAAGCGGGTCAACCTCTACTTGCACAGATATAGACATGTGAGCATATTCTCAAATACCAACATATTTTAGCCATACACAATATCTGGAGCTTTGCATATAGTATAGTAAACCAGATCGTTTACCTTCATCCCTCTTTGATAACTTGTGCTCAGTGATCTGTGCAAACACGGAATCAAAAGAAGAATGAGTCAAACTTATTAATGGGAGCTAAAAATGGATCAAAAATAGCTAATTCATTTATCTTTACCTTCCTGGTCCCCGCTGCATCGCGTTCTTTCAAATGACGTTCCAACTCCTCCCTTTCTCTCTGATCACGCAACCTTTCCTCTTCTGACTGTCACCATTTATCACGTGGAGTATTAGAGAATGAATTAAGCGTAGAATAGAAAAAAAAAAAACACAAGGCCATAAGGATGTGGTCTTCCAACAAAGGACTAACGACAGATATTGAAATATTGAAATGGCCAGGGCCCTAATCAAGGTCGTTCAATCCAAACATCTTCTTGAAAAGAAGATCTCATGTTACTCTTTAAAATGATTCTATAAGAAATTTTCTATGCATATATGTAATACTACCTCAGAACCATCATCTTCATCATGGACAGTTCTTCGCTTCACTTTCCTCTGTGGTACTACCTACATCAAATTCAACATCATCATAGCATATTACCAATACAATAAGGGAGTACCTTAACATAAGTAAATATAAATACCTCCTCATCATCTATGTCATCCTGAGGCTCGCTTCTTCTCCTGAACTTCTTTTTTCGACTTCCCTCCTTTTTGGGTGATGAAGAAACAGGCGTTATATCATCATCGGCATCATCGTCCTCCAAAAGTGTGTACGTCTTTTGCTTCCGTGCAAGCATAGCTGCCTCTCTTTCTTTTTGTTGATATTCCTAGCAAAAAACAAAGAGGTAAGAAAATAGTATAATTGTTATTGTTATTTACATTGATAATGAAGTGTTTGACAACACCTACATTTGGCCCGGAACTCTTGTGCTCCACTTTGGCAAAAATTTCTTTGGCGAACCCAACCGTTTCAGCAGAGGATGAGATTCCCAAGCCCACCAGTTGATTGATAATCTCGGTGGGAGATGAAGCTTTCTTAGCTAAAACCAATATGAAAAATAAACCGATTATTAGTGTTAAAAAGAAAACATATTCTCCATCGCCATAACCAAAATACTCTGAAAGTTTTACGTGTAGAAGAACTTACACAAAGTGATCACGTACTGCACAACGGTTGGTTGTGAATATCCCAAAAGGGACATCAACTTATCAGAAACCCAAGTCTTCAGATCACTACTCATTTTAGCTAACTGCATTACCAGGAAAATAGACAAAACTTTATTATAAGCCATCAAGCGGAAAGTTTTTATTGAAATCAACACAATTTCGAATACTAACGAACTTCCTAAACGAGTTAAAGTTATCAAGAGCTTCATTATAATTGTAATTGATAGCATCCACACTAAGTCCTAAACATACAAACTTGCAGAGTTCAATAGAACAATTTTCTCAGCTAGGTTTAGCCAGAATTTGCAGCGAATAACCCATTAGATTCCAAATTCAACAAAACTTGCACAAATAAACTTGGCCAACCTGTAGAAGAGCACTCGGCTCAGATTCCGGACGACGTTAATGGTGGTGCGGCGGCGGCGACGATGGGGCGGCGGAATTTCTCCGGCAGAGTTTGGGAATTTTGTATTTAAAATTTGGGTTTAAGGAAAATTGAAAGAAAGAAGTTAACGACGTGTCTTTTATTTTTATTATTTTTTCTTTCTCAATGTCCTTCGACACAAACTCAAAAATAACATAAACAAAAAGAAATAGAGTTTCAAATTCTAGTAAATAAATTTTCCTCCTTTGGTAATTTAACGTATTACACATATTATATATTTTCCTTTATTAATTTAACGAATTTTTATTTTATATATAGTAGAAGTAGGAATGTTAAGTTACACTACTATCTAGTGATACTACTATTAAGTTTTTTAATCTAAGAATGTGTTCTCTATAATGGAAAATTATTATAGGAAAAGATAAAAATCACCCTTTAAATTTTTCACGTTTTTTCACATTTTCCTACTTTCTATTTATTTTTCCTCTTCCCTTTCACTCTAATGGAAGGAAAATATTTTCACTCTCATGTTGGTGGGATAATATTTTCCATTAAAGAAAGAGTAAAATTATTCATCATTGGGAAAATATGAGAAATTTAAAGGGTGATTATTCTTTTTTCTCTCATTTTCCCATGATAATTTTTTATCATAAAGAACACACCCTAAGAAAATTATGGCCCGACACTCAAATTTTCAAATGGTTTAAAGGGTCCATTTAGTTGAATTTGTATAGAATAAAGGCCCAATTCTCGAAACATTTTTCTAGATAGGTTCAATTAGACTTTGTGCACAAATAAATACATTAACCCAGATTATTGTTTAACTATTCGATTTGGGTTTGTTGTATGTAAAATCTGTTCTCAGCTTGGAATTAATAAAAATATGGTATAATTTTCGGTTTACTGGTTCAATTCGATCGAATGTGATTCCCGAAATGCAAACTATAACAAAAAGAAACAAAAAAAATATATTTACATATATAGAGGGAAGGGTTCACGTGCAAATAAATTCTAGTGTGCGAAATGCAAATTAAACTTAAATCTATATAAAATCATGCTTACAGTCATACAAAATTATGCTTATGGTACATAATTGTACTTATGGCTTATTTTGTGCTTATAAGCACAAAATATACCATAAGCATAATTTTGTATAGTGATGGAGTCCAAGAATCATGGAGTCAAGATCTCGTTCGTGTTCCAACTGGGCCGGTGACAAGAGCTCGAGCTAAGAAGTTCAAGGAAGGTTTACAAGGCTTGATTCAAGAGGTTTGGGCTCAAGAGTGGATGAAGAAGCCCATTGGAGAAGGCGGACTGGACAGCCCGCGAGTTATCAATTTCATCGAGTGTGTTCGGGCTGAAGATTAAAGACTTTAATTCATGTGTTTAATTAACAGCCCACGTTTTGTGCCTTAAGGCTGCGTTTGGTAATCATCTCAAGATGAGGAATGATGATTCATCTCAAGATGACTCATATGAATAGTGTCAAGATGAATCATTCATCTCTCCATTTGGTAGCAAAAAATTCAGACCCGGATGATATCATATTGTGTTTGGTACAAATTGCAAAACTCTAGATTAAAATTTAAGTTGACTATTTTACCCTTATTAAATACCCCTACCGATTTCACTGTTTATCGTTGAGATTAAATAGTACCCTTTATTATTTATTATTTATTACTCTGTATTATTATTATTATTATTATTATTATTATTATTATTATTATTATTATATTGTTGAGTTATTATTTTTCTTATTCTTGTTAATATTATAATTATTACTATTATTATAATTGTTACTATTACTATTACTATTATTATTATTATTTATTACATTATTATTATTATTATTATTATTATTATTATTATTATTGATATTATTTATTTATTTATTATTATTATTATTATATTACATTATTATTATTATTTTATTACATTATTATTTATTATTATTACTATTATTATTATTATTATTTTATTACATTATTATTATTATTATTGATTTATTATTATTATTATTACTATTATTGTTATTATTTATTTATTTATTATTATTATTATTATTTTATTACATTATTATTATTATTATTATTATTTGAAATCGTATAAATACATAAGGGTAAAATGGTAAGAGAGAGAAAGTATTGTGTTACTGTTTTAATGAGTTCACCTCATCCGACCAAAACGTGAGATGACTAAACAAGGCGGAACAGTGAAATATCAACGGGCCTTGCATTCATCTCGGGCCCTCCAGTTTATTTTAGTTGGTTACCAAACAGTGAGATGAACCAAGATGATCTCTCTCATCTTGGTTCATCTTGGTTCATCTTCTTTACCAAACACACCCTAAAGGCTTTATTTTTTGGCTTTGTTATGCTAATTAAGTGGGTTGGACCATACTTTGATTTTGCTCAAGTTATTTCCTAGTTTGACTAGGTCTAGATAGGTTTATTTGAACTATAAATAGAGAACATATGTAATGGCCGAAAATTATCTATCATTAATCATAATTGTGAGTTTTTATTCTCTCTTGAGAGTTATTCGAGTTCCTCTTGATTATTCCAAGATGAATTCTCTTATCAGCGAATCAACGAGTCAATCAAACCTCGTTGTGTGTCATTCATCGTCTCCGTGTGACTAAGGCGATCATCACTTGGGGTATAGGGGGTTTAGGCCGATTATATATCATTTGTGGGATTAGACTTTAGGTATATTGAGATATCCATCGGTTATATTCTCAGTTCGTGTCTTCCGCATGCGTGTTGAATTACGAATCGAGCAAGGTTCGTATCATTTGGTACCAGAGCCAGATCGTCTTCCGGGCGTTCAGGTTTATCGTATCCCTCTTTTATTTCGTTCGTTTATAGTGTCAAAAAAAAAAAGTTCTCAGATTTGTTCGTTGTCTATTTTGCGTTTTCGTTCGTGTTTGATCGAGTCGTTTATTGCTTTCGTTTCTTCGTGTCGTTCGTAGAGTTTTAAAAAAAAATCGAGTCGTATCTGTTGCTTCAATTCGTTCGTGTCGTAATAGAATCATATCTTTTGTATTCATCCTTCGTTTGAGTTATCGTCGCATTAAAAAAAAAGAAAAAAAAGAAAAGTAAGTGCGACGTTTTAGCATATCTAGTTCTATGTTTCGTTTCTTGATTGAGTCTTGAGTGATTCTTACGTTGGGTAGTAGTTGTGTCTTTGTTTTCTTCAAGTTTCGTTGGTAAAACTTAAAACGAACGTATCTTTTGATCTATTTGGCCGATTTTTCTCCATAATACCTTAACTAACCTTTATTTCTTCTTTGTTTGTGTTAAAAAAAAAACTAAAAAAAAAACAGGTATGTCGGGAAAGGATGGTAAAGATGGAGCCGGCAATGACCTGCCGGAAGATCAACTTGTTGGCAATCCAAACAACAAGCTCTTGTTCGATGCATTGGAATCAGAATTGGCCAAGATAATGAGAGCTGAGTTGGAGGAGGTGCATGCGAGGATCAATGAGGTTGAACAAAGCAAGCAGTTTGAGTCCCCTCATAGCAGCGGACGTAGAGGTGGACGAGGTGACCGAGGTAGAGGTAATGGCAGAGGTCGAGGGTATGTTCCATATAGACAGCCAGACTATGATTATTATGAGGAGCAGACAGACCTCGAAGTTGATCCAGATGGCCATGGTGGATATAGAGGATAGAGCAGAGAAGATAACAATCTGAACAACATCAAGATGAACATTCCTTTGTTCTAAGGGAAGAATGATCCGGAGGCTTATCTAGAGTGGGAGAAGAAGGTTGAGCTGCTGTTTGAAGCTCAGAATTATTCTGAGTTGAAGAAGGTGAAGTTGGCAGCACTTGAGTTTTCGGATTATGCCCTTGTTTAGTGGGATCAGTTGGTGAAGAATCGGAGGAGAAATAAAGAGGGACCTATTCAGACTTGGCATGACATGAAGACAATTATGAGGAAGCGATTTGTCCCAGCTCATTACTACAGAGAGTTGTACAATAAGCTTCAAACTTTGAGACAGGGGTCTAGAAGTGTGGATGAGTACTTCAAGGATATGGAAGTAACCATGATTCGCGCCAATACTAAGGAGGATAGTGAGGCGACAATGGCACGATTCTTGTCTGGTCTAAATTGGGAGATTCAAAATATTGTAGAGCTACAACCTTATCTTGAATTGGACGAGATGGTACACAATGCCATAAAGGTAGAGAACCAGCTCAAGAGGAGGGGAGCAGCGAGGCAGAATCAGTCCACTGTCAGGCAGAGTCAGAGCAATTGGAAGCAGTTCCAAATAGCTGCGAGTGATTCCTCGACCAAAGGGAACCGATGGAAGAAAGAGGATTGGCCGAAATAAGAGAAGAAGTCGTTTGTGAAGGCACGATCAGATTCAGTGAGTTCCTCAACTCAAGATAAAACATCAGTGCCTGAAACTCGTAATCGTGATCGCAAGTGTTTCAAGTGTCAAGGCTTCGGGCATATTATGAGTGAGAGCCAAAATCGAAGAGTGAAGATCATGCGAGATAATGGAGACGTTGTGACTGATGATGAGGAGGTGGATCCTACGATGCCAGCCTTGGAGGATTCTGACGAGGCAGAGGATAGTGAGGAGACGATCATACCACCAGTGGGACGCATTTGTGTTGCAAGGAGAGCTTTGAGCGTCCAAAATTATGTGGACGAATTGGTGCAGCGAGAGAACATTTTTCACACGAGATGTTAAGTGAAAGATCAGTTATGCAGTGTCATCATAGATGGAGGGAGTTGTACCAACGTGGCTAGTACGGCCATGGTTCGAAAATTGGCGCTACATGTGTTGTCCCATCCGAAGCCGTACAGATTGCAATGGCTGAATGAAACGGGCATCGTCAAGGTTACAAAGCAAGTGAAGGTTCCGTTTAGCATCGGAAAGTATGTGGATGAGGTTGTGTGTGATGTAGTTCCGATGCAGGCGAGCCACATCCTGTTGGGACGGCCTTGGCAGTTTGATCGGCGAGTGACTCATGATGGCTTCACCAACAAGTACTCTTTTGAGTATAATCACAAGAAGGTGTCACTAGTCCCGCTCACTCCGAAAGAGGTGTATGAAAATCAAGTTCTGTTGCAAAAGGAGGCGGATGAGTTGAAGTTGAAAGGGCAAAAGGTGGAGAAGGTGGAGAATAAGGAGAAGGGAGTTGTGCAGAAGTCGTGTTTGGCGAGGGCGAGTGATCTGAAGTTGGCGGTTCAGGAGGAGAGGCCTTTGATTGTACTTTTGTACAAGGAGAACTTTTTATCTACTAACGATCTAGACTTTCTTCCCCCTTCTATTTCTTTTGTTTTGCAGGAATTTGATGATGTCTTTCCCGAAGAAACACCTTCAGGCTTACCACCAATTCGAGGGATAGAGCATCAGATTGATTTTGTGCATGGTGCGACACTTTCAAATAGGCCAGCTTATCGAACCAATCCAGAGGAGATGAAGGAGCTAGAGAGACAGATTGGAGAGTTGTTGGCCAAAGGGCACGTGAGGGAAAGTTTAAGTCCTTGTGCAGTTCCTGTGCTACTTGTGCTGAAGAAGGACTCGACGATGAGGATGTGTTGTGACTGTCGAGCTATTAATAACATCACGGTAAAGTATCGACATCCCATTCCTCGTTTAGATGATATGCTTGATGAATTGCATGGCTCTTGTGTGTTTTCCAAGATTGATTTGCGTAATGGATATCATCAAATTAGGATTAAGGTAGGTGATGAATGGAAAACTACTTTTAAGACAAAACTTGGTTTGTATGAGTGGTTGGTTATGCCTTTTGGTTTAACTAATGCTCCTAGTATGTTTATGCGTCTTATGAATCATGTTTTGCGTGCTTATATTGGCAGATTTGTTGTTGTCTACTTTGATGATATTCTCGTTTATAGCACTAGTCATGATGAGCATGTTGAGCATTTGAGGTCTGTTTTAGGGGCACTTAGGAAAAAAAAGTTATACGCTAATCTAAAAAAATGCATCTTTTGTACGGACAAGCTTATTTTTCTTGGTTTTGTTGTTAGTGCACAGGGTGTACAGGTTGATGAGGAGAAAATACGAGCTATCCAAGGTGGCCAAGTCCGAAGAGCATTGGAGATGTTAGAAGTTTTCATGGACTTGCTAGCTTCTATCGGCGATTCGTGCCACATTTCAGCAATGTTGCAGCACCGTTGACTGAAGTGATCAAAAAGAATGTGGAGTTTCATTGGGGAGAAGATCAAGAAGAGGCGTTTCAGCTTTTGAAGTACAAGTTGACACACGCCCCGGTATTATCTCTTTCTAACTTTTCTAAATCTTTTGAGATTGAATGTGATGCTTCTGGTGTTGGAATTGGTGCAGTTTTGATGCAAGAGGGGCGGCCCGTTGCGTACTTCAGCGATAAGTTAAGTGGACCGCCGTTGAGCTATCCAACATACGATAAGGAGTTGTACGCTTTGGTGAGGGCCTTGAAAACGTGGCAGCATTACTTGTGGGCCAAGGAGTTCGTCATTCACACCGATCATGAGTCGTTGAAGCACTTGAAGGGGCAGCACAAGCTGAACAAGAGGCATGCTAGGTGGATGGCGTTCATTGAGACGTTTCCATACGTCATCAAGTATAAGCAAGGTAAAGAGAATGTGGTGGCTGATGCACTTTCTCGGAGGTATGCCTTGATCTCTACTCTAGATGCTAAGTTGCTTGGTTTTGAGTGCATCAAGAGTCTTTATGAGAGTGATGATGATTTTGGTGAGATTTATCGAGCATGTGAGAAATCTGCGAGTGGAGAGTATTTTAGACATGATGATTACTTGTTTAGGAAGAATAAGTTGTGTGTTCCTAAATGCTCTTTACGTGAATTGCTTTTGCTTGAATCTCATGGTGGGGGTTTGATGGGACATTTTGGCATTGCTAAGACTTTAGCTGCTTTGCCTGAACATTTTTTTGGGCCTCATATGAAACGTGATGTTGCGAGAATTTGTGGTAGATGTGTTACATGTAAGCAAGCTAAGTCTAAAGTGAGTTCCCATGGATTGTATACACCATTGCCTATTCCTAACGCACCTTGGATTGATATTTCTATGGATTTTATGTTAGGATTGCCTAGGAGTAAGCGTGGTCGAGATTCCATCTTTGTGGTTGTTGATAGATTTTCTAAGATGGCACATTTCATTCCATGTCATAAATTTGATGATGCATCTCATGTGGCTGATTTGTTCTTTAGAGAGGTTGTTAGATTGCATGGCCTGCCTATGACTATTGTTTCTGATAGAGATTCTAAGTTCTTGAGCTACTTTTGGAAGACTTTATGGGGTAAGTTGGGTACTAAACTCTTGTTTTCTACTACTTGTCATCCACAAACTGATGGTCAAACTGAAGTAGTTAATAGGACTTTATCTACTTTGCTTAGAGCTATCATTAAGAAGAACATCAAGCCTTGGGAAGAATGTTTGCCTCATGTTGAATTTGCTTATAATCGTTCTGTTCATTCTGCTACTCAGTTTTCACCGTTTGAGATTGTCTATGGTTTTAATCCTTTAACTCCGTTAGATTTATCTCCTTTACCTGAGCATGAGCATACTAATCTTGATGGCCAGAAAAAGGCTGATTTTGTGAAACAGATTCATGAGAAGGCAAGGATGAACATAGAGAGGCGAACAGAACAGTACGCCAAACAAGCCAACAAAGGGCGTCGCCAAGTAGTGTTTGAACCCGGTGATTGGGTTTGGGTGCATATGCGCAAGGAGAGGTTTCCATTGCAACGGCGTTCGAAGCTGCTACCTCGAGGCGATGGACCTTTTCAAGTGTTGGAGCGCATCAATGATAATGCCTACAAATTGGACTTACCTGGTGAGTATAATGTTAGTGCTACTTTCAATGTTACTGATTTGAGTCCTTTTGATGTAGGTGACGCTTTGGATTTGCGGACAAATCCTCTTCAAGAGGAGGGGAATGATGGAGTCCAAGAATCATGGAATCAAGATCCCGTTCATGTTCCAAGTGGGCTAGTGACAAGAGCTCGAGCTAAGAAGTTCAAGGAAGGTTTACAAGGCTTGATTCAAGAGGTTTGGGCTCAAGAGTGGATGAAGAAGCCCATTGGAGAAGGCGGACTGGACAGCCCGCGAGTTATCAATTTCATCGAGTGTGTTCGGGCTGAAGATTAAAGACTTTTGTTTTAATTCATGTGTTTAATTAACAGCCCACGTTTTGTGTCTTAAAAGGCTTTATTTTTGGCTTTGTTATGCTAATTAAGTGGGTTGGACCATACTTTGATTTTGCTTAAGTTATTTCCTAGTTTGACTAGGTCTAGATAGGTTTATTTGAACTATAATTAGGGAACGTATGTAATGGCCGAAAATTATCTATCATTAATCATAATTGTGAGTTTTATTCTCTCTTGAGAGTTATTCGAGTTCCTCTTGATTATTCCAAGACGAATTCTCTTATCGGCGAATCAACGAGTTAATCAAACCTCGTTGTGTGTCATTCATCGTCTCCGTGTGACTAAGGCGATCATCACTTGGGGTATAGGGGGTTTAGGCCGATTCTATATCATTTGTGGGATTAGACTTTAGATATATTGAGATATCCATCGGTTATATTCCCAGTTCGTATCTTCAGCGTGCTTGTTGAATTACGAATCGAGCAAGGTTCGTATCATATAGCTTTAAGTATAATTCTGTATAGCTTTAAGCATAATTCGCACTTCGCACACTAGGATTTAAATTTATATATTTATTTTGGTTCTAATATTATCTAATATAATTATAAGTGGCCTATATCTATCTATAAATATTAAAAATAGACGGATTAATATTTGAAATGAATATAAATTAATTTCGGAATAATCAAAAATTTGTGTATTTTGACCTCCTAATGGCTTTGTCTTTGTGGCATGGTCTTTGTAAAAATATATATGTGCCGTGAACTTTACTATGTTTTTACATTTCTAGCACAAGAAAAAAAAAGTAGGTGTCGAATAATTAACGAGATTATCGGAATGGAATATATTTCGTATCATAAATTAAGAATGTTCAATTACGCGTTGTGAGCACACTTAATATACTCGTAATAATGATATATATAAAAAGAATATTATAAATATATACCCAACAAATTAAATTTGCTCAATGAAACTAAACCCTATTTAAAAGTTCGTTAACATATATGTACATGTGTCTTTGTAACCAAGTGTATCGCAATGCAAATGTAATATACTATGTTCTTTTCAATCTATAGCTAGTTGACTTTTTAATGATTTTTTTCTTTTCTTTTTTTCAATTATGTCTGAGTCCCCATGGATTTAAGAAGCCATTTATTTAAGTGGTTAGCAATGAACTTGTGACATGCCTGCCTTGAACAGGCAAGATAAATTCCTAGTTGATTAACTATTGAGACTTGCTCAACATTGTGATGTCAAGGAAGAGACCAACTTGTATATATATATATATATTTGGTACTGTATTTAATTTATTCAGCTGGGTTTGGCTAATACAAGTGTTCCCACTTCCCACATAGTGATGCTACAGCTTTTTCATTTTTGCAGAAAATTAGTGCATGTTTAGTGTTCATATATCTTGCTTTGACTTTGACTTGGGATTAAAGATGTGTGATTTAAAATTTTCAGTTCATCCTTCATTTCATGCCTTTCATCATTTTTATTTTTATATTTTTAACTAAATTAACAGGAAATTTAAAAGCCGCACCATGGAGAACTCGAACCCAAGACCTTTGGTTTAGGGCATTAACCTCATACGGCTAGACCAACACACGCATACATGCCTTTCATCATTAGTTAATAATGATGTTTCTAATAAAACCAAGTTAAATCCATGTTTCAACCACTGTTTAAAAAAAAATGTTTAACATCGACCTGGAGGCCGAATCAGCATGACCTTTCAATTCCCAACTTTTTCGATCAACTGTCTTCGAACTGGACAAATTCCGCGAGATATCATATCACCCTTGAGCCCATAACAGGTTCTCAATTCAATTGGTTCGATCGGTAAGTCCCCTTATTGTAGCTCTGGTTCGATATACTATATATATACTAAAAGAGCTCAAAAGGTAGTTATGATGCTATGACTCTTCATTCTTGTACTTATATCGAGTGCATTTACTCGATGATGACCGATTCGATGTGCATTTTGAAGTGAAAATATGGGATCGTTTTAAGCCATGCACATATATACATACTTTTTTTTTATCAGACAAACACAACACATCCACACACACGCACTCAAAATGACTCGAATCCCCGACCTCTTGATTAGACGGGAAAAGTCTTACCAACTGAGTTGGTGTTATATGTACACGTACTTAATTTTAGATTTAATTTTATGGCATTATTTTATCACTTAATTTTAGATTTAATTTTATGGCATTATTTTATCTCAAGTACACGTCCTACTCCTCAAATACTCGAAAAAGTACGCAAAATGCAGTACTTAGGGTAAAGGACTTTAATTTTATTTTAGAGGTGGGACCGTTGATGCAATCTACTAAGCATGCATATAACCACAATGAGATTAATGGAACATGCTTCGCTAATTACAAAGTGATGAAAGTGCAAAGTCCACTAATGCTGGTGTTTGAGTCCAAAATTAATTAATATTACCCCTCCCTAATCTCAAGCCAAATACCAACACCTATATATGTAATCTATTTATAGAAAATAAATTTGCCAATTTGAAATAACAAGATGCATAAAACGAAAATAGTCGTTATTATGTGTAAGAATATATATTTAATCATAGAATTAGATAGGTCATTACAAATATGTAGAAATAAAATTAGTATAAGTTTTTTGGTGTTAGGATTAGGTCTTGGATGGTGTTGAATAGTGAGAAGAAATTTACTAATAAATGCCAAAGAAAGGCATCTACCTTTTCTACTCTACTTAATAATGTCACTCACAAGGCGTGGGAGAAGACAAAGTGAGTGAGTGGCCAACTTTTCTTTCTTTCTTTTATTAAAAAATAAAAATAAACATTCTTGTCAATTTCACCATCAAAATACTTGTACTCTTTGCTCCCAAGTGAAGTCACTTTACACATACAATGTTTTTTAGGATATATTCTAAAATATCTTCGTGATCTTTAGGAAATCGTGTTAGTTAGAAGCCATCCTAACAAAAATTCATACTAGAGTTAATTGCTTTAAATGTTCCAACATTTAACCTAATTAGCAATTACGACACAATTAGTGAGGTATACTTATATTGAAAATGACGACTAATTGCTAGCGCCCCTTGCTATTTCTTGGCGCGCTCGTTTGGATTGACCAGCTGAGATATCCAAACTTTCGTTTTCAGATTCAGTTAGTTTTATGTTTTGTCTTTCATTCCTTCTTTATACAATATACATTGATAAGTCCTTTGTATGATGGTTCTTTATTTATGAACAAATCGGGGGTTTGTCTAACTCTTCACCTTTAGTGGTATTTTGATAATATATTTTTTTAAAAAAAGTAATTAATCTTTGTTTTATATGGAATCTTAATCATATTATGAAATGTCATATACTCCTACTAAAAATCGCGGTTAGATAAATGGTCGAAACTATGTTTTATATAATGATTGTATACATATTGTATATAAAGTGTTTATTATTGTAGTTCGAAGGGGTCATTAATAATTAACTTTGACTAAGTGTTAATTAAGTGTAATAATCTTACCTTATATATAATTCCGCAGCGGATTCGGAGCACCACGTTAATTCATATGCTTACGTGGCATCACCTACGGCCTACATTTTTATTTATCTAAAATCTATTTATTTATATATATTAATTATTATTTATATATTTTATATTGTATATATATATATATTTGCACTTCAAATCTAAAATCTATTTATTTATATATATTAATTATTATTTATATATTTTATATTGTATATATATATATATTTGCACTTCAAATTTAAAAATTTAATTATAATTATGAGGAGGGGAGGATTCGAACTCATGATCTCTAACACAATAGTCTATATCTTATACCACTTCACCACATCATTCATTAATATTATTTAAGGCATACAATATATTATATGTTTCGTTCCGGATTTGGAGCACCACAATCACATGCCTACGTGGCGTCTCCTACATTCTCCATTAATTATTTATCTAAAATCTATATATTTATACAAATTAATTCTAATTTTATATTCTATATATTAATAGAATTTCAAATATATATAATTACGATAAGAATATGTAGATTGATATATTTGTAAGTTTATAAGATAATCATTAAACTATTTATGAATTCGTAGTGTTAGTGCGCACAAATCAATTCATAGTTGTTAATATAACAATGAATAAAATTTTAAACTATTGATTTAATTGTGTTTATGAGTAAATATAGATGTATTTTAGATAAATAAGAATGAAGGATGGAAAATACCATTTTATATTGTATTTCTATTTATTTAAAATATCCCGGGGGCGGTCCTACATGTAAGTCATGATGAAGACATCGTATATTCAACGGGGGGAGATTGTGACATCCCACATCGAATAAGTATGCGGTGCTATTTTTGAGTTTGTTAATATATTTTGGCCTTAACACAACTTCAATTGAGATGGCCCGTTGCCCAAGAAATTTGTAAAAATCTTTTAATATGTATATATGTATACTATTAGACATAAAATCAATTTTGAGGTGGCCCGTTGGCCGAAATATTAGATTTGAATCGATCATACTAAAATATTTTTGAGTTAAAATGTGACATCCCACATCAAATAAGTATGGGATGTCAAGACAGTATAAGTATGGGCTCAATAGATTCTCTAGCAACTTGAGTTAACCATTTTAGCAAAGCGAGGACGAACGTCAAGTAGTTGCTTGCGGGCCCATTGTGCCACCATAGCGTAATGGGCTTCCACCCCGTGGTACCGGGGCATTACAAATGGTATCAGAGCCAACCCCGGGCGAGCTCCATGGGCCCGGGGGCAGTCCTACATGTAAGTCACGATGAAGACGTCGTATATTCAACGAGGGGAGACTGTGACATCCCATATCAAATAAGTATGGTCTGTCTGTCAAGATAGTATAAGTATGAGCTCAAATAGACTCTTTAGCAACTTGAGTTACACGTGGGTTTTATAATTATTATTTTAATATTAAAAATTTATTTTAAATTCTATTAGTTGTACCTCGAATTATTTGAAATAAAAAAAATATTATTTTATTGTAAAGAATCCAACAATGTAAACCAAAATAAGGCTTCTAAATAATGAATTAGAGGATGTCAAGTTATTTAAAAATTTAATCTTGAAGGACAGAGCATTGTTAAAATAAATTTGGTTAAAATTTAATGGAAAAAATGCTAAAGTAGGCTAAAGAGTGCATTCTAATTAGAACTAATTAATAAAAAAATATATTTTTATATGAAATACATATCAAAATGAAGGGCCAGCTGGTATAGGAACCAGCGGGTCGAGGGTCCAACTTTTAGTACCCGTACCCGAACTGCCGCCTTCGACGGGTACGGTTCCGAACCCAAACCGGCGAGTACGGGTACGAGTACAAACACCAACCCTCCAATATGTATACGAATGCGTGTACGGGTCGATGTGTACGATTATTTTGGCCATCTCTAGAACTATGTCCCGAAAAATGTTTCGTGAAGGGTATTTTTGCTTCGAAGTAGCAACGTTAAAGGTGTTTTTGCTACTTTTCTTTAAAAAAAAAAGAAAAAAAAGAAAACGAAAGTAAAATATTTTGAGCTAAGGCTATTTTCAGTTCCAGTTGATCAATCTAAACTGTTTTTGATTTATAATATTTTTAAATTTAAGACACTTGACAATATATTATACACGTTTCAACGATTATCAGGTCATCCTTATCGGGCTGGGGGTATTTTTTAGTTTGGGTTGATTAGGCTAAACCGTTTTTCAGTAAAAAAAAGTATTTTGGCTCTAACACTATTTCGGTATGAGGTGGCCCGTTGGTCAATAAGTTTTGAATTTTTTTGCCCTAACACTATTTCGATTTTGAGGTGGCCCATTGGCCAAAAAGTTTTTGAAATTTTTTGCCCTAACACTATTTCGATTTTGAGGTGGCTCATTAGCCAAAAAGTTTTTGAAATGCTCTTAGTATGTATCAATAAATATGTTTTTTTATTTTTTTTATTTTTTTATTTTTTTATTTTTTTTAGACTCAAGTTCAGTTTTGATATTTTTAAAATTATTTTAGTATGTATCGATAGCTATAATTTTCAATTTTTTGTAACAAAAAAATATATTTTTAATTTCAAACACTTGACAATATATTAGGCACAAAATCGATTTTGAGGTGGCCCATTAGTCAATATAATTTTAGAATTCTTTAGTATGTATCGATAACTATAATTGTAATTTTTTTTAACAAAATTGTATATTTTCAATATAAAACACTTCACAATAAATTAAACATAAAATGAGAATCGTTTCAAAATTTTCTATTGATCGGGCAGACCTTAATGCTATTTTCTAAACAGAGTACACCATATTAAAATATTTTTTAATAAAATTTAATTTGATTTTGTAACACTTTTTTTTAACAAATTATCATAATACAATCATCTTAATAAATACTACAATAAAATGACATCTCGTCGAATTTCGACGGGATACAAACTAGTTGTATAATTGATAGTGCATATACATAATTAAGAAGTTGAGTTGTGGGGGCATATTTCTCAAATTAATAAGTCGTTCAAAACTTCAATTAATGCCTTTGGATAAATGCTAAGGTCCAAACTTAGAGGAATAGCATAGTTATGCTAAATAGATGTCCATTTTTGGCCTTCTTGTTCTTATGAAATGGCAAGTTTACCCTTAATGTGTCTTGTTCCCAAATTTTATTAACATATATTTCCTCCATTTTTTTATAAGTGTACCCCATCATCAAATTATGTGTACCAAAGAAATGTGTAAATTTTTCATTTTAACTTAATTTATCATTCTTTGTTTTTGAAACACAAAATTATATGAGTATAACATTAATTATAGAGATAATTAAAGTGGAAAAAAAATTAGCTATTAATATATCATAAAATTCCGAAATAGGACACTTGAAGCAAACAAGAATAAAAGTTAAATAGAATACTTACAAACAACGGAAGGAGTATTACATTTTAATGCAATTTAGATAGCCTAATTTGTGGTCCTCCAAAGTTGGTGAAAGATGCAATTAATTACACACATTGTTAATTGGAAAACTTCAAGCAACTTTAGTCTTCACTTCACAAGGAGGACTATAAAATGCAATAATAGGAAATGCATCTACTGAAATGCAAACGTTAAAGGTGCGTTCTCTTTGAGGGAAAAAAGTATATATATATTATTTTCCTCATTTTTTTTCTTGATCCTTTAGATAAGAGAAAATATTTTTTGGACAACTTTTTTTTTTCTAACTTTTCACTTCACATCATGATAATATTTTTTACTCACTTCGAATGATAATATTTTCCCACATTTTCCACTTTAGAGAACAAATGATAAAGTAAGCGAGAGACCATATTATAGGATAAACTTTTTCATCATTTTGTTATCTATCAATTTTCTTTTCCACCAAAGAGAACACGGCCTGAGAAAACATTACCAATTTATATTGTTTGGTGTAACTATCTAAATTCCCATTTTATCATAATTAATTGATTAATTATCTCGATATTTACTTTCTTAAGTGAAACAACATTCGACACTAAATAATCTTGACCAACGAACTCTTCTTCCTTACCCACTCACACTTTATAATCTCATGACTAAATCAAGAATCACTTAACATAGAAATATGGAATGGAGAATCTTGCACTAGTTCTTTCTTAGTACATCTCAAGATTGTTATTGTGTTTCATATAAATATACTGTAGTAGTGAAACCCAAATCACACACAATGTGCACCCACATGGAAATCTTTTTGGGACACACTTGGGTCAGCTAGAGGTACCGTGCGGCCGAGCTAAAACAATGACACTTTTATTCATATAGATTGTCACTTTTCTGTATAAAGATTGACACTTTTAAAAATTATCATTTTATTCGTAAAATAATTATGTTAAAGATTGACATTTTTATTCATATAGATTGACACTTTTCTGTATAAAGATTGACACTTTGGGCCCGGCCGCACGGTGCCTCCGGCTGACACAAGTTTTTGTCAATTTTTTTCCTTTATTAGAAGAAAATAATTTAAAAATATGTGAACCACATCATAGAAATTGTCCCCTAATTAATAACCAACGACGTGCTAAACTCACTTCCAAGTGTTGATCACTACAAAAGAAACAAGAGGATGACAACATTTTATGGACTTTGTACAGCTAAATCCTACTATCAATGCCGGCTATTAATGGGACACTAAATACTAAATAGAGAAAGAAAGAGAGCCGGCTTATTAAGAAGAAATTAAAAAAAAAGAAAATTAAATTGCGTGTGTGCAAAGGCCTGCACTTTGATCAGACTTCAATTCTGTTCTTTACCCTAAAAAAATTTAAAAAATTAAAAAAAAGAAAAGAAAAGAAAAGGTGTTGTTTGTGGGTAATTACTACTCCACAAAGCATGAACTCGTGACAAAGTTGTTGAACTATAAACGTTGTCAACATAAACTTGCTTCCAAGTCGCTTTTCTCCAACTAAATTATGCTGTACTTTGTTTCTTTATCGAATGCTCGGCTTTTACCTAATTCATTAATTAATTAGTTCTAGGAAAATACTGTTTTTCTTTTCTTTCTTTTTTTACATTTAGTTTTATTTAAATCAATTTTACCTAACTAAATTTAGGAGAACGCTATTCTTTCTCCTATTCGAAATGATAGAAATGCTCTCATACCCACCATGAATACACTTAATGTGTCAACGGCTAATGTGTATTAATTATATTTTCCTTTAAAATTTAATTATTTTTGTTAGGATTTAGTTATTTTTGGTATAATTTATTTTTATAAAGTATACTAATTAATTTACTTCTTAAATATAACGATGCTACCTCAGTCGTGGATATATTAAGAGCATCTTTAGCCAGCCGGAGAGGAGGGGCTCGAGCCCGCTCGCGAGCCCGCGCTGACGAGCTCCCCGGCCGGCGAGCCCAACTCGCAATGCCAAGCCCGGCTCGCGCCCTTCCCACTCCCCTGTGCTGACGTCATTATGACATCAGCCAGGTATTAATTTTTTTTTTTAATTCGATTTTCAGCCAAAAAAAATAAAATAATAATAAAAATTCAACCGTTGCTTTGCAACGGCTCTCTCCCCCTCCTCCCTATAAATTCTCACACTCACATACATAATTTCTACACCATTTATACACAATTTTTACACAATTTTCACACAATCTATCTAAAAAAATCCATATTTTCTACAATTTCACTCCATCAATATGTCAAGCTCTTCCGAAATTTCATCCGGTTCCTCATCATCCTCCGGCGAACTCGAAGCGATGCACCAACACATCCAGAAGAATGTCAAAATTGCTCGGGAAATATAAAGAAGTGAAGAAGAAGAAGAAGAAGAAGAAGAAGAAGAAGAAGAAGAAGAAGAAGAAGAAGAAGGAAAAAGCCACCAAGTCGACAAAACGCCGAAGGTATCCCAGCAGGCGAATGATCAATCGAGATTGAGTCACCGGAGCGAAGCAACTTTTCTCCGACTATTTCGCTGAGAGGCCCACATACCCCGATAATTTATTCCGTCGACGTTTCCGGATGTCGAAACATCTGTTCTTGCGCATTGTGGGGGTGTTGGAAAATCGCGTCGAGTATTTCCAAAAATCATGTTTGTTTCATTTAATAAAAAAATATTCCAAAAAATTTTGTTACTTTTTTAATTAAAAATAAAATTAATTAAATAAATAAAATCGAACGAAAAATGAAATGAAAAATGAATTAAAAAAACATATCGAAATCGAAAGTAAAACAAATTAAAAATAAGAGAGAGTCTGAGGAAGGGGCTTGCGACTGAAGATGAAATCTGGAGAGAGCCCCTCCCCACCGAAATAGTGCCGCAAGCCCCTAAAACGGACTTGCGGCTGGAGATGCTCTAATCATGCTCATAGTGGTAGGATAACATTACTCTTACTTTTCACAGATAATGGAGATTCAGTATAAATTTTGCGAGCTAATGATGTGAAATGTAAACTATTGACATTTGACATTGGGATCTGTGAAGATGCATAAAATAGGTAATGATGAGAAGATGCATAAGCATGTTTCATTTTGTCACATGATTATTTTTAGGTTAAAGTAATTATCTGGCTTAAATGCCAACTTTATATATAAAAATTGAGCTATAAAAATTAATTTACTTAATCCCAAGTGTAATTTGTGGAACTTGCTATTATATTATAAGCAAACCAATTATCCTCTATCCCAACTTTAGTATACTAATTGTGTTTTGAATTCGATTGTTTTTTTTTCTAATTAATTTTATATTTTTCCTTCAAATTTAATATATTATAATTTTATTTCAATTTTAAAATTATTGAACTAATATAATTATTTTTAGAATTTGATTTTAATTATATTAGTTAAAATAGAATTATACAAATATCAAATCTTAGTTATAAATGTAATCATAATTTTGCATACTATAATAAATTTTTATTTTCATGATAAACATTATAACTGTAATGAAATTATTAAATTGGAACACGGTTGATTAACTGAAATTGAGACATATGATCTCATGCATTAGCAAACACCTATAATAATTTGAGCGAATTCTATTATAAACGCAATTATTTTCGTTGAAATAAAACAAATAGTTATGTACCACTGAAAAATTAACCTTCGAAAGTCCCATAGTACTAAGATACAACAATATTAATGAATCAACATATACACAAGCTTTGGTCAAGAAATAAAGCACAATTTTATTGATAATATAATGTATACATGGACCAATGTTATAAAATTATACAAGTAGTATACACGAGTAGAGTTGCTGAAGCAAAGAGCAGTTGACAACTTAAAAGGAGGGGCCCACCCCCATATAGTGTGGATCTTTGATTTGATAATGAGATTGAAACAGAAGAAATTAAATAAAAAAAATTAAATTGAAGATATTGGAAGAAGTCCAAAAGAATAACTGCCAAATACAAGGAGTGGAAATCCCATCTTTCACTTGGCATTGTGGGCTTCCTTAATATCAAGACAAAGAAAAGAATTTGTTTTTTGTTTAATTTCTTTTCAGCAATTAAAATTAATTCCAATACTTTTTCATCTTTGATCTGAACCGTCGGATTAATCTCTTGAGAGAAGTGCAGCCGGTGGGATTCTCAGTTGGAGTACATGTGCTGCTATCTTTCTTTGCTTTATATTCATCATCTCCTTTTCATCTTTGCTTTCTTGCATGGATTTCTCCTCCCAAACATAGTATGAGTCACACACAAGAGTTGATTTTTTGCTATATTTTTTTTTTTATATTTTAAATTGTTACTATTTGATTACTTTAATGTTTCTTACTACTACATGTTAGCTTGTTCATGGCCATCACTTGCAACAAAGTTTCTTAATATTTGATTCTTTCTTCAAATTTCAACTACCCTACAGCTGCTTCTACTTCTAGTAAGTGCAACAAGAAAGACAGATAGAGAGAGAGGAGAGAGAGAAAGTGAGAGCAGCAAAAAGAGAGCTTGCCTTAGTTGCTATAGCTAACTCATCTTTCTTTGCTGCATACTCTTCTCACTTTTCAACTCTCTCACACCAGAAATTTTGATCAAAAAGTCTTGAATATGTGATCACCACCTCAAGCTCTCCTTACAAGAATCAGGCTCCTATTTCACCTCCTAATCTCCATCTCCTTCGATTTCTCCTCCGTTTTTTGACTTTTTTAAATGGAGAGAGATCAAGAACAGAAGCACATGTGCAAATTCTGCAGCAAGAGGTTCCCCTGTGGTAGATCACTAGGAGGCCACATGAGGTCCCACTTGATCAACATCCCATCGTCCGATCTTCGGAGAAACGACGAGAAGCCTCCGAAGAAGAAGCTCCCTCCTCTCTCCATGGATCATCAAGCAAGCCATGGCCTTGATCATGAGAAGAAGAAGAAGAAGAAGAAGGGCAAGGTCCCATCAATTCAAGAAAAGGCCTGCAAAGAATGCGGGAAGAAGTTCCAATCTTGGAAGGCCTTGTTTGGCCACATGAAATGCCACTCTCCAAATTCAAAAATTCAAGATTCTTGGAGCGATGATCAAATCATGGATAGCCAATCGGATAACGAAGGTACAACACCTCTATGCAGGAGAAAGAGATCAGATAGGATCAAAAGGTACAAGCCTACTACTACAATCACAAACTCCTCCTCCTCTCTAACTATAGAAACTGATCATCACGAGCAAGAGGAAGTTGCTCTGAGTTTGATCATCCTCTCCAGGGACAAGGGCGATTGGGGCCGCCTGAACTCGGTCGTCGAGTCCTCCGATTTCGACTCGAAAAGCATCGATGATGAGCGTTTGAAGCTCAAGAAACTGCAGTCTCCTTCAAGAGCAGAGGCCAAAACAAGAAAACTCGAAGCCTTAATAAACCATGAAGTTGAAAATGAGTTCGAAGTGAATTCCCCAAAGAGCAAAAGCAAATCATCTAGAAAGAGAAACACCTCATTTCTTCTCTCTCAAGAAATCGAGAAGAGCAGCAGCAAATTCTCATGCTCAATCTGCAAAAAGGCGTTTCCTTCGTACCAAGCGCTAGGCGGCCATAGAGCAAGCCACAAGAAATTCAAAGGCTGCTGCGCCCCAAGGGAGGACGAAAACAGCTTAGAAACAGAGAATTCGCACAACCGGAGCGACAAAAACGTCGTCGTCGTCGAAGTGAAATCCAAGAAAAGCAAAGATCACGAGTGCCCGATTTGCTTCAAGGTTTTCCCTCGGGGCAAGCCCTAGGTGGCCACAAGAGATCCCATTTGATTCTCGATCAAATCAAGAAAAACGCAGTCGCCTCCGAAAGAGAAGCCATTGCCGGAAATCCGAGCTTTTCTTGATCTGAACTTGCCGGCTCCGGCGGAGGAGGAGGAGTTCAAGCCGTGGTGGATTGGAAGCGGCGGCGGTGGGAGGCGGCCGCCGCCGCTGCTCGGCCTGCTCTCGACCTCGTGATCGTGATTCCTACGCAAGTGTACAGATTCCTTCATTCTTTACATAATTTTTTTTTTTTTTTTGCCTTTTAAATTTTAGTTCCTTTATTATTATTATTATTATTTAAAAAAAATAATTTAGTTCTTTAATTAGGACATTTTTCGTTGCAGATTTATTTTTTTTAGTAGGACATTTTTGTTGAAATGTTACTGTCACATGTTTGAACATTTATGAAGTATTTGGTGTTTACTCCCATTTCTGTGTTGCTTTCACTTTGGACGTGCTAATGCAATTCATATGTTATTAGGTTTTTTTTTTTTTTTTTTTAAATTTTTTTTTCGTATAACATATCACATACACTCAAAATGACTCAAACTCTAGCTTGTTCTTTGTATGGAATCTTTGATAGGGGAAACAACTATGCAAAAAATTATTAGATATTTCTGCATTTTAAAAAATTAAAAAAAAAAAGTTTATTGCTATGAAATTTGGGAAGTTCAATCTAGAAAGTTAGACTGTCGATTTGGGAAGTTGACAAGATTACCATAGACTATTTCCAAATAACAACAACTATGTTTACGTCTATTCCTTAAGAGGTTGAACTTGAGGCAACCTCTTAACCTTCAGTATTTGCCAAACTTTTATTAGTTAACTACAAAGTAATTCAGTTGTCATGATTCTTTTATTTGAACTAAAGCAAGAATTTGAAGAACTCATATTTTTGATGGATTGAAGGGGTCTAAATACCCATTTTCAACTCCATGAAAATAAGTTAATTTTTCCTTTTGTAGCTAATTAATGTAGCTTCAAAGCTGAAGAGAGAACGACTGGTAAAGTGAGCAACTGAGTCATGAAGAGTTGGAGGCATTTTGCTACATAAAATAGGTTTATTTTTTTTAGGTAAATGTAAAGTAGCTTTTACTAATGAGGAGAAGGTGGTTGCTTAGCTACCAACCCTATAACACGACTAACCATATCATTTCATTTTCATTCGTAATATTGACTACGCTTCTTTTTTATAAAAGGATGTTTTATTTTTATTTTTTTGGTGGAATAAAAGAGTAACCAATATAGGACAAAGGTATAGTAAAATTTAAGCTTAACTTAAATAATTTAATTATTCCTCTATTTACAAAAAATTTAGAGCAAGCGTCTCTCCATGCATTCTCCATTGTAATTAGTAATATAGCAAATATACTTTGAATCATCAATCACTACATACTTTTTTATGTACTACTATGATTTACTTGTATTCTTCTAGAACAAATCATACAACTTAGCACGTATTTGTTACAAGTTACATGACATGGACCACTTGTATACCAAATCTTTCCCTAAAGAGACATCTATAGATTGTGAATCTTACTCCCATCAAATTCCAAGTAGCTAATTTAATGTCTTCCCACTAAAGAGTAGTCTATATTGCATTTGATGTGTACTAGCTATATAGCATCCAACATTCTAAAACAAAATTCATAATTTGTAGTCACTTCTTCTAATTCAAAATGACGCATTCCGATATGAGTACTTTTTTTTTTTTTTTTTTTTTTTCAGAATAGAAGATTTCATTAAAAAAAAATGAGAGATGAAGCACGCAAAGTACCCTACAATCAACGGGAAAAAAAAACAAGATTAGAAAATCACATGAAGAAACTGCCAAAGGTCCTCAAGCTAAGTTCTGAAGGAACTCTATTCGAGTACCTATTATTTGAAGCATACCAACTCCACAATCTACTTTTAATTTCAACAACAATCTTCTCTCAGTTCCAACTCACTTTCTCAAATCTACCTTATACCTCCACTTTCATAAAACTCAAACCATCCAATCCAAAGACTATTTGAAAATTTCTTACAAACTAATCCTCCAACCAAGCCCAAATTCTGAAGGAGATGGTCCTTTGCCCGAAAATGACAAACAGTTGAAACATCACACCATCTATAAATTCTTTTCCACACAAACACCGCCAAACTGCAAGTAAAAAAGAAATGAGTTTCAAATTCTATCATATCATCACACGCCAAGCAGTTTGTCTCATCCTCCGATACAATCACTTTTTGGTGTCTAAGATTTTCTTTAGCTGGCAATCTGCTCCAAAGAAGCCTCCACGCTATTGTAGTAGCCTTAGGGGTGCAAAGTTTTTCCAAATCATACAGAACTCTTTCTTCTTCACCTTCATCTGATCTCCATTATCTGCATTATTAAGCAATTTGAGACATTCATATGCGTGTTTTGTTTGGTAGACTCCGTCCCGATTGTCTATCCATTTCCAACAATCATCAACTTCTTCAACTGGGCTAGGCCTGTGAATACTTAAGGACTTTTGTTTAGTGTATAAACTGTTGTGACCCACTTATTTAAATTTTATTTATAATGCAAATTGATTGCTATTTAGTGATGAGGTGGGTAGAAATGAGGGGTGGGTACAATTGAGATTTAGATTAGGGACTAATGAGATGAGTTAGTGGTGCCTAATATTTTTCGTTTTGGGTCCACGTCATTTTAGATTGGACACTCAAGAATGAAATACAGACTACTTGAAATGGAATGGACGAAGTATAATTTTTAAGATTCTTTATTGTTTTGGAAATAATAAAGGGCTAGCAAGATTAAATTAAATATGATATCAATATCTTCTAAGTATAAATTAAGTCTTCTGCATAAGTTAGGCAGACTTAATCCAATATTTGACTGATTGCAACATATATAATCAAGCTCTTGATCGAGCAATAAAGATAGAAAATGACGAGGAACTAAATACTAAATTCACTAATTTGTACAAGTAACAAATAAATAAACCGATTTCTGATCAAATTGTGTAAAGAAAAGGTCTAATGATTCAAGACTAAACACGTTACTTTTAGGTGGATAATATTTTCCATCATATACCAACCATACAATAATCTTACCAATTATATTCAAGATAAATTAGTTAGCCTAGGTGGCAGTGGCACCATATATTTATATATATTTATTATATTACCTACATGAAAATGAAGCCTTTAACAGCCCCAAAATTATCTAACCCAAAACTGTTCAGGCTGTAAAACTAAAGAAAATAATACTCGTAGTTCTGAAAATCGTCAACTATCATTTTTTTTATCAGAGTTATTCCACATTTTTACTTTACCTATATTGAATTATGTACAAGTGTAAATACTAAATATAGCGTTGGTGCTGAAATCAAAGACGTGTAACATAATCAAATCTCTTCTAAACAAACATAAGCAAATCTCTAATCTGATACGACTAGAGGGCATTATGTTTTTATTAGTATTTTTTTATTATATAGTGTCTAAAAGTTTTATATGTATTTTTCTATGAAGTAAAAATGAGAAAAGCGTTGAGGATAGAAACTAGAAAGTACTCCTAGAAAGCGAAAATAAGATTATTTTTCTGTTCTCTTTGGTGGAAAATTATCATAGGAAAATGAGGGAAAAAAAAGCAATCACCCTTTAAATTTTTCTTATTTTCATATTTTCCTGCCTCCTTATTATGATAAAGAATTTTATTCTATGTTGGTGGGATAATATTTTCACTCCATATTGGTGGGATAATATTTTTCTTCCATTAGAGTGAAAATGAAGGGAAGAAAGAGAAGGTGGGAAAAAATAAGAAATAAGAAGAAATTTAAAGAGTAATTATTCTTTTTTTCCTCCTTTATGATAATTTTTCACCAAAGATAACACACCAAAGTAAAAAAATCGATATTTACTTATTTAGAATTAGAAGGAAGGTTTCTATTTCTTTTCTTTTATTATTATTATTATTATTATTATTATTATTATTATTATTATTATTTTGAGAAAAAGGATTTTTCTTTTCAAAACTGCATAATAACGTTTTTAAAAGTCGCTTATCTGAACCTCGAACAGCATCACATAAACCTTCACTCTGTTCTTCCTTCACTTCCTCTCTCGCCACCGCCATTGAAAGTAAGGGTTTCTCCCTTTTCCTCTTCTTTTTTTTCCTTGTTCGATTTATTAATTGCGAATTGTTTTTCGTTTCTAAAACTATTCCGATTCGTTCTGTTTTCAATTTATCCAATTCTTTGTTCAAATTGCCGTGTTTCCAATTTCATGGCTTTGCTGGTAACTCCAAGCTCTGCTGTTACTTCCCACATCAGCTCTCCTCTTTGTATTAATCATGATTATTTATTTAATGACGCTCGAAGTCTGTTTTTTATGAATTTTTGTTTGAATCAATTAGTTTTTAGCATTATAGGGTCTGTTTAATTTTGATTATTCTATTTTGTTTTGGTAGCGGACCTCTTAAACGTTAAACAAAGATGAGGTTGGAGAAATGCTGGTTCTGTTCTTCAACCATATACCCGGGCCATGGAATTCAGTATGTTCGTAATGATGCTAAGGTAAGAGCTTTTTTTGTAACTCAATTCACTTGTGTCGATTTTTTAGTTTCTTTAAATAATTACTGCTTGTTGATTCGATTCGAGTAAGAACCGTGTTCCTCTTTAGGGCCATGCTAGTTAAATAAAGAAGCTTATCTTTGGGTTATAAGAGAATGAGATGGCAAGTTAGGAGGTTTGATTGTGTCAGTGATGACCTGATTTTCGTTGATTGTGTTTGAACTTCTAATTTTTGAGGGGAAATGTGTATACACTTGATAGAGGAGCTTAATGATATATACTCTCAAGTTACTTTTCTGTTAGTCACATTATAAAGAGGATGTAATTTAAAGAAAAGGGAGTGGTGTACTTGATTAGATGAGATAGATAAGCTGTGCTGTACTTGATTGCTCGATGCTATGCTTTTTTGAGCTGTATCCCTTTATCCAATGTTATTTTTTGGTGAGAAACAAAATAGATATGCTGTTGCATTTCCATACTCTGAATTCTAGTTTACTCTATATCTGTTGCCAGTAAAACTGAGCTTCCTATCAAGTGACTGCTGATACAATCGCATTAACATGTCTGATTTGATTTTCATTGTCTGTTTAATTTATCTCTCACACTTTCAGTTTAGTAGGGTGTTATTGGTACTGTATTATAGTGCATTGATCGAATATTGCCCAATCAGATTATTCCACTGTGACATACTGTATAGTTTCAGTGCATGAATCCCTATCATTTGATTTGTAGATCTTTAGATTTTGTCGATCAAAATGCCATAAAAACTTTAAGATGAAGAGAAATCCTCGCAAAGTAAAATGGACCAAGGCTTACAGAAGGTTGCATGGAAAGGACATGACTCAGGTAAATGTTGTTATGTTCTTCTAGTATTCTTTTATCTTCTAATCAGTATTATTCATTGTTACTGACCCTATTATGTCCATGAAAAGGATTCTACATTTGAGTTTGAGAGGAAACGGAATAGACCTGAGAGATACGACAGGAATGTGACAGAGAACACACTCAAGGCCATCAAGAAGATTGACAAAGTCAGGGTTGACAGAGAGGCCAGACACATTGCGAAGAGGTTAACTTTCTCTTCTTTTATCACTTTTTTAGCGTTGCAATGTAGTGATATCAGTTCAACTTAAGAGTTATTAGCTACTTACATGCATTGTGAAACTGGACAGGATGAAGCCAAAGAAGGCTCAGTTGCATCGGGAGGCAGTAAAAGAACTGGAACAGAGCATTTATATGGTCAAAGCTCCAGGAGCTCTTCAAAAAGACCCCTCACTCGCCTTGCCAATCAAGGTCAAGGCTCCTAAACAAACCGAGGAAAATCGTATGGAGGAGTAAATCGGAGTATCTACTTTTGCTCAGTTTAACGAGGTGTGTTGTACTCAAAGAGGTACTTTACTTATGATTCATATCAGTAGAAAAGAAGGATTTGGCATAGTATCTTTTTTTACCCTGTGGGGTTTTCTGAATAGGCTTTTGTCTTTTACTGCGACATTTGTTTTCTGTATCTCCTTGAATCTCACTGGAATTATTCTATGGATACCGGTCTTGGTATTCTTTTCGGCTTTGATCTACTCCCAGTTAACGTGGTTTCTTCATATATTATGAATGTGGATTAGATTTTAGAGAGGGTTATAAATTTTTGAAGAGGATTAGATTTGAATCATAGAAATTGAGAGCTAGACATTTTTTTATTGTCAGTTTTTGCTTGCCCTGACCAATTTCTTCAGTCATAATTCTCGAATATGGATGAACTGACTTAAAATTGATAGTTTTAGGTAAATCTTTTCAAATGGGCACTTAACAGAATGTAGCCAAATGTTATACGTGATGAATTTACACGGGAGAAGTGCATAGTAAATTGAAATTTATCCTCTCAAAGCTGCAAGCCTAAAATAAACTTCAAAGCTTTTACAAGGTCTACCTAAACATTTCTAAGATATGATAAAGATGTACTTCTGCCGACTATAATCTTCAAATAAATTTAAATACGATTCAACGTTTATCGGATTTTGTTGGGTAACAATAGCCACCTGTTTAAATTCTCGCACATTTTTATTTTCTTTTCTACGATTCTCAAGCTCAATCTAATAATTACTCCCTCAGTCTCAACGAAAGTGAGACGATTCATTATTTTATACCTTATATATATTCATAAATCGCCTCACTTTCACTGAGACGGAAAGAATATTAGATTTTAGTAATAGGTGAGCTCTCAAAATAATATATTTTGTTCATTATATATAAATTCGTTGCATGTTAATCACTATATATTCTGATGAGAAATACTTTACAGTCCATAGTGAGCAATTCTTAATGTGCTCGCTGATGATATGGCATTGCCACTTTGATAATTTTTTTAATTAAGGTTTATTTGTTATAATAGGATTTATTTTATTTTACGGTTTAATTTTGTCGATATGATTCAATATCTTTATTATATATATTATTATCATGTCAGTCGTGGACGCATTAAATATGTCCATAGTAAGACATTAGAGCATTAATTATTCATATTCTGATGAACAGTTAGTCACTAAGACACTAACTTGAAAAAAATGTAAAAATTTGTTATAACCGACTTTGAGACCAAACTTGAGTTCAATTCTTCCATGTCGCGATCTTTAACTTTCATGTTTACTTGTTTTTTGTTTTAAAAAAAACAACTACTTATTTTTAGCATTTTCTTTCTTAATATGTACGTATGATAAATCTTCTTTAATTGCGCGTGACTTTATTTATGGATTTTGAAGAAACTAGTCCATCTATCCTTAGGATGCAGTCTAGAAGCATGCCACCATTGAGTCTTTGACTTCCCTTCTCCCGTTATTTCTTTTTCAGCTAAAAAAATATCAACATAACCGTGTCTTTTTTAAGCTAATTAAACAGCATTAAAATAACCGTGTCATGATAAGCGTGTGTAAATTCATTTAATTTAATATAGAAATCATTAAGGTGGGAGAACAATTTTAAATTTTGTAATTTAAATTATATTGGAGTATATGCGTAGCGGTGAATAAATGAAGAGTTGGTCGATTAGATCCTAAAATGGCGTAGAGTTCGACGTATTGTGTTTTTTCTTGGAAGCTTAATTATTGTAGAGTACTTGCGTACTCAGATTCTTTATTTTGATGTTTATAAAATTTTAATTTTCTTGAGCAAAAAAAATTAAAAAAATGAGTTATTATAATAAGACATCACAAAATAAAAGGGGAAACACACTTGAATCAGTACGAACTCATATTGAGGTCCATTGTACTGTATGTTTTTATGAGACATTCTTTTTGAGTTGTGGGCCAAGTGGATTAACTAGGGCCAAATAATATATTTTGCTTTCAAAAAGTTTGGCCGCACTGTGTGGCCGAACTAATACAAGTCTTTGTCAAATAAAAGTTGAACAAGATGAATAGAACTGAGGGAGTCTTACATAAAAGGAGGGGGGGGGGGGGGGATTAAGGATGTGGATGTATCTAGAATTCTTAAGTGGTTAAAAAATGAAGCACAATCATAATCGCATAGATAAGTCATAAGTCCGAAATCTACTATTGTTGTGGAGCATGTCACACTTATTTTCTCAAGTGTAATATATACATTTTTTGTATGTTTTGCATGCTATATACAAGAGCTAGATGTTACCCAATATATGAAATAATATATGTTATTGACATATGTTTTTAATACTCAAGAATATATAAGTGGCCTCATTTCGATATTATTATATCCAAGTAGCTTTTAAAAATTATCTCTGTCAAAGGCTCTAAGCTCATTATTAAGAGCACCCCTAATAGAGAGGGCTCTCTTAGACTTGGTTTATCAGCGCCCATCTCACGGGTCCCGCCGACCTCTAACAATTAAAATAAAAGGAATGCTACAGTTGATATGGGCGGTGCATTTTCAAACAGATCACAACCCTCCACATGCCTTCCATTTTTCATTTTTTTTAATTCATTGTTATTCCACATGTCAATATGCCATTGGTTATATAAATTTTATCATGATATTATGATAAAATCATATTATCTTTTGCATAATATGTTATAAGAAATTAAAAATTATACCAAAATTCATACCCTGTCCTTTAAATAGAGATCAAATTTGGCATAATTATTCATAAATTAGAAATCATCTCTTATTCCTTTTTCTTCACATATCATATATATTCTCTTTTCTCTTTTTCTTCACATATCATAGCTAAAATAGGTCCCCGAGACTGGCTCCTTTCAGCGAACCCCATCCTCTCTCTTCGACCGGCAAGAGGTTCGGTCCTAGGCTCGCACGTGCCGGCTAGTCCTTGGGCTCAGCAGGGCGGGCTTGCTACCTCACACTGCCGCTGAGCGAGCCCGCAGCGAGCCCCGCCACCGCTGGGGTATACGGGGCTCGGTAGGGAGGGGTTCGCAGTAGAGAATGAGGAGCGAGCCCCGGTCTGACGTCATTATGACGTCAGCCAGGACAATTTTTATTTTTTTATTTTTAAATTGAATTTTTGCCAAAAAATAAAATAAAAAAATTAAAAATTTGAGGGAGCCGTTGGCCCTTCAACGTTCATTTTTTTTTTTTTTTTTCCCTTTAAATACCCACACCCCCATTCACAAATCCACACCCAAAATTCACTTAAATTCATCCAATTTCTCCTTCTTTCTCCCAAAAAATTCACCAAAAAAATATGGATTCATCGTCAACCTCTTCGAGCTCTTCCGACGATGTTGAAATGCTCTACCAATAAATGCAAGAGGGGTTCGAATTTTGTAAAAAAGTCGCAACAGCACAAAAGAAGAAGAAGTAGGCCCAACAAGAGTCGAAGCGGCACCGGCGAGTTTCAATGAAGCAACACATTGAGAGAGATCGTGAATCCGATGCAGTCCAACTGTTCAAGGATTATTTCACCAACCACACCACTTACAACGACGCCATCTTCCGCTGACGTTTTCGCATGTTGAAGCTTTTGTTCTTGCAAATCGTTCAAGTATTCGAAAATCATGACCCGTATTTCCAACAACGACCTGATGCAACCGGGAGAGAAGGATTCACTGCCATTCAGAAGTGCACATCGGCAATGAGGCAGCTCGGACAAGGATGCCCGGCAGACCACTTGGACGAGTATCTTCGCATGGCGGAGTCCACCGGCATAGAAACGATAAAACGATCCTGTAAGTCAATTGTTTCAATTTTTTGTGGCAATTACTTGAGGCGACCTATTAGCCAAGATTATGAAAGATTGATGCATATGCACGAAGGGCGCCACGGATTCCCGAGTATGCTAGGAAGCATTGATTGCATGCATTGGAAGTGGACATAGTGCTCGGTGGCGTGGAAGGGCCAATACACTCGTGGAGATAAGGGTTACCCCTCGATCATCCTTGAGGCAGTCGCCTCATTCGATCTCTTGATTTGGCACGCATTTTTTGGAGTAGCAGGCTCCAACAACGACATCAACGTGCTCAACCAATCCGATGTCTTCAATGACGTAGTGAATGAGATAGCGCTGCCCATTCAATTCACGGTCAATACCACTTGTAGGCCCCGATAAGTAGTCATTGGTGTAGGGGGGGGGAATACACCAATTAGCCAACAGTTTTGATTTTTCAAAACAATTTGATCTTACTGAGTCGTCACTTCAGTTTATCAGAGCAGCTTAGTTTTTCCAGCTCAATCAGTAAACTCCTGAGCTTGCAAAACTAACCTGCGTGCGGAAGTTTGGTGGAAAGGTTGGCTAACCGTTTTTAACACAGTTTTCAAAAGATTTCAGTTCAGATAACTGCTCATGCAAGACAGGTTACAGTAGTGCAGGTTGTGAATCATGCAAACTGTGTAAATAAAGATAACAGTAAGAGAGAGAAGCACGAGGAGTTTTTATCGTGGTTCGGAGTAAACAGCTCCTACGTCCATGCCAGATCCCGTCGAATCTGTAATCCCTTAACTTGAGATATTCGCTCCTTTTAACACTGGTGGAGGTCCAGTCCAAATTCAAGTCTTTCTTTAGACTGAATCTAGCATGATTCTTGAGTCGTGTCTCTTCTTTCTTTACATACAATCTTTCATACAATCTTACCAACACTAAACAACTAGCACTAATATCCAAACTAGAAAGCTGTGAATAGTTATCGCCGTTAGGAATACAACTCAATCAACTACACTAATTATCAATTGTGATGGTAGTGAGAGTGTGTGTGTTATGTGTTCTAGTAAGACAATTTTTAGAGATATCAGAAATCTACAAAGATCAACACTTGGGAAAGCTCTAGTGATTTCGAGTGTTGATTGAATGATTTTTAGCTTGAGATTTCTGCAGCGTTTCGGCTTGTGTATTGAGTTTCCCGTAAATTCTTTCTGGAATGAGTTGAGGTATTTATAGTGAAGCATTTGAAATAGAGCCGTTGGTAGTGTGTCAGGATTTGCAGTACCGTACACCGACACAATTCTTGTCATTGGGTGAGAACAGGTTTCTCAACCACAGCTCAGGTTGGTCTTCACAGGTCGACCATCCTATACCTCGAACTGTCTTCTGTCTTTTGTAACCTTCGTGTGAAATCTTTGAGATGGTAGGAACATGTTACATAGACAAATTACCTAATGGAACAGTATGACAGATTGAGTAGATTAGGTACAAGGTTGCACTAACAACCTTGACCTTTACATGAGCAACCTGTCCGAGTTAAGCTTGACTGATTCAAACACGGAGACCAGCCTGTTCCACTTAAAACCTATATCTAAGTGTGGTTTCTAATAGCATTATCAAAACTCAGTTTCAAAGGGTTCCCAACAATTTCCCCCTTTTTGATAATGCCGAAACCCACACTTTACATTTTGGCTTAGAAAAAAATCAAAGGTTTGATGCCCAGCCAACTGCATGATAATAAATGTTAGAAAATTTTAAAGCATAACATGCAAAGGCCTGGACAAAGAGAGATTGTCATCAGGAACAAAAAATGATCATAATTCATTTATAGTATCAACTGAATTGATATGTACAGATTACAGAGGGTTGATACATGAAATAAATGAAAGCAGTCAGGTTACTTCCTTAATGACTTGAACCTATCTTCAGCAATCTTGTCTAAGCTTACAGTTCCCATCGCTGCATATATGCTGTCGCGAATCGACCTGTACTCGTCACAGTTTATGATTTTGCAGCCATACAGAGTTGCGACACTCCTAATGAATGTATTGATTTTGTTGATGTCTGGAGTATTAGTGTCACAAACAGTGGGAGGTCGGAAAGTCTCTTTCTTGGGCGGATTGAGCGTGATCTTGTCTTTTGCAGCTTTCGCCCTGACTCTTTTGATGAATTCGCAATCTGGAAAAGTCTGCAGCCAGTTGTGAAAGGCTGTTTTGGTATTACCAGTATAACGAGCATCGATTTGCAACCAGTAGTGGTGCAAGATGAATTGGTTGATGAACTCGTCCCATATAAGCTGATCTTCCACTAGTAACCAATTTGACAATTCTCTTTTATCAACCTGTTCCTTGTAGCTTTCAAGTCCTTTGAAGCTTGCCACGCGAGCTTTGTCCCTTGCCCTCTGTTTCTTCAAATCTTCCAGAAACAGCTTCTGCTTGCCTTCATCTGCGCAGTCTTCTGCGGTATATCCAGCTTCTGCCATAAGTCGGATGAGGTTGGATTCACCCTGTGCTTTTTCTTGAGCAGACAGCTTGGAAATAGCAGGATGAGGGGCGATTGTCACAGACGAAGCAGCTTCTATTTGCATCACAGGTTGGTCAGAGCGACCTTTGCCTCTGCCTTGAGGCGGTTGCGTAACCTGTTTCTCCTTGCCTTTCCCTGATTTCAAAGCACCACGTTTTTCCTTGCCTTTCCCTTCCCCCTTTTCGGCATTATCATCAATTAAATTTTGAACAAGGGTGTTGAGGGAGGCCTGTTCATCAGAGATCAAGGACAGGTCTGTGCTGATCTTTTCTTGAACTGCAGTAGGGAGTTGATGTTCCCTTCCATCTCCTCCTCTTTCTTCAGCGAGCTGGATGTGGTTTGAGTAAGCTTTGTAGAAAATTCGTTTACAAGCTTGTTGAGTTGTTCAAACTCGTATTGCAAGCCCTCAATAGAAGATTTGTAGGCGACTTTCAATTCAGACAGCTGGATGGGAAGCAACTTGTTCGTTTCTGCTTTGAGTTGTGTGGAGATGAAGGTTGCGAATTGGCTTGCCATTACTTCTTTAATAACTTGTGGCATTTCATCCCTTATGTTGGTCAGCATGGCGGATGCAGCTTTATCCATAGCTTCAATCTTGTCATCAATCTTCTTGTGTTCTTCAACCTCTGTTGCCTTCACCTTGGAAACCTCCTCAATGATGAAGTTCTTCAAATTTTCTTGCACCGCAGTGAGAGGACTTCCAGCGGTTGCAACAGAATATATAGTTGCACGATCATGATCGGACTCTGTGTTTTCGCTGTTCCGGGTGGGAGAGGGAATAAGACTGAAGTCATCATCCTCCGGAAACCTGAAATTGTAGGAACTGTGATCATGAGTGTAAAAAGGTTTCAAATCAATATTGAGAGCCCTGGCCTCTCTCTTCATCCTAGAGAGAACAAAATTCTTGAAGTAATCGCGAGCTTCAGGAATTGAAGCATAGCCAAAATACTTCCCCAGGGTGTGCTCTTCAATCTCAAGCTGTTCGATGGGGTGAATCAGGAATATAGACTTCAAATCACTGTATGATTTGTCCTTCCCATCAAGCAAAGTACGCAGCCTGTACGCCATCTCCCTGGTCTCTGGTGTGAGATCGATTCCTGGAAAAGACTCCAAGACTGTCTTTTCAGCATTGATCTCGATTGAGTTGGCCAGCATGGCAGCTGCAGTTTACACGGGATCTTCTTGAACATCATCATCGTCGGATGAGAGGATAAGATTGATGTCGATCTCTGGTGGAGAGCTGAGATGAGTAGAGGCTTCACCGGACTGCTGGTGGACAACAAATGAAGTGTCGAGATTTTCTTCCTCGAAATCTGTCTCGTCCTCCGGTTGAGATTCAGTATAACTCTGGCCAGCTATCTCCAGAACTGGAGCCTTGAAGATATCATGAACAGAGGGAATAGGAATTGAAACCTGTGCTTTGGGATCTGTCTATTCAGTGATGTCTTCGAGTAGAGCGATGTTTGGACGAGTAGGCCGGTGCTGCACTTCAATGTCAGCAAACTCCGTATGCAACCTGCGCGAGATGGGAGTTGGAGATTTGATTCTCACAGACTTGGGAGGTCTGTCAAGCTGTTTGCTGGGGGCATGTTGTCTCTTCCTTCTATTGTCTCGCTGTTCTGGGGGAACCCAGGCTGGGTTGGACCTACCCATTTCATACAGAAATGGTTTGACCATGTCGTTATTCTTGGCAAAAACGGTCATGTCGACTCCAATAATTAATTCAAGCTATTTCTGGTCCTTGGGGACCTTTTCCTTGTTGAAAGGCGTCATTCCACTCCAATTGAGGTCGGGGTAGAGACATTGAATTAGAGAGCAGATCTTGGTGCCTAGGCGCAGGTTCCTGGCAACACGGAATTCGGTCAACTCTTCACCTTCATAAGTGATCGAGAGCTGCTTGATTTCTTCGTTGATGAGTTCGAGAAGAAATCAGGCCCAGTTCACGTCTAGACCCTGCACAATTGCAGTCATCACTCTGAACTTCGCTGGAGTGACAACGTCGTGGTTACCAGAGTAACCAAGGAAGACCTTGTGGACAAAGTCGAAGAGGACTCTGTATGCAGGTCGCAACAGAGGTCGCGAGAACTTTTTCCATCATATTTTACTGCAGGCTGCATCAAAGCTTTCTGATACACAGTTTCCAGATCTGCATCAGGAATATCCAAAATAAGACCCATGGGCTTGGGATACAAGTTTTCCACGGTTCCTGAATCTGCGATGCCATAGGTCCGAGTGATGAGCGGTAGAATGGGAATGGGCGCGTCGGGCTCATCGGGTATTGGAAGATAGAATTGGGCAGATTCTACATCTTCTAGGCAAAAATAAGAGAGAATGAACATAACGACTTGTTGAGGAAGCCATAATTTTGGCTCATGAGAGATGATTTTATAAAAACCATGCGCTGCTTTAATGATGGAGTACATCTCGTTCAGGCCGGCATAGTCATATGTAGAGAGATTTGCCGTGGGTTCCATGAGAATAAACTCCTGCACGTACTGGATCTTCTGTTCTGCAGTTGTTGGAAGATCTGGCTGTTTGCTTGTACCGGTTGTATGCTTGACGTTGTGAGAGGTGGATTCTCCTGCCATTTCGAGAAAGGATAAGTGAAGATAGAATTTTGAATTTTAAACGAGAGTTATTGCAGAGAAAAATGGCGGAAGAATGCAGAAATTGAATGAGAACGATGATGCATAGTTGGTGAGCACATATATAAGAGAAAATAAGCGGTTGTGATTGAAGTATTTCAACCGTTCAACGGATAGGATTAAATCCCTAGAGGACCGTGAGGTATTTGGGCGCGTGGGGTGGTTGTGAAGCCCACTCGCACAACCCTTACACTCAACCATCGCCTCGCATTTAATGCGGATTTGACACTGTGCATACACTTTTTTGACATACATGGAAAGTGAAGTGCGAATGTTATGTACTGTGTCAGAATATCCTTAACAATGATTTCAATAAATAACAAAACACATGCTTCAATAAATGAAAATGATTGATAAGGCATAAATTTATCAAGTAAAGCAAGAAATATTTCATTGAAATTTGAACATTAGAAATATTAAGGCATATCATTGACATATTTAAAACATAATTCAAAAACACGGAGACTGATACAGGTCGTCCATGACACTTCCCTATGCAAACTGTGACTTGTCCACAGTTTCTGATCTTCGCAGTTTCCACCTAGCTGTACTGTCGACATCTCCAGTTCCCCCTTACAGGTTGGCCAGTAATTTTTAACTTTCAACGCAGTTTGTGGCCTCACGATGCGTGTCACCGAACTGCTTCTTTTGAGCTACAGTTTCTAAGTCAGTCTTCTCTTGGCTGACCTGCTCTAGCGAACTGCTTTTGTTAGCATGCAGTTTCCAAGTCAGTCTGCTCTTGGCTGACCTGCTCTAGCGAACTGCTTTTATTTTCTGACTTAGGCTGTGTATCCATTCTGAGCATTCCAAGCTTTCCACACAGCATTTTGAATCTCTCTTCCATGAGAGGTTTCGTTAGAATATCAGCTCTTTGGATGTCAGTATGGATTTTCTCAACTGTTATATCTTGTTTTTCCACATGATCTCTTATGAAGTGATGCCTTATATCAATATGCTTGCATCTGGTGTGGTAGACAGGATTCACGGTGAGTGTTATAGCGCTTGTGCTGTCACAAAAGATAGGAACTTTTCGAACTGTGACTCCATAATCTTTGAGTTGTTGTTTCAACCAAAGAATCTGTGCACAACAGCTTCCTGTCGCCATATACTCAGCTTCTGTTGTTGAAGTAGCAATTGAAGTTTGCTTCTTTGAAAACCAAGAAATTAACTTGCTTCTAAGAAACTGACAAGTCCCTGATGTGGACTTTCTATCCAGTTTGCATCCTCCATAATCTGCATCTGCATAGCCAGTTAGTTCAAAATTATCATCACAAGGGTACCATAAACCGAAGTTTGCAGTTCCCTTGACATATCTAAGTATTTTCTTGGCTGCTTCTAGATGAGATTCCTTTGGATTAGCTTAATACCGAGCACATATTCCAACTGCAAAAGAAATATCAGGTCGACTTGCAGTAAGATAAAGTAAAGAACCAATAATTCCCCTGTACAAAGTTATGCTAGCAGGTTTCCCTTCAGAATCTGGAATCATCTTTCCATTTGCAATCATTGGAATCTTCAGTGGTCTGCTATCTTGGACACCGAATTTGGTTGCCAGCTCGTTAGCATATTTGGATTGACAAATGAAGATACCATCCGCAGATTGCTTGACCTGCAGACCGAGGAAGAAGTTCATCTCCCCCATCATGGATATTTTGTACTCATACTTCATGAGTTCTCCAAACCTGTCACATAGAAACTTTGACCTAGATCCAAAGATAATGTCATCAACATAAATTTGCACAAGAAGAATATCATCCTTGTACTTAAACGTAAATAAAGTTCTGTCGACCGATCCTCTCTTGAAACCAGAATGCAGTAGGAATGTAGATAACATTTCATACCAAGCTCTGGGAGCTTGTTTCAAACCATATACTGCTTTGTGCAGTTTGTAAACTTTCTCTGGACCTGCTTCCTGGAAACCTGGTGGTTGTTCAACGTAAACTTCTTCTCCAAGGATTCCATTGAGGAAAGCACTCTTCACGTCCATTTGGTAGACTTTGAACCCCTTGCATATGCTAGAAACAACCTAATTGCTTCTAGTCTTGCCACTGGTGCGTAGGTCTCATCATAATCTATCCTTTCTTGTAGACAGTAACCTTTGGCAACTAATCTTGCCTTGTTTCTGATTACTTCAGCATTTTCATCTTTCTTATTCCTAAACACCCATTTTACATCAATCACTCCTTGATGTGTAGGACGATCAACTAGTGACCATACTTCATTTCTTATAAACTCATTGAGTTCCTCTTGCATGGTTGTAACCCAGTCATGGTCGTTAAGAGCTTCCTCAACGGCTTTGGGTTCAGAGTAGGAGAGATAACAGCTTAGTAGACAGCTTTCACCTATCTGTCTTCTTGTCTTCACACCCTCCTTTGGGTTTCCAACAATGAGATCTTCAGAATGAGCATCGACCCATCTCCTTCGACGAGAGATTTCTTCTTTTGTAAGAATTGGTTCAGGGTCTGGTAAGGGATCTTCAAACTCAGGTAGAGGTTGAGGAGTGAAGGGGTCAAGCTGTTCAAATTGTTCAGCAAGCTGATCTATTGACAGTTCTGTATTGACTGCAGGTTCTTTTGGAGTTTCTGGATCAGTTGAAGAGGAGCTGGTTGGAGGAGCTTCTGTTCCCCCTTGGTTCATTCCCCCTTGCTGAATTGGTGGATTTTGTGAATTAGAATCTTGCACAGGCTCAGCTTCTTCTTCTTCCAAGTCGGTTGGACTCCATATTAGTATTTCATCTCGAAACAGCGTGTTGGAGCCTGCTTGATCTTGATTCGCACCTGTACTTTCGTCAGGTTGAGTCTCCCTGTACTCACAGATTGATTTCTTTAAGGTTTTCTTCCCTTAAAGCTGATTGACCCATTTGGACTTTTAGGGTCTCTATCTCCTTTTCTTTTGCTTCATCATAGAGAGTGAAATCTTCATTCATGGCAGCTTTGAGTTTCATATTTTCATCCTCCAGCTTGGATCCTTCTATGACTACTTGTTTAAACATTTCCGAGAGCTTCTTGTAGTCATCAAGCTGTTGTTGAAACTCTTCATACGTTGGCATTTTAGGTATTTCAATACCTGCATGTTCGGAGTTAGTTGAATATGAAAATGAGGTTTCAGTATCAACCTTGTATTGAACAAGATCGAGATCTTTTCCCATGTAGCATTCCTCATATTCAAGTTCCTCGTCAGCTAAGCGACATTCCTCCTCATCCAATTCATCATCATCTTTGTCGGAGGAGGTTGAGTCTGATAATGTGGCAATTGCTTTGGCCTCTTCCTCAGCTGCGATCATGGCGTTGCACTGCTCCTTAAGCTTTTGATCTCTTTTTGCGCGGAGCTCTTCGCGTTCTGCCTTTGATAAGTCTGGGCAGTCTGACTTATAGTGACCTGGTCTGCCACATTCAAAACAGCCACCCACGGGAGTGTTAGAAGAATTGAATTTAGAGGGTTTTGATATACCTTCATCTTTCTTGTTGGAAGAAGAGGTGGTTTGATTTCTTTTGAAATCCTTGCGATATTTACGGAATTTGTTGAAACGTTGCTTTTCATTTCTCCTAGCCATGAGTGCATAGTCTTTCAACAATTTCTCCATTTTGGAGCATAAATCCTTTGGGATTGCTCTTTCTTCTATAATTGATGCAGCTTTGAATGCAGCATCCTTTTCTTTCTTTTCGGGCTCGGTCTTCTTACTTGAAGACACTTGTTCTGACCTGTGAAGTCTGATCATTTCAAACTCATTCCCAATGAGTAGATCAAACAGTTGCTCGGTTGACAGGTTGCTGATATCCGACCTGCCACGGTGCATGGCACTGTACACATGCCAGCTTGCTGGGAGAGATTGGATAACTTTGAGGTTAAGTTCGCGCTGTGTGTATTTATCTTTCTTGAGAGCTGCGATCTCCAAAGTGATCATTGTGAATCTATTCTTGAGTTGATCAATGGTCTCCATTGGCTGCATTTTGAATTCTTCAAATTTACTGCATGCCACTGACAGCTTGTTTTCCAGCATTTCTGTTGATCCAAGGCTTATGGCTTTTAAGGTGTCCCACATTTCCTTTGCAGTTCCAAGATTTCTTATCTTGGCCAGGTGGACTCCCTTAATTGTGTTAGAGATCAACCCTTTTGCGAAGCTGTCAAGTCCAGCTTCCTTTCTTTCTTCGGTTGCGTATTTTTTGGGATCTTTGATCTTTGGCACATACGTTGCTTCGGAAAAATTTTCTCCAGAAACATCAGTATCGTAGGGTTCGTAGATTGGTGTTGGACCATTCTTGATGACATCCCACATCAGCACATGATGAGCTTGGAGGCACATCTTTATTCGAAAGCTCCAGTCTTCATATCCCTGCACAGAGAAATCTTCGCAGACGCGGAGAAGTGAAGCTTCCATAGTGACAGTTTATGTATGTATGCACAAACACAATTCTAGAGATCTAGTTCAATTTGACACGAAAACACAAAAAGCTTCTAGTATGCAGAAGCAGTGGTCAAAAGAACCATCGCTCTGATACCACTTGTAGGCCACGATAAGTAGTCATTGGTGTAGGGGGGGGGGGAATACACCAATTAGCCAACAGTTTTGATTTTTCAAAACAATTTGATCTTACTGAGTCGTCACTTCAGTTTATCAGAGCAGCTTAGTTTTTCCAGCTCAATCAGTAAACTCCTGAGCTTGCAAAACTAACCTGCGTGCGGAAGTTTGGTGGAAAGGTTGGCTAACCGTTTTCAACACAGTTTTCAAAAGATTTCAGTTCAAATAACTACTCATGCAAGACAGGTTACAGTAGTGCAGGTTGTGAACATGCAAACTGTGTAAATAAAGATGTAAAAGTAAATAGCAAGAGAGAGAAACACGAGGAGTTTTTATCGTGGTTCGGAGTAAACAGATCCCGTTAAATCTGTAATCCCTTAACTTGAGATATTCGCTCCTTTTAACACTGGTGGAGGTCCAGTCCAAATTCAAGTCTTTCTTTAGACTGAATCTAGCATGATTCTTGAGTCATGTCTCTTCTTTCTTTACATACAATCTTTCATACAATCTTACCAACACTAAACAACTAGCACTAATATCCAAACTAGAAAGTTGTGAATAGCTATCGCCGTTAGGAATCCAACTCAATCAACTACACTATTTATCAACTATGATGGTAGTGAGAGTGTGTGTGTTATGTGTTCTAGTAAGACAATTTCCAGAGATATCAGAAATCTACAAAGATCAACACTTGGGAAAGCTCTAGTGATTTCGAGTGTTGATTGAATGATTTTTAGCTTGAGATTTCTGCAGCGTTTCGGCTTGTGTATTGAGTTTCCCGTAAATTCTTTCTGGAATGAGTTGAGGTATTTATAGTGAAGCATTTGAAATAGAGCCGTTGGCAGTGTGTCAGGATTTGCAGTACCGTACACCGACACAATTCTTGTCGTTGGGTGAGAACAGGTTTCTCAACCACAGCTCAGGTTGGTCTTCACAGGTCGACCATCCTATACCTCGAACTGTCTTCTGTCTTTTGTAACCTTCGTGTGAAATCTTCGAGATAGTAGGAACATGTTACATAGACAAATTACCTAATGGAACAGTATGATAGATTGAGTAGATTAGGTACAAGGTTGCACTAACAACCTTGACCTTTACATGAGCAACTTGTCCGAGTTAAGCTTGACTGATTCAAACACGGAGACCAGCCTGTTCCACTTAAAACCTATATCTAAGTGTGATTTCTAATTGCATTATCAAAACTTAGTTTCAAAGGGTTCCCAACAATGGTCGCATTCACAACATGGGCTACTACCTCGCTGACGGGATATACCCGAAGTGGCCCGTTTTCATGTCAAGCCGGCTCATCAGCAGCAACCGACCTGAAAGTTCTCACAAAGACGTTGAAAGAGCGTTCGGAATTCTGCAAAAGCGTTGGGGAATTATCTCCGGTCCTTCACGACTCTACTACCGTGATGTTATGCAAGATGTTATTTATGCTTGCACTATCTTGCATAATATGATCATCGAGGACGAAGGGGTGACGGCGTCGAATTGACATCCCCTTGAAGAAGAGGCTTCCTGAAGTAATGACCCAAGGAATGAAAATATAAATCGAGGCGTGCCACCCTCTTTCGAGCAATACGTGGAGCGCACTGCCACTCTCCACGACACCCGCCGTCACGGAGAACTCATGATCGATTTGATTGAAGAATTATGGACTCGTAGCGGTCGTAATTAAGCTTTGTATTTTGTATTTTTAATTTCGATGTAATGTTTTATTTTAAATTTAATAAATGAAAATTTTAATTTCTTAAATTGATTTATATAAATAAATAATATGCGAAATAAAAATAAATATCGAAATTGACACAAATAAATCAAAATACAAATCGAAATAAAAATAAACATTACAATTAAATTTTTGAATTAAAAAAAATAAAAAAAAAATAGGAGGGAGTCCAGAGAAAGCCCGACCACTGATACTCATTTTGGGAGTGTACTCTTTCTGCCGGAAAAGTGGGAAAGAGCCTACTTTTTGGGCTCTCCATTAGGGATGCTCTAACCTCTAAAGGCCAATTAGCAAAATTGTACATTCCTTATGAGGGGCCCTTGCGCAAATAAGTTTAGTTGATGGGCGTAATTTAAAATGCGAGAGAAATGGTTATACTCTTTGTTGGCGGCTGACTTCTACTACCACGCGCTCCAAATATATTTTATTTACTCTTATTTAAATCCATCAATTTGTAATTATAGAATAGAAACCCTTAAATTTCCTTGGTTTACCTTTTTGACCTCTCTCAAACCGAAATTGCATGCAAAGTATTGCAAATTACTTACTCCAGCCCATTTTTAATAAATTTATTTGACTATTATAATAGATTCAATCTCATCAAAATTAGCTTTATTAATGAAATAAATGAGTAATAAAGGTTTAAATGTGGCGCAAGTTGGTGTTATTTTTTCTTTATATGGAGTAATATTTAAATATAATTAAGTTATTAGGATTCAAACAAATTATGTATTTACAAATAGAAAAGTTAAAATAAATATAAGAAACTAAGACCGCTAATTATTTTATTATGTCTAAATCCAAGTCCAAGTCCAACCAACACTCGTATATCCAATAACATGAAAAGGTCTAATGCTTAAAAAATGCCACATGCTTTTACCAAAGATATATTTATTTTCTGAGTTCTCTAAATACTATTTGCTAGAATAGAGTAGAGTAATGTTCCAATACCCACCATGGACACGCTTAATGTGTCCACGAATGACGTGATATTATTATAAATAAAAAAATTAATAAGAAATATACCAAAGTTAATTAAATCTTACTATAAAAACTAAACCCTACTTTAAAAAAATTAAACCCTAATGGGAAAGATTGCCGACGTGACATTGCCACATGACCAGTGTGCACATTAAGTATGCCCGCGGTGGACATTGAAGCGTTTTAAAATAGAGTATATTTATTTTTTAAAACACATAAATAACTTTGTGATAATATTAAATAATTTTTCGGAAGACATTAGTACCAAATCTCTTAAAAATTGGATGACCAAATTAGCTACAAAAAAAACTCTAACAAAAGGAAAAATAGGGGATTGGATTCTCTATTGTCTAATAGTGTTGCATTTCCTATTGCACTAATAAATTATTGACATGTGTTAATAATATTTCCAAAACCACTCACTTGTCATTTTTAATTATTGCTGATTTTGAAAATATTGCGGACACGTAACAGTCATCTAACGATGTAATAAGAGATGTCATACCGTTAAGCAATAGGTAATCAATCCGAGAAGGAGTTACGCCTATAAAAGTATGCAATTACATTTTATTAAATAGTGTAAATGACGTCACATTTTGGACAATCGTATCGTATCCACGAATAACACAATTTATATAGTACTCTAATTAGGTTTGTACTGTTATAGTTTGGTTTGAATTATATACCAGGTAATAAAAAAATCAAAAGCGAAAAAAGTAGGACTCCATGCACAAAGCAAAATAGTTGAGGGGGCAAGGACATATTTTCCGAATTCTAAATTGCAATTTTATTGTATTTAGGACCTTTTTTGAAACTTCCAAAAATAAAAGGATACAAAGGAAATAAAAAATTATTTTTGAAAAAAAAAAGAAAAAAGAAAAAAAAAGAGCCATGACCGAGTTTTGAACATTTCAACAAGCTGTAATTTCTTGACAGTTTCTTCCTTCGCTTACCAATTCCATTGACAAATACTTTCATCAACTCGTTTTAAATATCATGTTTACAAACTGAATCCACTTCAACTTGATTTCCTCATTTTCTTTCTCGCTCTACTTCCCCTCAAGATCGGTTTCCTATTTTCGGAACCAGAGCCTGCCTCTTCATATAGTCCTACGCAAGATCATCCCACAATTTTCTTGGAATTTCAGGTACTTTTGCTATAATTCTTTCTTAATTCGCGCGGTTCTTGAATTAAATGTTCTGTTTTTTGTTCTGGGTCAGTTTCAAAATGGTTTTTCCGAAGGGGATGATGGTGTCCATTTATTTGCAGTTTTGCATTTTTGTTGATTGAACTGATTCCTTATCTGTTTTTCTTAGTCAAATTGTCGACCCTTAGGAGAAGAAAATAGTCTTCGTTCTAGAAATTAATGGATGGACTTCTGAAATTTTCATGGAAAATATTGGCCTGAACTTTTGACCTTTTTACTCTGTTTATGGATCAAAGTTGCTTAAATTTGATGGCGAGCCATGCTTTTGTTGCTTAGTTTGAGTTGGTTGTTTTCATGTTTAACTTTTTTGGGGTTTGATTTCTTCTTCTCTACTTTTTGGGGGTTTTATTTAAATATTTTATTTTTGGATAAATTGAATCAATTGTAAGAGGAATAAAGAGAGGGCGATTTTCTTTCTGATTTGTGAATAACTGCAAAGATTAGATGACAAATAAATGTATCATGTGATGGCATTGATTTTCTGTAAATAAAAGGATATTCTTCATGATTCTTTGATTTATCTTGTTGCTGTTTGATCACTCTCTCTCTCTCTCTGAGAAGATGCTCCCCTCCCTTTTAGTATATTGTTTGATATCATACTATGTTATGAGTATTTTGGATTTTGTTGCTTTTGGTTTACTTTTTTTCTTTTAGCTCATGTGGTTTGTCTTCCGTTTTCTTGTGTGCTTTCAGGTCCTTCATTAAACTCAACGACATTCTTCTGTTGATTGAGGCCCGGAAAAACTTAGCCTGATTTGATCCGAATTCTTCTCTTAGGAAAAGAAAATAAAATGTTTGGTCACAAGAAGTCTCCCTTGCATAGGTTTTCAAGGCACAAGTCAGCCGAACCCTCAGAGTTTCATAATCATCAAACTAATCCTTTTGAATCGAATGATGATTTGAAATCCGTTAAACCTTCTGGAAGAACATCATCGGACCCTGCTCTAATCACACCAAATTTGACCAAAAATCCCTTTGATGATGATGATGAAGATATTAGAGACACCTCGTCGTCTCAAAGCTTTTTTCAATCCTCAGCAAGGAACAAATACAAGAATGATTTCCGTGACTCTGGAGGATTAGAGAGTCAGACTGTGGAGGAACTGGAAAATTACGCTGTGTATAAGGCTGAAGATACAACTAAAGCTGTGAACAATTGCCTCAAGATTGCTGAGGATATGAGAGAAGAAGGGACAAAAACTTTGGTTATGCTGCATCAACAGGGAGAGCAGATTACAAGAACTCACACTGTGGCCGCTGATATAGAGCATGATCTCAGTAGGGTACGTCTCCACATTTGCAGTTCGTATACGGTTGATTAGTCAATATTTGCATTATTTATGCTATATATATATATGAGGGCAGGGATTGATATGCATAACTGATGGAATATTTATTTTTGGCCTTTTCTCTAAGCTTTAGAGTCTCATGAAACAATGATTATCTGGTAGTTCCCCTCCCTAATTTTGTAATTAACTTTTATATTTCTGTGCATACTGGTAGAGTTGGTGCTGGCGAATAAGCTTAAACTCTCATAATCTATTTCATGAGAGTATGCTATGCTAGAGATTATCTCAAAATCTAGCCCCTTTAGGATTCGTTATAAGCTTTCGTTTCCTTTTCCCTTTTAACTGGAAGTAAAGTGGCTTCAGAAATTTATGCCTCACATTACTTTCTACGTCTTTCTTTGTTCGTATCTAAATGTTCTTAATCATTATTTTCTGATTAATTTTCAGGGTGAGAAGCTTTTGGGAAATCTTGGGGGCATCTTCTCGAAGACATGGAAGCCTAAGAAGAATCACTCAATAACAGGCCCTAAAATCACTAGAGGTAGTTGGTCAATTTCTCTCCCTCCAAGGGCCATTATTAACGTTAAATAAGTCGAAGCTACATGGTTTAATTCTTCGATGGTTCTGTAGATGATCCAGTACAGAGAAAGGGCAACCATTTGGAGCAGAGGGAAAGGCTGGGTTTGTCTACGGCCTCTAAGGAAAGATCATCACGCACACGCAAACCACTGGAAGAACCCACAAATGCCATGCAGAAAGTTGAGGTGTGCAATATTTGTGCTTACCGTTTTGTGTCGCCTTCTAAAATGCCTGTGTTCTTGAGACACTTATATAACTGTTTTAGCTTAAATGAGGATTATCTATGAGTTATAAAAAGACGTAAAACTTATCCCAATTCTAGTGTTACTTTATCTGTTTCTGTAACTCATTAATCGAATGGGATAATCTCAGGTTGAACACGCGAAACAAGATGACGCCTTTGAAGATATAAGTAACATTCTGGGGGATCTTAAGAATATGGCTATTGACATGGGATCGGAGATTGAAAGGTCGGTATTTCCTCCTTGTCTCAAGAACCCAATACTCTTTCCCTCATTCGTCTGAAAATGATGATGATGATAATTAGGTCAAAACTAAGAAATTGATTATTTTTTTTCTTTTCTTTTTGTGTTCTTATTTTGGTAATGCAGGCAGAACAAAGGTTTGGATCATGCAGAAGACGATATGGACGAGCTAGTTTTCCGGGTGAAAGGTGCTAACCAGCGAACTCGTCGTTTGCTGGGGAAGTAGGATGGTTGCTGTCTATATATATCACTTTGGCTGTGAGCAGTTGTGATTCTCTATCATGTCGAAGATTTCAGCAATATTTTTCGTGCGAATTCGCCTCTTTATACGAGATCGATGGCTTACATGTACGATCACTTTGATGACTATTGCTACTTTGTTGAGCTAGTTGCATCTTGCAACATGGCTTTATGTTACATAGTTTATCGAATGCAATTTATCATATATATTTTTGTAGTGTTACATTTGAGATTTAATTTGTTCTAATTTAGTTTGTTGCTGTTACACATAAATTATGATCCTATATACTCCCCAAGTCCCATAGATAAGATCATGTTTCTACTTGGGTAATGATATGATACTCCCTCGTCCCATAAATTTTGTCTTCATTGATACAAATGTATGTGTATTGATGGCAATGGATCTATTTCAAATTGAACTTGAATTGAGTAATGCATAGTTATCCAATTCATATAATTTCAAATTAAAATCCGAGACTCAAAAAATTAATAAATTAAATAGATATGTCATTAATTCAATGCTGAAATTTTGAAAGACACTACATGAAATAGAAATACTACTCACGTCACATATAAGCTGCATATATATAAGTTAATTATTTTGGCAAAGCAGTTAATGTTATCACATACGGAGTATTAAGAACATTCACTTTTTAATAATAATATGGGCATCCCTCATTTTTGCATGTCAATGGCAAAGTGCAAACCCCTCCTCTCTAACCCTTCCTTTGCCCTACTCTCTCTCTCTCTCTCTCTCTCTAAATAAAACCACCTTTTTAAGTTTTACCCCTCTTTTCTGTACCAAAAGAAGAACCTCATTGATTATAGCATTTATGATGTTGGACTGCATATTACTTAAATTCATGGATCACTCCATACTGCATTTTCACCTTCATCATATTTTTTATCATTTCTCAAATCACTATTCTCTCTCTCTGCATGAAGAACTCACCACCTCCCGCCGCCGCTGCCACTTCCACCGCCACCGCCTTCATTATCATTGTCGTTATCTTATGTACTGCAACAAACACTCAAAGTCCAGGCTTAACAGTACTACAAGAAACACACAAGCTTCTCTACCATGCTACAAATCCGCACCGCCTCCGCCAGCCTCCACCACCGCAGCACCGCCGTGAGATTGACCCGAGATACGGCGTCGAGCAAAGACTAGTTCCCAGTGGGCCCAACCCTCTCCACAATTGATGATCACGGTATTACTTCCTCCGTCTCGTTGAATTCGTCCTGCTTTTTGAATATGTGTGAGTGTTAAAATAATGGAACATGACGAATTCAACGAGACGGAGAGAGTAATTAATTTCAATAATATCATAAGGTCAGGGGCGGACCTACGTGGGGGCAAGCGCAGGCTGAAGCCCCCACGGTGGTCGACGAAATTTCTATGTATTAGTGTATGTTTCGTAAAAAATTTATGTTCATTTCACGTCGAAGGATTTTTTTTCTATAGACTAGCCCCCTCGGTGATTTTATCTTGGGTCCGCCCCTGCATAAGGTCATTAATTAATTAGTCAAAATTAAAAGTTGAAGATTGATGATTAATATATTGTATGAATGGAAAAAGATTATGGAATTTGAATGTAATAGAGAATCTGATTAATGAAGAAAAAGGCTGTCAAAGATTGTGTGTAGTTGCTTTGTATTGTAACGTATGCATGTAAAAAAAAGCAAAGGCAGCAGTAAATACTGATTAAATTATTATTTTTTCCATGATGCAAACAATAAATGTGCTTCATCTTTTAGTACAACAGAATTGGAATAGCACCAGAATCTGCCTACTCCTTACACTTTCTTTTTGCAGATTTTTTTTCTTTTTCTTTTTCTTTTTCGCTGACATTTATAATAAATTGGCGTTGAAGTAAAGCTCATAGCTCACAATTTATTGTATTATTATGAGGAAAAGACAAGCATTGGCATCTCTCACGATTTCGGATTATGAGATTTTTGCAATTGTAATTTTTTATGTTGACGATAAATTTAACAAATTAATGATATTTTATATAGTGAAAACTAGGAGCTGAGTGTGCATGCAAGTGACGAAGCCAGGAATATAGTCTATGAGTCCAACTTATAATAACATAAAAAATCATATATAGATAAACTTGAATAAAAAAAGAATAGAGATATGCATTAATTAGTGATCAAATCCCGTTTACCTCTTTTTTAATATGAGTACTTTTAATTATTATTTAAAAATAAAAGGAAAAAATATCCTTTAAAATTATTATTAAAGTAAAGAAAGTGATTATTAAAAAGTAAAAGGAAAAAAATAAAGAATAAAAGAAAAGGAAATGTGCGTAGTGCAGATGAAATGAAAAAAGAAAAATGGAAGATATGTGATTATTGAAAATGACAGAGAAAAAAAAATAAACAAAGAAATATGCATAAAGCTTAGATGAAAAAAAATGTGCCTAGGTTGTAGATGAAAGAAAAATCTGTTTTGAAAAGAAATCTAATTAAGAAAGATTAAAAGGAAAAAAAAAATTGTTTGTCTATAAAGAGCAGATGAAAGGAAAACAAGAAATCCAAATAAGAGAAAAAGAAAATGAAAGAGATGTAATTATTAAAACATGAAAGGAAAAAAAAAAATGTGCACTAAAGAGTAAATAACCTACATCCCTTCTAATTAGTCACATTTCAAATGGGCACAGAAATCAAAGAAGTAGAGGATATGTGGTTATAATCAATTGTAAGAAGATAAAGTTAATTGTAGCCACAAATTTTTTACCATTTTAGTAAATGAGACTAATAAGTGAGACGGACCAAAATGACAAATGAGACTAATAAAGTGGAATGAAGGTAGTAATAATAATAAAAAAAAATCCAAATAAGAGAAAAAGTAAATGAAATAGATGTAATTATTAAAACATAAGGGAAAAAAATAGATGTACATTAAAGAATAAATAATAAAAAGAAAAAAAAATGAAATAGAGTAAATGAGCTCAAGGAGGATTGAACTCTCGACCTAAAAAAGTGAAAGATCAATAGCTAAGATCGTTGCAAACTCCACTACATATTTCAAACATTTTTATTTTGTTTGTAAATATCTATATCTTAAAAATAAATTATACATAAAAAGTACTAATATACCCTTGTTTTTTTTAAGAACCCCAGTGGGTCCAATGACCCAATTGTTCCCCTTGGCTTCGTCCGTACGTGCACAGTCAAAATCAAATTAAACCAATAAACCGTAGTATATGGTTTGATAATTTTTTTTAAATCAAACCAAGTTGTATTAATGCGATTTTGTGAGGTTTTTTTAAGGTCATTTAATATTTTTCATTTCCTTCTTCTTTGTACTTCAATTTCAACTATAAAACAAAATATTTTTTTTTATAAAATCAAAATTGACAATATAAAAAAATCTCCTAACACAACAAAAACCACGAGCTGCAATCTAAATTTTACATTCAGAATTATAGTATATTCATATTTTAAATAAAATGTAAGAAATATACCTGAACCTCAAAATAATTGGATCATATTAAATTATATATATGAAAAAAATAGATTAAATTGCACTCCCGACTCTCAATAAATGGTGGTAGATTAGAAGGCAATATAAATCTATTTATGTAAAAAATAATAACATTATCAAACCAAAAACCGTGATATTAGTAGATTAGAAAGATTTATAAATAATACAGTAACATTTTTATATTGTCTTCTAATCTAAAAAGATCATGGTATTATAAAGATAGATAAATGCTCACTACACACCCGGAGATATTTAATGTGCTCACTACTGATGTAGTGGTGGTATATTTAAGGAAAACTATTATGAATATAATTTATAAAAGTAATCCCTACAAAAAAAGTTAAGCCGTACTACAAAAAACTAATTCCTAAATGGAAAAATATATCATTGAAGTGACACTGCCACATTAGTCATAAGTACATTAAGCGTGTTCATGATGAATAGGGAAATATTCTTATATGAAGATAATCTAAAAATATCATACTATATTTTATTAAAGATGGAGGCACGATCAAGCTTTTTGATAATTACATATGTTCAACCATAACGTGGCTAGCCACACGGCATTCTTGTTAATAGACATAATTCAAAAAAAAAAATAGTAAATTGATTATAATGAACATTTAAATGTTTTTGAGAGATTATTTTTAATTACTTCAAATTTTTGAATCTAGAAATACTCTCTCTCTCCCTTCAATAACATATTTGTTCTCACAATAAAAAAGTAACAAATTCTTTAAAATAGTTACAATCATCAAATAAATTAAAGGGTTAACTTGTTAAAAATACATACTCCATCTGTCCTCCATTTACTGACATTCTTATTATATTGAGACGTTCGCCATTTACTGAACCTTTCCATTTTGGATCGTAGACCCTACAATCACTTTAACACTTTATCACTTAACTTTTTAACACTTTAATACTATAAAAAAAAAATTAGATGGACCCACAATTATTCCACTTTAACACTTTAATACATTAATTTATTACTATATCATCAAAATGCAAAAAAAATTATGCCTAGAATTTTAATTCACTAAATGGAGGACACATGGAGTATATTATAGTATCACTTTGAATGTTTTTATAATCTAAAAAATTTGGTATGAATATATTAAAAAATAATACTAATGACTAAAAATTATGTCCAGCCAACCAACTAGCATCAGTCTAATAATTATTGTGAGCTATTTAAATTGTGCCGATATTTTTATTAGTTGAGCTACTGTTTTTAATTTAAATTGGGCCAGATTAGGTGAATAATTTTGGGCAAGATCAATAAATTAAGCCTATTAGGCTCATGTAAATGAGTTGGCCTAAAATAAAGGGTAATTCTAAACATAGCCCCGATTAACTCGTTTATAGTCACCGTATTAAAAAAAATTAAAATTAAAATATCAATTTCCTATCTTACCCTTACTACTCATCTTCAACGTAGCCCCCAACACCGCGAAAAATACCGAACACCTAATTCAAAGATGCAAGTTAAACGTAGGTAATCAGATTGTTCGAAATAAATCTAATTATTCGCAACTAGAGATTTATGTTGTTTATTTGGTCTTGTTCACCAATTCATCGCATTTTTTTTTTTTTTTAGAAAAAAGTTAAATAGCCACTCTTGTATAAGAAAAATAAATATTAGTCACTTTTAAAAAAATGATAAAAAAAAATGGCCATTGTTACTCATTTACCCCTATATCTAATATATTTCTCTTATTATAATTAAAATATTAATAATAATTATGATTATTCTTAGTATCATAATCAACCGTCATTTACATCCCACTTTCTGTAAGCTGCCACCTCCATTGCTCCGCCGTAGCCCGCCCCATCATCCACATAGTCTTTGTTAGCGTCGACTGCCGGTGAGTTTCCAAGTAACCTGATTACACGAGCCCTACAAGCTGGGTATCGTGCTTTTTGTTCGATTGGATTTAATTTATGAATTCTTGCCATATGACAGTTGAAGAACCAAAGACCAAGTGCAAACTATACATACGCACGCACGAACATGGTTTCAATCTTTTTCGTTCATTTGTGATCAGAATTTGAACACACGAATACAAAACACACGATTAGATCTCACGTCGATTGTGTTTTATTGAAGAGATCGATGCACCGACGGTGAGTGATACCGATGAGCGCAGTTCGGTGAACCGTGTAGTTTTAATAGGCCTGATGGTTGCAGTAGCTCCGGCGATGAAAGTATTGGTGGCTATTGTAATCGTGTAATGTTCAAGCAGTTATGATTTGGAGAAGGGGGAGGAAGGTTGTGGCGACGACAAGAGATTGAGGGAGGCAGAAATTTTCCACAAACTAGAATAGAGAAGAGGCGCCTAATTATTAACAGAGAAAACATGGTCGATTTTTTATTTTTATTTTTTATTTCTTTAATCCAACATTTTTAGTGTAGAGGGAGAGGGATATGGGAAAAGAAGAAACATAGTTGATTTTAATTCTTTTTTTTGTTTAATCTATATTTTGAATTCACAAACATATATAGATTGCATGAATAGATCTCGATCGTGCATATGCACTCATGTATTCTTAAATCTGGAAAATAATTATGTGGCCGAGGAAGAGATGCAGCGGCAACAGTTGGTAGCCATTAGCCCATCGATGAAGAAGAAGATGGGTGCATCAGTTGCAGAAATTAATGGGGGCCAGAGAGATAGAGGGTAGAGAGTTTGTTGGGAGTACTAGTTTTTATTTCTTTTAATCTTTTAATTTACTGTATATTAATTTCATTAAGGGCAATTTAATAAGAGGAAATACCCCCATATACTCCCTTACACTTAAGGAAGTCAATATTTGACTAAAACTTAAAAAACATCAAATTCTACCCAAGTTTCCTATGAGTTGACAGAAATACCCCCATCACAAGTTTTGAAATACAAATTCATCTCATCTTATTCTCTTCATTCTTCAAATTTTTTCTTTCATCTTGCTCGCTGCTCTTACCTAGGCGCTCATAGATGAGGAGCTCATCCACCTACGCCTCCGACCTCCGCCGCCTCCGACCTCAGCCGCCCGAGGTCGATGTCGTCTCCCTCTCCGCCGGAGCTTGTCGTCGCTATTTTTGGAGGGTATTGGAATCTAGGGTTTTGTTGCTATTTTGGCCGTTTTTCAGCCAAATCCGAATATTTGGGATGCAATTGACCACTTGGACTTTATTCTCCTCAAAAAGACGAAGAGATGAAGGGGTGGTTCGCTCATTTTGGTGGAGAAACGAGGGAGAAAGGCGCCGGAGAAGATGAAGCAGGCCGGAAATCGCGATTTTGTACGGCGGCGGAATCAAATGATAGGTAAGAAATCAAATAATTAGAGGTAAGAAATTCACGATTTCTTACCGGGGTAGAGATAAGAAATCCAATAATTAGGGATAAGAAATTGACGATTTCGTATAGGGTAGATTTAAGAAATGATCAAATTCTTATGATACGAGTCTTTTTTTAGGTTTTCGAATATAAGCATTTTTTTTGTTGTATTTTCTGGAATCTGATGTAGAGATAGAGAGAGACGCAAATTCGAAGGATTATATACTGTGATTTGAAGGATTATATTCAAATCATAATAGTAAGAATTGAATTGAAATTCAGAAAATATACTATTCAAATTCAGAAAATAATGGAGTAAGAAATCATTTATATAGAGTAAGAATTCATCATGATGTCTGCTTCAGATAAGAATTCAAAACTTAAGTGTAAGAATTGAATAGAAATTCAAATATATTTTAAAGAATGTAAGAATTTACATAGAGTAAGAAATCAATTACATAGAATATGAATTCTTACCTAACTGATTAAATTCTTATATATACAAATGAATTTTTACCACGAAATTGGATCATTTCTTACATAATCATACACAAAAAATATACGAACCATTTATTCGATGTTAATCTAGATAGAAATGTATCAATTCTTACGTATTGAATGCAAGAATTTGATCATTTATTACATAATCGAATAAAAAAAAACATCTTTGTTATTTTTACCGTTGTCTCTTGAATTCATACCTTTATAATTGGATTCTTACTTTGTTATCCATGAATTCTTACCGGTCAAACAAAAAAATTTCATGTCTCATGAGTTCTTATCTATATAGATGAATTCTTACCACGTTTTTTGCATCTTCTTACCACGAAATTGTCATTTCGTGTTTATAATCATTTAGAGTTTGAAGAATTCCAGAAACAAGAACACTAGTGCAGTTGTACAAATAATCCGTTAAAAATGTATATATTCCTTCAAATCCCAACATATAATCCTTCGGATTTGTGTCTCTCTCTCCCTCTCCCTTAGCATCAGATTCCATAAAAATACAATAAAAAAATGCTTAAATCCGAAAACCTAAAAAACAACTCTTACCATAAGAATTTGACCATTTCTTACCTCTACCATGTAAGAAACCGTCAATTTCTTACCTCTACCGCCGTACAACTTGCGATTTCGGCCTGCTTCATCTTCTCCTGCGTGTTTCTTCCTCGTTTCTCCACCAAAATGAACGAATCACCCCTTCATGTCTTCGTCTTTTCGAGGAGAACAAAGCTCATTCGTCAATTGCATCCCAAACAATCGGATTTGGCCGGAAAACCGCCAAAAACATAACAAAACCCTAATTTCCCAAAACCTCCCAAAATAGCTCCGGCGAGCTCCGACGGAGAGGGAGGCGACATCGACCTCGGGCGTCTGAGGGGGGAGGCGTAGGTGGATGTGAATTTTTGGAGCAAAGAGAGAGAGAGAGAGAGAGAGAGAGAGAGAGAGAGAGAGAGAGAGAGAGAGAGAGAGAGAGAGAGAGTTTCACTCACTTTTGCCTTTTTTAAAAATTCAGGGGTATTTTGGGTAGTTCCTCCCAAACTTGGGTATAATTTGTGTTTTTTTAAGTTTGAGGTAAAATATAGTTTTTTTATCTCTACAAAGGTGGAATATTTTTTGCCCCAATTAAATTCTCATGAAAAGTGGTTTTTTTTTTAATAAATAAAAGTAGCTATTTTTTTATCTTTCTTTTATGAAAGTGGCTATTTTGACCCATTTTCACTTTTGTTTTCAAAATTATATTGAGGATTACGACAACTGAGATCCGTTCGTTTTAGTCACCCATCTTTTTTTTTTGTAATTATGTTTATGGTTTGAGAGTCAATATCTATTTGTCTACTTGATAATCTTCATTAGTTGAATAGAAACACATTAATTTATGTTGTTTAATTTTTTTTAGTAGGATTTAGTGTTTTTTTTTTTAAGGAAATACCTCCATATACCCTGCCTCTCTTAGTAAATACAATATTTATTCAAAACTTAAAAAGAACAAAATCCACCTAAGTTTCAAGTGATTGGACAAAATTACCCCCACTTCTTTCTCTTTACCCCCAATTTCAAAATTTTAATATTACTCTCTCTTTCTCTACTCTCTCTCTCCCTCTCTCTCTCTCTCTCTCTTTGCTCCAAAAATTCCTAGACGAGGAACTCATCCACCTACGCCTCCGACCTCCGCTGCCTCCGACCTCAGCCGCCCGAGGTCGCCGTCGTCTCCCTCTCTGCCGGAGCTCGTTGTCGCTGTTTTTGGAGGTTTTTAGAATCTAGGGTTTCATTGCTGTTTTGGCCATTTTTCGGCCAAATCCGAATGTTTGGGATGCAATTGACCATTGGCTTTTGTTCTCCTCGAAAAGACGAAGAGATGAAGGGGAGGTTCGCTCATTTTGGTGGAGAAATGAGGGAGAAACACGCCGGAGAAGATGAAGAAGGCCGGAAATCGTGATTTGTAAGGCGGCGGAATCAAATGATAGGTAAGAAATCAAATAATTAGAGGTAAGAAATTCACGATTTCTTACTGGGGTAGAGATAAGAAATCAAATAATTAGGGATAAGAAATTGACGATTTCTTACAGGGTAGAGGTAAGAAATGGTCAAATTCTTATGATACGAGTCATTTTTTAGGTTTTCGAATTTAAGCATTTTTTGTTGTATTTTCTATAATTTGATGCTGAGAGAGAGAGAGAGACGCAAATTCGAAGGAGGGTATGCTGGGATTTGAAGGATTATATATATATATATATATATATATATATATATATATATTTGGGGTGACATCATTCTCTATCTCCATTCTCTCCTCATAAATCTGAAAATTTTGAAATGGCTTCTCTTCCATTATTTCGAAATGATTTTTTTTAAATATTATTATCATTTGTACAACTGCACCATTGTTCTTGTTTCTGGAATTCTTCAAACCTTAAATGATTATAAACAACAAATGACAATTTTATGGTAAGGACATGCGAAAAATGTGGTAAGAATTCATTTATATAGATTAGAATCCAATCAGATAGGTAAATATTCATGAGACAGAAAAGATTTTTGTTTGACGTGTAAGAATTCAAGGATAACAAAGTAAGAATCCAATTTTAAAGGTAAGAATTCAAGAGACAACGGTAAGAATTCATTAATTAGTATAGATAAGAATTCAATCAGATAGATAATAATTAATGAGCCATAAGAATTATAAAAGTAAGAATTGATCTGATATCGAAGAAACGGTGGACATATTGTGTATGATTTTTTATGTATGGTTATGTAAAAATGATCCAATTTTTGCGATCTATATGTAAGAAATATTTACATATCATGTAAACAATTTAGTTGGAATTACTCTCTGTAATGGAGTTTGAGTATATTCATTAATGTAGATTATTTTGTATGATTATGTAAGAAATGGTCTAATTCTTGCGATCTATATGCAAGAATTGATACATTTCTATCTAGATTAATATTGAAGAAACAGTGGACACATTTTTTGTGAATCATTTTTTAAGAATTCATGAGACATAAGAAATGGTAATTAAAATTCAATAAGAATGGTAATGAAAAAATAGCGTGCAATTGGTAAGAATTGATGGTTCTCTTTCTGGTTAAATGCTTATTTTAAGGGTCTCTGCTGAAATAACTACAAACATGTTGTAAGAATTGATGATTATTGAAATCCTTACTTACATTAATAAGAATATTTATGCAATTCGTCTCATCTATAAGTACGAATTGATGCAGTTCTTACTATATGCATGTACGAATTGATATTAATCGAGATGCTAATTGATGTTAATTGATGTCAATTCGTATATAAGTACGAATTGATGCACTTCTTACTAATGTCATTGTTTTTAAGATGTACTTCTAGAATCGTCCCCGAGAAGATCATGTAAGAATAGTGTCAATTCTTATTGCAAACTTTTTGAAGTTATATATATTTCTTCAAATTCTAACATATAATTCTTCCAATTTGCGGCTCTCTCTCTCTCTCCCCCTAGCATCGGATTCCATAAAAATACAACAAAAAAACACCCTAAAAATGACTCGTATCATAAGAATTTGACAATTTCTTACCTCTAACCAGTAAGAAATCGTCAATTTCTTACATCTAATTATTTGTTTTCTTACCTCTACCCCGGTAAGAACAAATAATTTCTTATAGAAAGTTTCAGAGACGCTAAGAATTTGATAAATTCTTACCAACGGCAGCGCTAACTTGCGTTTCTTACCATTTCTTACAGTTCTTACCACTGGTGCACAAACTTGCGATTTCTTACCGCCGGCGTTCAACTCGCGATTTCGCGACTTCATCTTCTCCGGCGTGTTTCTCCCTCATTTTTCCACCAAAATAAGCAAGACACCCCTTCATCTCTTCGTCTTTCTGAGGAGAATAAAGCTCAGTGGTCAATTGCACCATATGCATTCGGATTCGGCCGGAAAATGGCCAAAACAGCAGCAAAACCCTAATTTTCAAAATTATCACTATTGGAGGAGGTGGCGGTGGGTGGCGGCGACGATGGATATTTCCTGTTGGTGGTCGCCGGCAACCGGGGAGTTGGGGTTTTCGCCGGGAAGAGGAGAGAGAGAGAGAGAGATGGGGGGGAGGAAAGGGGAGTGGGGGTTTGAAAATGGGGTGTGGTGTTTTTTTAAATTCAAGGGTATTTTAGGTAGTTCCTCCCAAACTTGGGTATAATTTGTGTTTTCTTAAGTTTGAAGTAAAATTTGTATTTTTTATGCCTACTAAGGTAAAATATTTTTTGCCCCTTTTTTTTATTATGGGGTTTAGTTTTTTTTTTTTAGGATTTAATTTTTTTTTTGTAAGATTTATTTTTATGTATGTATTTATAATAGTTTCTTTAAATATAACATCATTATGTCAATTGTAGACATATTAAATATCCCATAGTGATTAAAGAAGCATTCCCGATGGAAGATAATAAAGCTTATACATGTAATATGAGTCTTTAACCAAACGAATTCCAGACAAAGAGCTAGATTCTAACCGCCAAGGGGCAAATGTCGATGCAATAAAAATAGATTAATTTTACATTTCGTGAAAAAGAAATTGTAAATTGTGAGCCACAAAATTAAAAAATTGGAGCTAATGATAAACAACTATAAATACACTTAAATCTTGTAGCTACATCAAAGAATTACGTACTTTGATTTCTGAACACAGAGATGGTTCTTTATAGAATGGTGTGACTATTACCCCACTTCAATTTTGTTATTTCTTTTTCCCCACTAATATGAGGTACCGATTTACATTCTTTTCCTACATAACCGTTGAGAGTAAAAGTGGCTAGAAGTACATATTTTCCGAAAGAGTTTCTCACTACGCAAAATTACAATTTTCCTTATTAATTTATTCATTTTTTATCAGAGAATGGAAAAACTTTTATTAAAATAAAGGGTACAAGGAGTATCGATCTAAGATGCCGTTTGTTTTAAGGGTTTCAGAAAAGGGAAAGGGAACTTAAGCCCTCATTCCCTTACTCGGTGTTTGTTTTGTATTTTTAATGATTCCTTTTCCCTTATTTTAGGTAATGGATTACCCTGTTTTCTCTCTTTCCCATTCCCTGGTCTGAAGCGGGGAATTGAATTTCTAATTTACATTCCAAGTGCTGGATAGCACATTCGTATCACAGTCCAAGAAACTAGTCCTCATCTCGGAGTCATTTCTAGCAATATACCAACTTTAGAAACGACACTTGATTTCGATCTCTATCTTTTTAATATCCCAAGCCTCTCGGTCGAAGGTCACTTTATTCTGCCATTTCCACAGAGTCCACCATTCTTTTCTTATCCTTCTCCTTACCGAGTAGACTCATGAAACTCCTCCAATGACTGCACACATCCCGCGGCGTTACCCAGCTAGCTCCCCGTCCAAGCGACTATCTCGTTCCATATTATTCATTCATAACTGTCCCCAATAAGAAAGCTTATTAAAAAGTGTAAAATCCATTGAAAATTCGCGTGTATATATCGTGCATTAGCGGTTATTCTTAAAATGGAAAAAGCAAAATTTGTCAAATTGAAATTTTAACTTTAATATGTAAATATTTTGAAATAAATGTATTTAATTGATGAAGAAGAATAAAGATTTTTCTTAAAATTACAAATAACTAATTCGAAATGCCGCATAGCTTATAATAGCGAGATTTCGTAATAATAATAATAAAGTAATAATAGAACATATTAAAAGCAGATCCGTCAGAAAATCTCTCTGCCCAAAATCTCTATCTCATTATTTTTCTTATATTTACTGAATTGGAAAAAAATTCATTTCAATATAATAATACTCCTTTAATTTCCTTTTCATTCTATCCTTTTCTTTTTTCAACTAAAGCAGTTTTAAACTTTTAATACTCTTAAATTACTGTCACTACAATTCCTTGATCATTCTTTTCGCCCAAATTTTTTTCATTCCTCGTTCAAAAAATCTTTTCATTGGAAAAGGAGAATTGTTAATATTTCTACACCAAATTCTCCCAATCTCCTCTTCCACATTTTCCCTGAGAATATTCACCTTGAATCAGTTCTAGACTTGAACCGGCTGGTTTCTTGTTAAGACTAGCGGCTTTTCCTATCAAATTTGAGGCATATTTCTTCGGGACCCTCGATTGATGAGTATCCAACGGTATTTACTTTCTATGTGCAGTTTGAAATCTTAAATATTGGGCCATAAAAATTATTTCTTGGCCAAAATGATTGGCGCAGATGCATTTTGTCTGACAGTGGTATACTGGGTGCTTTAGATGTTGAAAGGGAAAACTCTTGTCGGAATGAATTTTTGATTTGTAGAATTTTTGATTTTTAATAAATTGTGCTGTTAACTTTTTGATGGAGAAGGGTGATGGAGGTGATGATCAGGCTTCAGGATGGATGCAAGTCAAAAAGGTTTGTTTTTGGGCGTTCCCTATTGTTGAGGTCGAAATATGAATTGTCTTTTGTATTTCATGGATGGAAATTGAGTTTAGTTGTCTCTTTTGAAGAAGGGCAGTCAATTTCTGTAATGATTTTATTCTTGTTCTTGTTTGATGCTTCGTTCCATGGATTGATAGAGTGGTAATATAACCGAGGAGCAAAATTGCTTGATTCATATTATCGGTTTTTGATAGAGGAATTGTTTTCTCTTTTTTGTTATGCTTCTTGAACTTCAGATTATGCACTTCATCCCACCTCAGGGTTTTGCAGTGGAGGAGCAAATAGTATGACATTTGATTCTCATTTCTCAAAATATGTTATGTTATAGGCAAAGATTGCAAAGACCAAATCTTTGATGGTTCCACTTGTCATGATTCTCTCACTTATTGGATTAGAGTATCTAAATATTATGAACCAATGCTTGTACTTTTGAATGTTCGGTGGTGGTCTTGTGCATTACTAGAAGCCTATGAATTCCACTCAAAGCACTAGGTTGATTTCAGTACCAATTTTGATTCATTTCATCAACTTCTTTCTCAGAAACACAGGAGCAATTTGAAGTTTTCATTACATGGTTGGGTCGAAGGAATGCCTGGAAAACAGAGGTTTAGCAAGCCAAACAATCAAATTTCGTCCAGTAAAAAATTGGATAGTAGCTCAAATGCAAGCCAAAGACATAATGCAGGTAAAGATTGTGCTGCACGTGACAGCATCAAGGCTACAAAGCCCACTCCAATCTCTAATGGTGATGGGGTAGTTGGAAATTGCCTTGATGGCAGTGCTAATGCTATGAAATCCACCTCTATTTCTGATGTGGACAGAGCAATCGATCATTGCCTTGATAAATGTGTTGTCAGTCAAAATAATGAAGAAATGGGTTCATCTCATTTGGTAGCTAAGAATACTGTGGATCCTAGTCATAAACTAGTTATCAGGCAAGGAAGCACCCACACGGATAATGTTCTTCCAAAAATCAAATGGGGGGACTTGGACGAAGGAACTCTCAAACATTATGGGAAAGTCTGCGGAGCTGAAGTTAATAATCAAAATTTGGTATTCTTGAAGGTTGATGGTGCTGCTGAATGTCTTCCCTGCATTGTTCCACTTGGTTGTGACGAGACCAAACCTGTTGAAGATCAGTGTCTTCCAGAATCAAATTCTTTGTCTCCAAAGACTATATGTGTGGAAGAAGTTACTAAGGAGGTGAATGAAGTGTCTGTGGAAGATGTTAAAGAGCAAATTACTAGTGAGAAAATAGTTAGTCAGACTACATCTATTTCAGGCTCTATTGTTGAGCACAAGCTTCTCAATCCGGATAATGAGGCAACCTATGATTCATCTGGTGAAAACGTTGACAAAAGAGAGATAGAAAGGATCGAATCAGCTAATACTTTATGTAAACCGATTTTTTCTGATGTTTCAGTTATACCACTTACAGATTCAGCTTCAAGCAGTTTGAAAATTGATGTACATTCTGAAAAACTACAATTGGAGAATTATGAACCTGGAAGTGAGGAATCTACATTGGCAGCTCCAGTTAAAGGGTCTAGCAATGGAAAAAGTAAAGCTGATTCTGATGGTCTTCTAGAACCCCAGAACGCAGATGCTGTTAATTCAGATGGCACGGGTGAAAGCAAAGAAAGATTCAGAGAACGTCTTTGGTGCTTTCTCTTTGAAAACCTAAATAGGGCTGTAGATGAGCTCTATCTTCTCTGTGAACTTGAATGCGATCTTGAGCAAATGAAAGAGGCCAGTCTTGTCCTTGAAGAAGCTGCATTAGACTTTAGAGAACTAAATAGTAGAGTAGAAAAGTTTGAGACACTGAAAAGGTCCTCGTCTCATGGTGTTGATGGGGGTCTGTTGGTATTGCAGTCTGATCATCGCAGACCACATGCCCTTTCATGGGAGGTAAGCTTTCATGCTCATTTAGATTATTTTCAATTAGCTTTCTAAGTTTTATATATGTACACTTTCGTTTCCCTTCTTTATATAATTGCATTTACTTGTCTACTAATAACATAGTAACCAACAATAGATAACTGAACTCCTCAATTTCATTTGCTGATGACATGAGATACAAATTGGCATCAATTTATGCAAATCTTCCTAGTATTTATTTGTTTTCCTGACAGCTAAAGTCTTTTACTCGGATGGCAGGTGCGAAGAATGACAACTTCACCACACAGGGCAGAAATTTTGTCTTCGTCTCTTGAAGCTTTTAGGAAAATCCAGCGAGAGAGAACAAGCGAACGTTTCCAAGACTCTAAGAATTTAGAGTCCGATTGTCAGAGATGCCATTTTGGAACAAGGGATATTCCGAACATGGAGAAGTACGTTAGAAAAGATAATTTAGTGAGTGGCTTTAATAAATCAACACAAGATGATTTAGTGACTTGTGTACCAAATGTATCTCAGCATCCAAATAAAGAAAAGAAAAACGACGATACAAAATCAGGTTCTGCAGCATCTAAATTACCTCAGAAAGAGAGTTCTGTCCCCTATGTTAATGGAAAGAACAGCAGCGAAGTAGATGCAGAGAAGTTCCTTCATAGAAAAAGCAAAACACCATCGGAAAATCCTGCGGAGAAAAATTTGAAGTCAGCTGATACCTTGAGAAGACCTGTTCCTGTTTCGGAAAGAGAAAGAGAGAAGAGAAATGGAATTTCAGGGAAATCCATGGATGCTTGGAAAGAAAAGAGAAATTGGGAGGAAGTGCTTGCCATCCCACCTCGTGTATCTTCTCGTTTCTCGTATTCACCTGGCTTGAGCAGGAAAAGTGCCGAGCGAGTTCGTGTCCTTCATGATAAACTTATGTCTCCTGAAAAGAAGAAAAAATCTTCTCTTGATCTTAAAAAGGAAGCCGAAGAGAAACATGCTCGGGCCACCAGAATTAGAGCTCAACTCGAGCACGAGAGAGTTCAGAGGCTTCAACGGACATCAGAGAAACTGAACCGTGTGAGTGAATGGCAAACTGTTCGAAGCAATAAATTGCGAGAGTCGATGTTTGCTCGACACCAGCGCAGTGAATCAAGGCATGAAGCTTATATAGCTCAGGTTGTGAGAAGAGCTGGTGACGAGACAAGTAAAGTCAACGAGGTACGATTTATCACGTCACTGAATGAAGAGAATAAAAAGCACATACTGCGAAAGAAGCTTCATGATTCCGAGTTGAGGAGAGCAGAGAAACTTCTGGTAATAAAAACTAAGCAGAAAGAGGACATGGCTAGGGAAGAGGCTGTTTTGGAACGTAAGAGAATCATTGAAGCTGAGAAGTTGCAGCGCCTTGTAGAGACTCAACGAAGAAAGGAAGAGGCTCAAGTAAGACGGGAAGAAGAGAGGAAAGCATCTAGCGCAGCACGTGAAGCAAAGGCTATGGAACAAATGAGGAGGAAGGAGATCCGAGCCAAAGCAAGGCAGGAGGAAGCTGAACTATTGGCTCAGAAATTAGCTGAAAGACTCAGTGAAAGTGAACAGAGGCGGAAATTTTATCTGGAACAGATTCGAGAAAGAGCGTCTATGGATTTTAGGGATCAATCTTCGCCTTTGTTGAGACGCTTTGCAGGTAAAGAAGGCCAAGCCCAAGGTAAGTCATCTCCTTACAGCAATGGAGATGATAATCTCATCAATGATGGTAATTGCACAACTGGCACTGGTATTATAAACGGTGAGACATTGCAACACTCACTGAAGAGAAGGATTAAAAAAATACGACAGAGGCTCATGTCACTGAAACATGAATTTCCCGAGCCTTCAGCTGCACTTGAAAGTTCTAGTCTTGGCTATAGGACTGCTGTTGGAACTGCAAGGAGAAAAGTTGGTAGGTGGCTTCAGGATTTGCAAAAGCTCCGCCAAGCAAGAAAAGACGGTGCTGCTAATTTTGGGCTTATAACTGCTGAAATTATTAAGGTATCGGCCTTTACTCAAAAGTACATGATTAAACGGTACTCCCTCCGTCCACAGAATGCGGTGCGCTCTCTGTGGCACGGATTTCAATAATTTGATTATTCATTATTCAATTAACCTTATGTAACTCTAAATGTGGGTTAGGATTAGGAAATTGGTTAGAGCTAATGGTTTGGGTTAATTGCATAACAAATAATCAAATTATTAAAATCCGTGCCACATAGAGTGCATTGCACTTGTTGTCGACAAAGGGAGTATCATATTAAGGATGCTGTTGTCAACGAAGGGAATTATAGAATTTTTTGAGGTTTTGCTTTTGCTATGCAGAATTAATTTTATGCACGCTCACCTAGCTATAATATACTCAAGCAAAATCATTTTTAATCGGCGTTGGTTGAGAATATTATCTGCCGTTTACTTTCTCAACTGTTTTATTGTAGTCCACAATTTAGTGTTTAAATTGTTGTATATGAGATAATAGACAACTGTTTTTGTGCTAAAAGACTTCACGAAATTCAAAACATGTTTAGGTTAGAATCTTTTTTTTTTTGTTTAATTACATGTTAAACATAACAAAAGTTTGATTATAGCTCTTGACACAATTGTACTCTTTTTCTTCATCAATTCTAGTATTTGGAGGGAAGGGATGCTGAGTTGCAGGCTTCTCGAGAAGCTGGTTTGCTCGATTTTATTGCTTCCGCATTACCTGCTTCTCACACATCAAAACCTGAAGCTTGCCAAGTTACTATTTATCTCTTAAGGCTTCTGAAGATAGTGCTGGCAACGCCATCGAACAAATGCTATTTCCTTGTACAGAATCTTTTGCCCCCGCTTATTCCAATGCTGGCAACAGCCCTTGAGAACTATATTAAAATGGCGGCGTCATCAAATCTTCCTGGTGCAACTAACATTGTCTCGAGTAAAATTGCAACTGGAAATTTGGAGTACATTTCTGAAATTGTGGACGGTTTCCTGTGGACTATTGCAGCAATCGTTGATCATGTAAGCTGTAATGAGTACCAACTTCAGATGCAGGATGGTTTGATAGAGCTTGTTATTGCATACCAAATTATTCACCGGCTAAGAGATCTTTTTGCTCTTTATGATAGACCTCAGGTGGAAGGTTCTCCTTTCCCGTCGTCTATTCTCCTCGGTATTAATTTGTTGACAGTTCTGACTTCCAAATTTAGAGGGTCATACTTGATAGACTGGTTTTCTTTTCCTAATGATATTACGCAAGTAAATAAAATTGGAGAGAGAAATCTTTCCATAACTGCAGATACAAGACATGAATCTAGTATGGATAACATGCCCTCTTTGCCAACTGGCGATTTACCTACGGAGTTGCAAGAGAGTACGAAAGATGGATGTCCGAGTATTCCTGTTACAGATAGTCAGATTCCCACATCTGATAGATCTCTTGATGTTGAGCATATTGCTAGGTGCAAGATGAGTCACCTACAGCTCTAATTGAAGATAAACAAAGAAATAGGAATGGCGCCATCACAAAGCAACCTGCAGCATTTCTTCTCACTGCAATGTCCGAGACTGGCTTAGTATGTCTTCCTTCCATGTTAACTGCTGTGCTACTGCAGGGCAATAATCGGCTATCTGCTGAACAGGTTCGGTAGCAATTTTTTGCAGAATGTTATTATTTTGTTTTGTTTGTATTTCTTTGGTTTTCATACATGGAATCTGATACTCACTTTTAGCATAGTTTACTGCACGCTACAGTTGTATTTCTTTCTCCTTTGTTTGAGCACTCGGAACCATAAGTGGACTTTGATGAGTTTGTGTATTAATTTCTAGTGTGCACCTTACGGGTCTTGAGGTGGTTTGCTGAAGTTTATAAATGTTTCACATGGACAGCTGCTTTGTTGAATTATTCATACAAAGATAAATGAATTGGTTGTATTTTCCAGAGTAAAAATAAAACAAAATTCCGATATAAATGTCTTACACTTACATTTGTTCATTTGATCCAACTCTGCGCCTTTATAAATAAGCCGATAGTTGTTGGTGCACTCTCTTGTCATGCATGCTATGAGACAATAGGATAACGGTAGTGATTTGAAATATTTAGTCGTTACAATATAAGTTCAGCTATGAGATCCTATGTTAAATCGAACATGCACAAGCATATGATTGCCTAAGTAAAGAGAACGACTCTTTATTATTAAGTGATATTTTTATACACACCTCTCCATCGGAATTTGTTAGAGTTTCTAAAAACATGTGCAATTATGAATTGGAAAAACCAGCTTTATTGGACTGTAACGAAGCTGAGCTTGAACTATAGATTTCACTGTTTATGCAGATAGAATTTCTCATTTGGCCTTTTGTTACTTTTGCACTATAAACGTGCTAAATAGTTTCTGGAACCGTTTTCAGAGCTCGTATGTACTTCCATCCAATTTTGAGGAAGTAGCGACTGGAGTTCTGAAGGTGTTAAACAATCTGGCTCTAATAGATATATCTTTCATCCAGAAGATGCTGGTAAATCCCAACTTTGACACAACATCCTTCCTCCAACTTCTTAGTTCAAAGTTAATTTTCTTTTCCACAATTGATTATAGGCTCAACCAGATCTTAAGATGGAGTTCTTTCACTTGGTGAGTTTTATCCTTTCTCATTGCACCAGCAACTGGGGAGTAGCCAATGATAAGGTAATCGTGCATTTCTGTTTGTTCGTTTCACCACTTTTTACCTATTATATCCCTCTCAAATGTTTAATTTTAGAGCAATAGTGTAATTATGAAGAAATTCAACAATTTTATTTTATTTAAATTTATTCAAGTTTTAAAGAATTTTCTTGAAAATTGTCTTAGTAGTTTTCTTTAAGGGATTATCTTACTGCTTTTATGTTACTAGAGTAGATTGTAATCTAAACATCAGAATATCATGGGATGCCTATGTATTTTCCCTCATTAATAATAGAACCAATTTCTCAAGAAAACTTTTGTATACTTCTGGAACGAGCAGATCGGTACACTCTTGCTGGAATCTTTAGCACTTCTCGGTTATTTTGCATTATTCCACCTCGAGAATCAAGCAGTCCTACGCTGGGGAAAGAGCCCTACTATCCTTCACAAGGTAAATCAAGTTTTCTCAGACACTAGAATTCTACCCTCATATTTAAGGTCAAAGAATCTAACCAAAAAAAAAACACAGGTATGCGATTTGCCCTTTGTGTTCTTCAGCGATCCAGAACTGATGCCCGTTTTAGCTGGCACTCTAGTAGCTGCCTCATACGGTTGCGAACAAAACAAAGCCGTTATTCAGCAAGAACTCAGCATGGACATGCTCCTCCCGTCACTCAAATCATGCAAAAGCACTATTGTTGATTCTGATGGTGCTGAACTGAATAGGAATGGCACCGAGAGGAAGCCTCATGTTGATGTTCCTCAGAAAATTAATCGGAACTGTTCTAGAAGCTCCCGTCTCGTTTCTCAGAGAGGCGGAGCTCCGGCCAATAACGTGAGAAGTCTCAAGTCGAGAAACTTGAGAGACAGCAAAACGGTGAAGGTTAGTGAAGAAATGCAAATGGGTGGTGGTCAATCTGCTTCCGAAACTTCGACATTGATGCTGCACTCGAGATTTCCCCTATGTTTCGTTGAGAAAGCACAGCAGTTTTTTACAGCAGAGGTTAGTACAAGCAACACTTGATTAGTCTGGAATGAGCAGTTATTTTTATTTTTATTTTTTTTCTTTTTTTCTTCAGTTATACAAAAAACAGATGAGATTATAAGTAACTTTAGTATACACACTTTGATTTACATTAACAGAGATAGATTTTCATATCCATTAACAGAGAAATGAGAATTTGGTTATACTTGTGGAGAGAATGTTGAAACTAAGTGAACAGTATCAAGGAATGAAGCAATAATGCTTTAGATGACTTTCCCTTCTTTTTTTCCTGTGATTTGTTTTTCATCCTTTTTTGTGGAGGGACATGTTTATGTATGAAGAGTTTACCTAAACTATTTGGTTCCATCACTTGTAGTGCTAAATATCTTTCTATTGTGAGCTTATCTTGTTATTCACATTTTCAAATTAATTCTGCTCACAAATAACTCTAAACAATTTATTATAACTATATAAAAGTAGCATAGTTTCATACTTTCTCCGTACGTGAAAAGTGCAATGCAGGCTACGGTTTTCTATAAGCTTGTTATTTATTAGGAAAAAATGCAATTAAATATACCAATTTTCTCTGACATTCCGTTTTAATCACTAACTTTCAATTTTTTCTGACAATTTACCAACTTTTTTCCGTGTTCAATTTTAACACTGATCACATATTCCGGCTATTACGTGGCAATAGAAAATGACGAGGCATTATATGTGATAATGTTAATTAAATTATTTACTACACGGTGATAAAACGACGCCGTTTCTAAATAATTTATACGTTTCCGAATAATTTATTTACTACACGGTGATAAAATGACGAGAATTTATACGTTTGTTTAGCTTCAGAAACGGCATCGTTTTATTACCGTGTAGTAAATATTATAATTAACATTGCCACGTATAATGTCTCGTTATTTTCTATTGTCATGTAATAGCCGGAATATATGATCAGTGTTAAAATTGAACGCGGAATAAAGTTGGTGAATTTTCAAAAAAATTGAAAGTTGTTGATTAAAACAAAATGTCAGAAAAAGTTGGTGTATTTAATTGCATTTTTTCCTATTTATTAGGTAATTAACACAAACTCATAAACCCATTAATTAACCATAACCTACTAATAAATAACAAGCTTATAAGAATTCATGTCATGAAGAGTGTATCACACTTTTCGTGGATGAAGGACTCACATTTCTTTATGACATTAACCATCTTTGAAAGTGACTATATTTTGAAGAAAACTGACAATCATTATGAGATTTTATTCATACAAAATTAAACGGTGACTATTACTCTTTCCGTTTTGTTTTTCTTGACACGATTCTATTATTTTATATTGATATATAAGAAGTACATAAAGAAAACAAGAAACCAAATAAATAGAATTGATAAAAGCATAAAGAATATCATTAGAAGAAAAATGTTTGTATATCAAATTCGATAAGCATGTAAAATAATATGAGAGCTAGTGTGGTTAATTTAGGGAATGATGATTTCATGGAATTCTAAAATACTTAATGTCTCAAAATTAACCCTCAATTAATACTGAATAACTAATTAATCCGTATAGAATTAATTCAGATTCAATCTCAGCCACTAATTTTATTGGCTGGATGGTTGAGATTTATCCCTATTTTTCACATGGGGATATAATAGACAATTCAAACAAATTCAAAAATATATTAATGAAATTAGTTGAAAGAATATTCAAACTAATTTTCAAAATTATTGAATAAGCCCACCACTAACAATTGACATTCTAACAAGAACCCTAGCAAACAAATTCTTTTCATGCACTGCACTCACTTTGTCACCCAAAACCTTTTCACAATATTCCACAAATATCCCACACGTTTCTATCTCGGAAAGCATCGACTTCATATCTCCCGTTGCAAATGCCAATGTGCCAAATTTAAATTTTCTCACTACAAAATCATAAGCTTCACCACAAATTCTATAAAGACCTTTTAGGGTTTGCTCCGTTTCGTTCCTCTCCGACATCTTCATGAATACGAGAGCTTCTCCGGTGTATATCAACGTTTGAACGAGAGCGATTTGGGTTAGCTCCTTGAAGTCATGACTAGTAACATTATCGGACAAGTGTGCATTATAAACCTCGCGACAATATTCATAATACGATGTTTGCAAGCAGACGTAGTCGATTCTTAACTGAGATGCAAAATCCCCTCTAGCTGAACGTGTGAGCCCGAGCAAAACGATGCAAACCATGGAGATAAAACAAGAAATGGTAGACCTCATTTTTTCGATATTCTATTAAGAATAGTGTTAACTTTGAAAGAGAATGGGAAATTGAAAGAATGTATAGAAAACAATGTTTTATTAAGTTCTTGATGATATTTCAATTGATGCTTTACAGTATATATAAGTGTACGAGTTATTGAAATAAGGAAATGATGATTAATTTGCTATTCTAATTACTAGGATTATGCCGAAGTTAATGATATCGATAATCATCTTTCATAGAATAAAGGCGTATATTTATAGGTATATTTTTAGTTGACTTATATAGATTTTGTGTATAGTAAATTGTACGAGTAATTTATGCATGTTCATTATATGGTGTCATAGTAATCTTGAAAAAAATTGATAATTAAAATTTCTATGAAGATTGTTTTTGTCTTTGATGAGAAAGAGTCAAGGGATTAAATCTCATATATATACATTTCTTAACTTATGCGTAAAGATTTACTAGAGTTTCACTTGTTTGCATTGCGTAGATTAAGATAAATTTCATTACAATTAATCATGTGGTGATTTTGACCGTAGACACTTGACCCCCCAAAATACATACTATTATTTAATTACATGCAGATTATAAGGATATTATAGACAATGTATTTTGTAAAAAAAGGGCTCATTTTATATAGATATAGATTTATACACAAAATTGAAAGAACTTGTGTGCCGGGATAAACCCTTGTTGAGGTTTGAGTTCGAAATTTCGAAAGGATATTTTTCTTATGATTTAATTGGCGATAAAGCTGTAGAGTTACGATTTAAAAAGATACTAATAACTTATAGAAATACTCTCGTATTCACGGTGGGCACACTTAATGTGTCTACCGATAATGTGGCAGCGCCATGTCATTAAATTTTTTCATTTGGGGTTGAGTTTTTTTAGTAGAATTTAGTTTTTTTTTTTATAGGGTTTAGTTTTTATGATATATATTTAAATTAATTTTCTTATTTATAACGTTGTCACGTCATCCGTAGGCATATTAAATATGTCCACGGTGAACATTGGAACATTCATTAAATAACTTAATTATTTTTTAGTACTAAAAAAGAAAAAAAAAATAAATACTCCCTTCGTCCCCTAATAAAAGTCCCACCCATTAGATGGGAAGGGACTTTTATTAGGAGACAGAGGGAGTAAATAAATGATTGGGATGAACTAATCCCAAGATCATAATGGCTCCACCGGTTATAGTATCAACTCTTCCATGGTCAACACTTAACATTAAAAATTGAAAATATATACTGTTGTAATTGAAAGTTAGGGATCAAATGGGATCCATAATCTTAGGTAACCTTCCATTTTTTTTTTTAGATCAATGGTGTTAATTTATTAAAATTCCTTTTTTATAGGTCAAAGGTTAAAATAATAAATCTAATTGTATATGGAATTATAACTTCCATCCATAAATTACGGAAGTTGTTGTCTATTGTTTTTTTTTTCATTGATTAATTATACTCATTTTTTTTCGTAAACACAATTCAAATAAAGCAGGATGAAAATTGAGTATTTGAATATTGGGAAAAATATTCAAAAACGTTAAGAAGCATCTTTTGGTGTATTTAAGCAATTTAAAATGTGTAAATAAGCAATTCAATTCGAAGTACAAATAAGCAATGAAAATTGTAAATAAGCCTATGCATTATAATATTTTAAGCAATGAATAACATACAATTAAGCAATGCTTTACAATATAGGCAAAATATCATACGATTATTTTAAGCAACGCATTATAATATTTTAAGCAATAAATAACATACAATTAAGCACCAACTAATGTATATTTGAGATTTTCTTATCATCAATTAAGCTATAACTATAAAACAAAACAAAACGTAATGGAATTGATTATTTATTTTAATTTTTTCATAAAAAAAAATAAATGAACCAAATATTAGCTAAATTACTGATGACAAGGATACGAAAAGAAAAAGATAAGAATATCTGGGGCACGTTCTTCGTTAACAATATTTAGTGTAAAATCACTATTTACTTATAATAAATGGGACGTGATAGTAATAATATAAGCCAAAGGACATTCTTTCTCTTATATTTGAAAATAAACAGGCTATCATTCCATGTGAATAGCCAATATAACTTGGATGTATTTCATTCGTCAATTCGATCGAACAACCCAACCCTATGCATCATCATGAAGATTAGCTACCTTCATGAGCCATGATATTTGCCTCAAAAGTGTTTTTTTTTTTTTTTGGGGGGATCTATGTAAAATGATTATGCTGATTGTTATTACATACTTATGAATCCAAACAACAAAATGTGATACAAATTGAATGAGGTAACATAACAGTAGAACAAAGAGCGCAAGCTTCACAATCAACGTGACAGCATTCGGAGAAGAGACGTTAAGTAATCAGTTAAAACGTCGCAGCAAATGGTATCTATTGAGAAGACGAAACTAACCATCTGTGATATCACACCAAGTTTCAAAATCAGATGATATGGAAATTCTTTTAAGACCTTATTCAAAAGGTACAAAACAATTACGAGCATCGGCATAAGTTTATAGATAGCTTATTAGTCTCAAGTATAGGAGCCCTGCGTACATATAAACATTAATCAGAGCAGGGGCAACCAGGTTTAGAAAGTGTATCTTCAAAGGACGCAGATCGACTAACTTTCAACTTCTAACTACCTTTAGAGTATGCAATGTAAAAATTGCATAACACACCAACTCGGAGGTTCAAGTATGAAGGTCTATATACTACAAGAATATGACTCAGGATTTACTCAAAAGACTTGAACAGTTTGATATGCTACAGAAATATAAACCGCTCAAGTTCTACTAGAAATCACATACTTGTTGTAGTTTGCTACAAGCAGAAGATGAATGTTCATACAATATCAGAAGTCACCAATCCCACTTTCTCCCCTATTCAAAGTTCAAACAAAGCATAAGATCCTAGCAAATCAAACATATTCTCAATCTCTAACCAATTCAATCCAATATCATTTCTTCAAGTGGATATACATCATTTCTTCCTCGTCATTTACTTCTTTTAAAATAGATGTAATTAACATTCTTTTTTCGGTTTAAGAAAACGTCAGGCTATCATTCCATGTAAATAGCAATAATTGGATGTATTTCATTCATCGATTTGATCAAACAACCATAAGTATCATCACGAAGAGCAGCAACCTTCTTGGGCCATCATATTGGATGAAAAAGTTATAGGGAATAAACTTAAACAGAGGGAGTATATTATAATATCAAAAGGAGCAACTGTTAAATTATGGAGTATAACTTTTGAGAATGTAGTACAAAGGGGGAATCTATATCTACCATAGGCCAAAATTTATGAATATATTGCTCATTATATTAATGAACAATAGAATTAATCGCAAATAAATACATTATCTATTTATAATAGTAATTAAATTGTTTAGTAGATTATTTATATTTTAAGAAAATATTTACGAATGATCCGTCTGAAATAGGATTTATATTTATATAGAATCTTTGAAAAAGACTTTCTTTCCTAAGAAAGAAAAACTTACTATCTTTGGGATCTGATCCTACACCGCTGCTCAAGACTTTAGTGGATCAACTCTATTACACAAGTGGATTCCTGGTTTTTATCTCACATCACGAGATAAGTATATCTACCATTATTACATAAGTACGCAGTTATTTTTGTATTGGCCCCCAATCTCCCCAATTGATCTTTACGGTGCTTCCCCTACCAATTAGATTATTTTTTATCCATAGAAAAAAGTAGCTAGGTATATCTATTTATTTTCTTCATATTTCAACTTTTATGAATATAAAGTTTCTTTCTTTGCTACAGCTGATAAAAATCGTTGTTTTAGACGATGCATATGTAACCATCTCTCTGAAAGATGTTCCACTAGAAATATTCTTGTTATTGCTTCGACTCATATTCCCCAAAAAGTGGATCCCGCTCTAATAGCTCCGAATAAATTAAATACGTGCATTAAGATACGAAGGCTTCTTATTCCACAACAACGAAAGCACTTTTTCACTCTTTCATATACTAGGGGATTTCACTTGGAAAAGAAAATGTTCCATACTAACGGATTCGGGTCCATAACCATGGGTTCCAATGCAAGAGATCTTGTAGCACTTACCAATGAGGCCCTATCGATTAGTATTACACAGAAGAAATCAATTCTAGACACTAATACAATTAGATCCGCTCTTCATAGACAAGCTTGGGATTTGCGATCCCGGGTAAGATCGGTTCAGGATAATGGGATCCTTTTCTATCAGATAGGAAGGGCTGTAGCACAAAATTTACTTCTAAGTAATTGCCCCATAGATCCTATATCTATCTATATGAAGAAGAAATCATGTAACGAAGGGGATTCTTATTTGTACAAATGGTACTTCGAACTTGGAACGAGCATGAAGAAATTAACGATACTTCTTTATCTTTTGAGTTGTTCTGCCGGATCGGTCGCTCAAGATCTTTGGTCTCTACCCGGACCCGATGAAAAAAATGGAATCACTTCTTATGGACTCGTTGAGAATGATTCGGATCTAGTTCATGGCCTATTAGAAGTAGAAGGCACTCTGGTGGGATCTTCACGGACAGAAAAAGATTGCAGTCCGTTTGATAATGATCGAGTTACATTGCTTCTTCGGCCCGAACCGAGGAATCCCTTAGATATGATGCAAAACGGATCTTGTTCTATCTTTGATCAGAGATTTCTCTATGAAAAATACGAATCGGAGTTTGAAGAAGGGGAGAGGGAAGGAGCCCTTGACCTGCAACAGATAGAGGAGGATTTATTCAATCACATAGTTTGGGCTCCTAGAATATGGCGCCCTTGGGGCTTTCTATTTGATTGTATCGAAAGGCCCAATGAATTGGGATTTCCCTATTGGTCCAGGTCATTTCGGGGCAAGCGGATCATTTATGATGAAGAGGATGAGCTTCAAGAGAATGGTTCGGAGTTCTTGCAGAGTGGAACCATGCAGTACCAGACACGAGATAGATCTTCCAAAGAACAAGGCCTTTTTCGAATAAGCCAATTCATTTGGGACCCTGCAGATCCGCTCTTTTTCCTATTCAAAGATCAGCCCCCTGGCTCTGTGTTTTCACATCGAGAATTATTTGCAGATGAAGAGATGTCAAAGGGGCTTCTTACTTACCAAATGGATCCTCCTACATCTATATATAAACGCTGGTTTATCAAGAATACACAAGAAAAGCACTTCGAATTGTTGATTAATCGTCAGAGATGGCTTAGAACCAATAGTTCATTATCTAATGGATCTTTCCGTTCTAATACTCTATCCGAGAGTCCACAGGATCTTCTATTAATTGAATTTAAGATGAATAGCGGATAAGAAATAAACCATTATATATTAATGGTGAAAATGAATAATTTACGCATTAATTTACATAAATAGACTTAAATTTATCGGGTTATATGGCGTGAAAAGTAATAGATTGACTTAGACTCTAATGAATATATTATTTCCAAAACATTATACCCGTTCATTAAAATGAGATCCTATATTTTACTAGATAAATTTTTCATATTTTGATAATTGATTAGTCTCTACTATGTAGTGGACAGTCCAATTTTACGATTAAGAGTAAAATTAAAAAAGATTCTTGACCGTACATCTTACATGAAACCGCTTCCTTAGGCTAAATTTATTCTTAATTATATTAGCATCATTGTGGTTGTTCTACTAGGAATCTCTTCGTTAGTTGGGGGAACAATAAAGAGGCTAGGTGTATTTAACTTGGTAT
>CM038116.1:19113091-19165989 GCA_001642375.2 Mentha longifolia | reverse complement strand
TCGGCTTGGGCTTGGGCTTCATTTTCTTCCCCTTTGCTTTCGAGGGTGTGATTGAGCGGGGATGTTGGAGGGACACTCTCGAACGAGGCTGAGAGATTCATCGACTGCATGCCTTGCGTTGCAGTGCGGTGCGTATCCAGCGGAGAGGGGTCGATAGGATCCGAATGAGTAGCCCCCAAATATGGGTGGGGCGTTGGCGTATGCACCAAAACCGAGTGCCGGCGGCGGAGTGGGAGCTTCGTCCGTGATCGGTGGTGGCGGCGGCGCACCGTAGTTGCCGGCATAATTCCCGTACAAGTGTTGAACTCGTTCTCCATCGATCCGACATTTTTTTTTGCTTGAATTCTAAGAAAATATGTGGAGAAATGGAGGAAAGGAGGATGATGAAATGTGGTAAAGTAGACAACAACAAATTGCCAATATAAGCACGCAAAAACATTGATCCATAAGAGGCAATATAACGTACTAGGAGCATTAGTTTAAACCAAAAGCATAACCAGCCACGCATACAAACCAAGTTTTGTCTTAAAAGCAGTTTTCCATTCATCGTCTTCCTTAATCCTAATTGATGATATCCACTACGCAAATCAATCTTGGAAAACACACAAGAGTCATGCAATTCATCAAGCATATCATCTAAACGAGGAATGGGATGTCAATACTTTACCGTGATGTTATTAATAGCTCAATAGTCACAACACATTCTCATCGTCGAGTCCTTCTTCGGCATAAGTAGCACAGGAACTGCACAAGGACTTAAACTCTCCCTCACGTGCCCTTTGGCCAACAACTCTCCAATCTGCCTCTCCAGCTCCTTCGTCCTTTGGATTGGTTTTGATAAGCTGGCCTATTTGAAAGTGTCGCACCAGGCACAAAATCAATCTGATGCTCTATCCCTCGAATTGGTGGTAAGCCTGAAGGTGTTTCTTCGGGAAAGACATCATCAAATTCCTGCAAAACAAAGAAATAGAAGGGGGAAGAAAGTCTAGATCGTTAGTAGATAAAAAGTTCTCCTTGTACAAAAGTACAATCAAAGGCCTCTCATCCTGAACCGCCAACTTTAGATCACTCGCCCGCGCCAAACACGACTTCTGCACAACTCCCTTCTCTTTATTCTCCACCTTCTCCACCTTTTGCCCTTTCAACTTCAACTCATCCGCCTCCTTTTGCAACAGAACTTGATCTTCGTATACCTCTTTCGGAGTGAGCGGGACTAGTGACACCTTCTTGTGATCATACTCAAATGAGTACTTGTTGGTGAAGCCATCATGAGTCACTCGCCGATCAAACTGCCAAGGCCGTCCCAACAGGATGTGGCTCTCCTGCATCAGAACTACATCACACACAACCTCATCCACATACTTTCCGATGCTAAACGGAACCTTCACTTGCTTTGTAACCTTGACGATGCCCGTTTCATTCAGCCACTGCAATCTGTACGGCTTCGGATGGGACAACACATGTAGCGCCAATTTTCGAACCATGGCCATACTAGCCACGTTGGTACAGCTCCCTCCATCTATGATGACACTGCATAACTGATCTTTCACTTGACATCTCGTGTGAAAAATGTTCTCACGCTGCACCAATTCGTCCACATAATTTTGGACGCTCAAAGCTCTCCTTGCAACACAAATGCGTCCCACCGGTGGTATGATCTCCTCCTCACTATCCTTGCCTCGTCAGAATCCTCCAAGGCTGGCATCGTAGGATCCACCTCCTCATCATCAGTCACAACGTCTCCATTATCTCGCATGATCATCACTCTTCGATTTTGGCACTCACTCATAATATGCCCAAAGCCTTGACACTTGAAACACTTGTGATCACGATTACGAGTTTCAGGCACTGATGTTTTGTCTTGAGTTGCGGAACTCACCGAATCTGATCGTGCCTTCACAAACGACTTCTTCTCTTATTTCGGCCAATCCTTCTTCTTCCATCGGTTCCCTTTTGTCGAGGAACCACTCGCAGCTGTTTGGAACTGCTTCCAATTGCTCTGACTCTGCCTGACAGTGGACTGATTCTGCCTCGCTGCTCCCCTCCTCTTGAGCCGGTTCTCTACCTTTATGGCATTGTGTACCATCTCGTCTAATTCAAGATAAGGTTGTAGCTCTACAATATTTTGAATCTCCCAATTCAGACCAGATAAGAATCGTGCCATTGGCGCCTCGCTATCCTCCTTAGTATTGGCGCGAATCATGGTTACTTCCATATCCTTGAAGTACTCATCCACACTTTTAGACCCCTTGTCTCAAAGTTTGAAGCTTATTGTACAGCTCTCTGTAGTAATGAGCTGGGACAAATCGCTTCCTCATAATTATCTTCATGTCATGCCAAGTCTGAATAGGTCCCTCTTCATTTCTCCTCCGATTCTTCACCAACTGATCCCACTAAATAAGGGCATAATCCGAAAACTCAAGTGCTGCCAACTTTACCTTCTTCAACTCATAATAATTATGAGCTTCAAATAGCAGCTCAACCTTCCTCTCCCACTCTAGATAAGCCTCCGGATCATTCTTCCCTTGGAACAAAGGAATGTTCATCTTGATGTTGTTCAGATTGTTATCTTATCTGCTCCATCCTCTATATCCACCATGGCCATCCGGATCAACTTCGAGGTCTGTCTGCTCCTCATAATAATCATAGTCTGGCTGTCTATATGGAACATACCCTCGACCTCTGCCATTACCTATACCTCGGTCATCTCGTCCACCTCTACGTCCGCTGCTATGAGGGGACTCAAACTGCTTGCTTTGTTCAACCTCATTGATCCTCGCATGCACCTCTTCCAACTCAGCTCTCATTATCTTGGCCAATTCTGATTTCAATACATCGAACAAGAGCTTGTTGTTTGGATCGCCAACAGGTTGATCTTCCGGCCGGTCATTGCCGGCTCTATCTTTACCGTCCTTTCCCGACATACCTATTTTTTTTTTATTTTTTTTTTTAACACAAACAAAGAAGAAATAAAGGTTAGTTAAAACAAGGCCTCACCACCTCACAAGCACTCGTGTATTGCTCAACAATGATTCACTCAGCGCTCGTGTATAACTCGATATCAATGGCTTTTACCCTCTAATAGTCTCACCTCTCTTGCCTTTTTCCACTCAAGTCTCTCTTAGAATCACTCAAATCCCCTCAATCTACCACTGAACTCTTACCAACAAACCAAAGAACACCGAAAAGAATTACAGAATTTCGGAAGTTTTTTTTTTTTTTTTTTTTCAACTGGATGTTATCACCTAAAGACGATGGAATTTGGTCTCGTCAAGACGTTTCCGAAAAGGTATTATGGAGAAAAATCGGCCAAATAGATCAAAAGATACGTTCGTTTTAAGTTTTACTGACGAAACTCGAAGAAAACAAATATACAACTACTACCCAACGCAAGAATCACTCAAGACTCAATCAAGAAACGAAACATAGAACTAGATATGCTAAAACGTCGCACTTTTTTTTTTTTTTTTAATGCGACGATAACTCAAACGAAGGATGAATACAAAAGATATGATTCTATTACGACACGAACGAATTGAAGCAACAGATACAACTCGATTTTTTTTTTAACTCTACGAACGACACAAAGAAACGAAAGCAATAAACGACTCGATCAAACACGAACGAAAACGCAGAATAGACAACGAACAAATCTGAGAACTTTTTTTTGACATAATAAACGAACGAAATAAAAGAGGGATACGATAAACCAGAACGCCCGGAAGACGATCTGGCTCTGGTACCAAATGATACGAACCTTGCTCGATTCGTAATTCAACACGCACGCGGAAGACACGAACTGAGAATATAACCGATGGATATCTCAATATACCTAAAGTCTAATCCCACAAATGATATAGAATCGGCCTAAACCCCCTATACCCCAAGTGATGATCGCCTTAGTCACACGGAGACGATGAATGACACACAACGAGGTTTGATTGACTCGTTGATTTGCCGATAAGAGAATTCGTCTTGGAATAATCAAGAGGAACTCGAATAACTCTCAAGAGAGAATAAAAACTCACAATTATGATTAATGATAGATAATTTTCGGCCATTACATATGTTCCCTATTTATAGTTCAAATAAACCTATCTAGACCTAGTCAAACTAGGAAATAACTTAAGCAAAATCAAAGTATGGTCCAACCCACTTAATTAGCATAACAAAGCCAAAAAATAAAGCCTTTAAGGCACAAAACGTGGGCTGTTAATTAAACACACGAATTAAAACAAAAGTCTTTAATCTTCAGCCCGAACACACTCGATGAAATTGATAACTCGCGGGCTGTCCAGCCGCCTTCTCCAATGGGCTTCTTTATCCACTCTTGAGCCCAAACCTCTTGAATCAAGCCTCGTAAACCTTCCTTGAACTTCTTAGCTCGAGCTCTTGTCACCGGCCCAGTTGGAACACGAACGAGATCTTGACTCCATGATTCTTGGACTCCATCACTATACAAAATTATGCTTATTGTATATTTTGTGCTTATAAGCACAAAATAAGCCATAAGTACAATTATGTACTATAAGCATAATTTTGTATGGTTGTAAGCATGATTTTGTATAGATTTAAGCCTAATTTATATTTCGCACACTAGGATTTATTTGCACGTGAATCCTTCTCTATATATATATATGTAAATGTATTTTTTTTTTGTTTCTTTTTGTTATAGTTTGCATTTAGGGAATCGCATTCGATCGAATTGAACCAGTAAACCGAAAATTATACCATACTTTTATTAATTCCAAGCTGAGAACAGATTTTACATACAGCAAACCCAAATCGAATAGTTAAACAATAATCTGGGGTTAATGTATTTATTTGTGCACAAAGTCTAATTGAACCGTATCTAGAAAAATGTTTCGTGAATTGGGCCTTTATTCTATACAAATTCAACTAAATGGACCCTTTAAACCATTTGAAAATTTGAGTGTCGGACTATAATTTTCTTAGGGTGTGTTCTTTATAATGGAAAATTATCATGAGAAAATGAGAGAAAAAAGAATAATCACCCTTTAAATTTCTCACATTTTCCCAATGATGAATAATTTTACTCTTTCTTTAATGAAAAATATTATCCCACCAACATGGGAGTGAAAATATTTTTCTTCCATTAGAGTGAAAGGGAAGAGGAAAAATAAATAGAAAGTAGGAAAGTGTGGAAAAACGTGGGAAATTTAAAGAGTGATTTTTCTTTTTTCCCATAATAATTTTTCATTATAGAGAACACACTCTTAGATTAAAACACTTAATAGTAGTACCACTAGATAGTAGTATAACTTAACATTCCTACTTCTACTATATATAAAATAAAAATTCGTTAAATTAAACTAATAAAGGAAAATATATAATATGTGTAATACGTTAAATTACCAAAGGAGGAAAATTTATTTACTAGAATTTGAAACTCTATTTCTTTTTGTTTATGTTATTTTTGAGTTTGTGTCGAAGGACATTGAGAAAGAAAAAATAATAAAAATAAAAGACACGCCGTTAAGTCGTTAACTTCTTTCTTTCAATTTTCCTTGAACCCAAATTTTAAATACAAAATTCCCAAACTCTGCCGGAGAAATTCCGCCGCCCCATCGTCGCCGCCGCCGCACCACCATTAACGTCGTCCGGAATCTGAGCCGAGTGCTCTTCTACAGGTTGGCCAAGTTTATTTGTGCAAGTTTTATTGAATTTGGAATCTAATGGGTTATTCGCTGCAAATTCTGGCTAAACCTAGCTGAGAAAATTGTTCTATTGAACTCTGCAAGTTTGTATGTTTAGGACTTAGTGTGGATGCTATCAATTACAATTATAATGAAGCTCTTGATAACTTTAACTCGTTTAGGAAGTTCGTTAGTATTCGAAATTGTGTTGATTTCAATAAAAACTTTCCGCTTGATGGCTTATAATAAAGTTTTGTCTATTTTCCTGGTAATGCAGTTAGCTAAAATGAGTAGTGATCTGAAGACTTGGGTTTCTGATAAGTTGATGTCCCTTTTGGGATATTCACAACCAACCGTTGTGCAGTACGTGATCACTTTGTGTAAGTTCTTCTACACGTAAAACTTTCAGAGTATTTTGGTTATGGCGATGGAGAATATGTTTTCTTTTTAACACTAATAATCGGTTTATTTTTCATATTGGTTTTAGCTAAGAAAGCTTCATCTCCCACCGAGATTATCAATCAACTGGTGGGCTTGGGAATCTCATCCTCTGCTGAAACGGTTGGGTTCGCCAAAGAAATTTTTGCCAAAGTGGAGCACAAGAGTTCCGGGCCAAATGTAGGTGTTGTCAAACACTTCATTATCAATGTAAATAACAATAACAATTATACTATTTTCTTACCTCTTTGTTTTTTGCTAGGAATATCAACAAAAAGAAAGAGAGGCAGCTATGCTTGCACGGAAGCAAAAGACGTACACACTTTTGGAGGACGATGATGCCGATGATGATATAACGCCCGTTTCTTCATCACCCAAAAAGGAGGGAAGTCGAAAAAAGAAGTTCAGGAGAAGAAGCGAGCCTCAGGATGACATAGATGATGAGGAGGTATTTATATTTACTTATGTTAAGGTACTCCCTTATTGTATTGGTAATATGCTATGATGATGTTGAATTTGATGTAGGTAGTACCACAGAGGAAAGTGAAGCGAAGAACTGTCCATGATGAAGATGATGGTTCTGAGGTAGTATTGCATATATGCATAGAAAATTTCTTATAGAATCATTTTAAAGAGTAACATGAGATCTTCTTTTCAAGAAGATGTTTGGATTGAACGACCTTGATTAGGGCCCTGGCCATTTCAATATTTCAATATCTGTCGTTAGTCCTTTGTTGGAAGACCACATCCTTATGGCCTTGTGTTTTTTTTTTTTCTATTCTACGCTTAATTCATTCTCTAATACTCCACGTGATAAATGGTGACAGTCAGAAGAGGAAAGGTTGCGTGATCAGAGAGAAAGGGAGGAGTTGGAACGTCATTTGAAAGAACGCGATGCAGCGGGGACCAGGAAGGTAAAGATAAATGAATTAGCTATTTTTGATCCATTTTTAGCTCCCATTAATAAGTTTGACTCATTCTTCTTTTGATTCCGTGTTTGCACAGATCACTGAGCACAAGTTATCAAAGAGGGATGAAGGTAAACGATCTGGTTTACTATACTATATGCAAAGCTCCAGATATTGTGTATGGCTAAAATATGTTGGTATTTGAGAATATGCTCACATGTCTATATCTGTGCAAGTAGAGGTTGACCCGCTTTAAGATGTGGAGACAATATTTTCTTAGATTTGTTGCGATATGCATGAATTATGGTGCAAGGGAGAGGAATACTCTTTTTTGTTTCTTTTTAACTGAGGAAAAGCAACACTACTTATGCATTAATTGTAAAACCAAAGTCCTTTATAAAATACTCTTGCTCTAGAAAATATTAAATCAGATTTGGGTGCAATTGTTATTATATGTATCATATGTTTTGAATCTTTGTTGGCCCTTAGTTAATCTCAAATTAATGAATGAATCTATGTAAGTCTGAGGTGGAAGATTTATAAGTTTTCTAGTTCTTTTTTTTTTTAAAGGACCGCATAGTAGATTACATGGGATAGTTTTTTAACTTGGCGCGTTTTCTAACAGAAGAAGAAATTAGGAGATCTAAGGCATTGGAGAATGATGGCATAAAGACATTAAGGTTCGTCTTTTCTTTATTTTAACAATATCACACACTTTAATTCCCTTCTTGTGTGATTTACTTATATCTCTTCTACCAGGAAAGTGTCTCGGCAAGAATATCTGAAGAAAAGGGAGCAAAAGAAATTAGAAGAGCTAAGGTAATGAAGTTTGGACTTTGGTTTCTCAGTAATAAGTTGAAGTATGAGTCATTTTGTTTTTACTGATTTGGTATGTGCACTTTGTCATTTGGTGAATTGCAGAGATGATATAGAAGATGAGCAGTATTTGTTTGAAGGTGTCAAGCTGACTGAAGCGGAGTATAAGGAACTAAGGTGAACTATATTTCCTACTATTACGTTTATATCAAGTTATCTTCAATGCTTCGGTTATATTTTCATATTGACTGAAATATGCATATGGATATAAAACCTATTACTTAAATTATTTTTACTTAAATTATTTTTCTGTAAAGGCAGCCATATGCTTCCTCTTTTACATGAAGTTTGTTTATATTAACTAGCTTGCTTTATTACTCTTATGTTCCTTTGGTGTTCCCTTATCCAAATTTACCGTATTTGGTGATTTTTGAAGTGAAGAGAAAAATATAGTCGCTTGTTTTTTTTCTTTTTTTTTCTTTTGTGGTCTCGTAATCATATTAGGGTTATTGCTTCTCAAACTTCAGAGTTCAGAATTATAGAAGAACTTTAGGAGAAGATGGCTTTGAACTTTTAATGGTGTGGATTTAATATATGTTTAACTTGGTAAATTATGCTCTGAGCATTCAAGTTTCGCTACCTTGCTTTTAGCTTTTAACTCTTTCAGCTAGCAAGTTTGTGAAATGGCAGTACATGATAATTGCTTGTGTTTTCAATCTGGATTAGAATGGTTTGAGTATACTATGAAGATCTGCTGCTAATATAGTCACTATTTGGGGCCTATTATCATGGTTTATCATGTTTTAGCCACTAAAATTCGTCATGCTTAGCTCGGGACAAAATGTTGTCAAGTTTTTCTTCTTAAATTCCTTAACAATCTTGTAATGCAATTGCATGTAGAATTTGGTGCTTCACTTGGGGGCTGTAGTTCATGTCCCGCATTAGGAATACTTTTGTGCCCATTATTTGAATAAAGAATTGTGAACTAATACTGGAAAAGATTACATTTTCGGCAGATACAAGAAACAAATATATGAGCTCGTCAAGCAGAGGACCGAAGAGTCTGATTATACAAATGAGGTAATAACCCTTTTACGAAGTATATGTTTTAGTCTATCCTTACCTGCTGGAAAATTACACGTTGTGCACATTTGTGGATATAACATGATATCCACATGTGTACTATACCCTTTAATATTCCAGATTCTTGTCCAAAGGTTGTGCTAAGTAGGTAGGCATTGCTTCAGCAAGCATGTCATCATGAGATCTGTATGCCTTTATTTGAGTTTTAATGATTCCTCTTCTTCATGTATCTTGCTTTTGTCTACCACTGACATATGATTATTATTATTTTATTATTGTTATTATATTTTTTGTAAATGCAGTATAGGATGCCTGATGCATATGATCAAGATGGTGGTGTAAATCAAGAGAAGAGATTTTCTGTGGCAATGCAGCGTTACAGGTCGTTTTCATTATCACAAAAACTAGATACCAATCAGGCTGTAGATGGGCATTTTGTAAAATTTGAGGTGCTTGATGAAACTTTCAAGTTATTTATACTATCCCTTTTTTGCCTCATGCAGGGATTCTGCTGCAGAAGAGAAGATGAATCCATTTGCGGAACAAGAAGCATGGGAGGAGCATCAGATAGGTAGATCTTCAGAAATTTAGCAATTAATTTTAAACATCTGTAGTCTTCAGTCACTTATCATATGGTAACTGTATTTCAGGCAAAGCGACTCTTAAATTTGGATCCAAGGACAAAAAGAAAAAGGATGATGATTATGAGTGAGTTCTACTATTCTTCTTGTCGATTCACTAATGCAGTAAAGTAGAAACGGAATAAGCTTGCAATGGCACTACTCCACATTGCGGATCTGCTTTTGCTTGATATAAAACTACAGGCTTTGGAAAACTTTCTGGTGCCTTTATGCTTATGTTTCTCCTGCTATTTATTTCTTTATGTAGGTTTGTGTTTGAAGACCAAATAGACTTTATAAAGGAATCAATCATGGAAGGTGTCAATGTACGTACATCTAGTTTTTGAACAGTGTAAAAAGAAATTTTGAAGGTTTGTTGCTATGGATCTTGATATACCACTTGCTACGTAGGTTGAGCAAGAGTCCGTGGAATTGCCTGAGGAATCTGCTGCCAAAACTGCCTTGGAAAAGCTCCAGGTGTGTACTTCCAAGCCTCTTTCTCCATGAAAAGTGATTTAACAAACATATTTATGGCAAGTTGCTAGCTCATTTGTTTGTATTCAGTGTTTTGGTTGGTAGAAATAAACAGAAATTCTGCAATCAAGGATCCAACCTTCACTTTTATAAAAAGTTGCTTTTCGCTGTGATCATTGATATGTTGCAAGGGATGTTTAGTGCTCTTAAGTGAGTTCTCTTGTTCATTAAGAAAGAACAAAAGGGCATTTAATCTTTCAGATTGAAAGAATCCTCGGGTTTTTCTATAAGAAGATATAGAATAGCGTAGTCACTGACTCACTGTTTTAAATGACTGCATATGACCTTTACTGACCTTTCAATTGGTTCTTTTATTATCAGGCTGACAGGAAGACATTGCCAATCTATCCTTATAGGGAACAGTTGCTCCAAGCCGTGAACGATCACCAGGTTTGATACTTTCTCATTCAGTTTTATTGAAAACCTAGAACAAAAATTCTGGATGAAGAAAATCAGTTCATTCGATTTCAAAATCAGTTGCAATTATTTATATTATTCTCCCCTAACTTCAAATAGGGGTTACCTTCAATTTCTGATTTGTCCATACTCAGCTTGATTTCTCAACCTTCTGTTTTTTTTGTGCCTCATCTATTACATTTATTTGCTAAAACATTGGACAAGTCTAGCGATTATATTTTTGTTTCTCATGGAAACATTGATAAAAAGACTTATTCATTGTCATGATCTAGATAGTTTTAAGATTGTTTTTGTCAAATAATTCATTACATATGGCGGAATATTAACGTACTTCTATTGCAGGTTCTTGTTATTGTTGGAGAGACGGGTTCTGGAAAAACTACACAGATACCTCAGTACCTTCACGAGGCAGGATACTCTCAGAAGGGAAAGGTACATGGGCTTTGTCCACTTCTATTTTATGACTTAATGAATTGCTTAAGAATGACAATTAGTAAACTTTAGTGCAGTCTTGATGGGATTCTGAAAAACTTGTCTAGGCGTATGCTACAATTAACTGTGATATATACTTTGTTCTGCATGCAATAGCTTGTAAGCTGCACATTGGCTATTTTACCAATTTTGAGTTGGTGATTGTAACCCAACAGGGTGATTATTTGGTTATAGATCTCACTTTTGAAGTTGCAGCGAACATTTATAATTTTTAATTCATTTTCTATATTGCTCAGAGAGGGCATGTTATAAGGCCACCACTAAACTGAATCATGTAGAGAGTGATGCATAAAATTTGTAGATTCCTGTTACGGCACCTCTTGTTTATGTCATGTAGGTCTTATTTTTCCTGTAATACTGAGAAGATGACTTCATTAGGTTCCCGATTTTTAGGCCTGTATTCTCTATATATATACTCTGAGGATGTGCTTGTCAACCGCTACACCAATGGCATGTTTCCTAAAGAAAAAAGAACATGGGCAATCAGTAGATCCCCATGCATACTTAAACATAATTTTTCTTATGAAACTAGGTTGTTTCTGCATGGAATGACAGATCTTTTAGCCTGACAAACTTCTCTTTAATGACCGCTAATTTTGTTCAAGAAAATTATTTGTAGATCATGGATACTTTTGCTAGATAAAAGGCATTTGTGGCAACCTATGTTAGGACCTTGTAGACATTGACATCCAAATTGAACAGATAGAGTCTATGCTCATATCTTAATTGTGGATGGTGTGCATGTGTAACAACTTGAGATTAGTGAAACTTAAATGTAATTCTAATATGTTTTTAATGGAAATATTTGTCAATAGATTGGATGCACCCAACCGCGGCGTGTTGCTGCTATGAGCGTTGCCGCCCGAGTTTCTCAAGAAATGGGAGTAAAACTTGGACATGAGGTATGCCTTCTTACTTGACTATACTATTATTTTTCAATATATATGTTAGAACCTTTTCCTTTGTGGCCCGTGTTATACCTTTTTTTATTTTATCTTTTACTCCCAAGTTCCAACTCATTCAGTGGTTAGGACATGGGATTAAACTAAATAGAATCTATGTCATTTAGGTTGGCTATTCTATTCGGTTTGAAGATTGCACGTCGGACAAGACGATATTGAAATACATGACAGATGGAATGCTATTACGTGAATTCCTTGGAGAACCTGACCTCGCAGGTTACAGGTGAATACTAGATTCGTGGTTAATATCTAAAAATATTCTGGGAGTTGTGACTAATATTGCTTTTCCTCTTCAGTGTAATAATGGTGGATGAGGCTCATGAAAGAACTCTCTCAACGGATGTTCTGTTTGGTTTGGTTAAGGTAAAATCCATATCTTATAATCTAATTGTTTCCTAAGACTCTGATGTAGAATAACCTTGCTATTATTCATCAATATAAATGGAGGTTTTACCTGGAAAATTAACTAAAAATCTGTGTGAAATACATTATGTATCAAACTTTGATCAGTCTGAGAAAAAATCAAGATCAGATGATCAGATCCTAATAGTCAACTTAGAATGGTTCTCATGAGTCTACTTGAAATCGTAATAAGTATTACTCCATGATTTAGGATGGAGGAGGTTTTTAGGATAATATTGGTAAAACAGTAGTAGAGGTATCACGAATAAAGAATAAAGTAGAGAGCCATACAAGTCTGCCTTCACTTAGTGTGGCAAATCATACTCGCAAAACAAAATATTAATAACTTGCATGAAAAAACACACAAACTATAGTGATGCAAGTAGATTACGGTTGATAAATTATATATACCTTAAAGGACTTCTAAACTGAGAAAGCCTTAAAAAAAATTGGTTAGAACTTCCACCTTATGCAATATTGGCTGATTATAATGTAGCAAGAAATACTATGTTGTAATTCAAGTTGGTTAATGTACGAGTTGGAAGATATTGCTAATATTATATTTGTTGATATGTAGATTTATATACTAGTGTACCATTGATTGTTCAGTCATTTTCTACTGCTTATATACAGTCATTGAATTATAAACAACAATATTTATTATTCTGTAGCATGTATGCTTATCCATCTTTACCATTTTTTCATGATAGGATATTACTCGTTTTCGGCCTGACCTCAAATTGCTCATCTCGAGTGCCACACTTGATGCTGAGAAATTCAGTGATTATTTCGATTCTGCTCCGATTTTTAAAATACCTGGTAGAAGATTCCCTGTTGAGATACATTATACAAAAGCCCCAGAAGCTGACTACTTGGATGCAGCTATCGTAACTGCTCTTCAAATCCATGTGACACAGCCTCCAGGAGATGGCGACATTCTAGTTTTCTTTACCGGGCAAGAGGAGATCGAAACTGCCGAAGAGACTCTTAAGCATAGGACTAGAGGATTGGGGACAAAAATAGCAGAACTGATAATTTGTCCAATTTATGCAAATTTGCCTACAGAGCTGCAGGCTAAGATATTCGAACCCACACCTGAAGGAGCCCGCAAAGTTGTCCTTGCTACTAATATTGCTGAGACTTCATTGACAATAGATGGGATTAAATACGTCATTGATCCGGGCTTTTCCAAGATGAAGTCTTACAATCCTCGAACTGGTATGGAATCGCTATTGGTGACTCCTATCTCGAAAGCATCAGCTAATCAGAGAGCTGGTCGATCTGGTAGAACAGGTCCTGGACAATGCTATCGGCTGTACACGGCTTATAATTTTTTTCATGATCTCGAAGATAATACTGTTCCTGAAATACAAAGGACTAACTTGGCTAACGTGGTACTTATGCTCAAGAGCCTTGGCATCAATGATTTGCTTAACTTTGACTTCATGGACCCTCCTCCATCTGAAGCTTTGCTGAAGGCTTTGGAACTACTCTATGCTCTGAGTGCTCTTAACAAGCACGGCGAGTTGACTAAAATTGGGAGGAGGATGTCAGAGTTCCCACTTGATCCCATGCTATCGAAGATGATTGTTGCTTCTGAGAAATATACGTGCTCCGACGAGATCATATCTATTGCTGCTATGTTATCTGTTGGAAACTCGATTTTTTATCGTCCTAAGGATAAACAAGTTCATGCAGACAATGCACGCTTGAACTTCCACATGGGAAATGTCGGAGATCATATTGCGTTGCTGAAGGTTTGTCTCGCTAATTATATTTGTTTCGTGCTCTTTTAAGTGTTTGTTAAATGACGAATGTAATGTGTGTGAACTTTTATTTCTAACAGTTCTGACACAATAATAGTGATTGGTTAAAATTAATTTCTCCCACTCACTTAAATTTAGAAAGGGAAAAGGGATACTCCCTCCGTCCTTGATTTACTGACCCTGTTGACTTTTTAGATAATTTTAAAGCTTTGTGATGATGGATTTAAAATTGATTTTTTAGAGTTTAGTTTTTTTTTACAAGTACTACGAGTGTTGTAGTATCGTGTAAAAAAAACTAATCTCAAAAAATTCAATTTAAAATCCATCATCACGAAGCTCCAAAATCATCTAAAAAGTCAATAGGGTCAGTAAATCGAGGACAGAGGGAGTACTATTTGTGCAAGTGATCCATGTTAACGGAAAAACACGAGTTCTTATACTATGTTTGACTTCGTTTCAGACATGAGCTGAGTTGTAATTGTTTCTTAATTGTAGTTTTATAGAACTTTTCCAATACTAACATCCTTTAAAATTGTTGATGCATTCCAGGTGTATAGCTCATGGAAGGAAACCAATTTCTCAACGCAGTGGTGCTATGAGAATTATATCCAGGTGTGTGGTCATGTTTTATTTCTTTTTATGGTTTGTTGCACCTTTGTGGCTATTTGTTTGCACCAATGAGATGCTAAATATTTTTAAATTGTTGGGATGACATGATCAAGTGTTATTTGTTTGGTAAATCAGGCAAACACAACTAACATGCATATTCTTTATTGGTGAAAGCATTATCTCCTTTTGATAAGCGAATTCAAATTTGTCATTGAATTTTCTGCAAGAATATGAAATCTAATCCATGATTAAATCAAATAAAAAAAACTGATAAGTAATGTTAGATGATCAAAAGAAAAAGATGTGCAATTTTAGCATTTGATATGATGTGTTTGACCACGGTATAGGGTTTAGTTTATTGTTTAAAGATATTTCCTTAAGGTTGTTTCCAAGATATTACTTAAAGGTTGTTTCCAGAAGGAAAAAGGAAATAAAACAGCAACAGAGCTTCTAAATCACAGCCTGAGTCTCGTATCTTTTCATAGAATAATGCTATGGAATAACTATGCATCATCGTTTTCCAAATTTTGAATGCTTAGTAGCCTCTTCTTTTTGTATTTCAGGTTAGGAGCATGAAGAGGGCTAGAGATATTCGTGATCAGCTAGAGGGGTTGCTGGAAAGGGTTGAAATTGAGTTGACTTCGAATATGAACGATTTCGATGCCATAAAGAAGGCTATAACCTCAGGGTTTTTCCCGCATTCAGCAAAGATACAAAAGAGTGGAGCTTATAGAACTGTCAAGCACCCTCAAACAGTTCATATTCACCCGAGCTCTGGTTTGGCACAGGTAGAAACATTTCCTTTCATACACACTGATAATAAGAATTTTCCGCTGCAATAGCATAAATATCTAAATTTTATGTACCGTGATATTTTCATTCCAGTATCTTGCTACTGCGTTTTTGCTCTCAATTCTCTTAACTAGGCAGCTATCATAAGAGATCTAAGCTACGAATTGCTTTTCATACTTCTTTTCTTTGTTCCTATTAGGTGCTTCCAAGGTGGGTTGTCTATCATGAATTGGTTCTAACCACTAAGGAGTATATGCGGCAGGTAAGGTCACATCGTAACTCGTATTTTATGCATTATGTGATGTATTATGCATACAATGTGAAGCTAATATTTCATGTCGTAATGCAGGTGACTGAACTAAAGCCCGAATGGTTAGTGGAGATAGCTCCTCACTATTATCAAATGAAGGATGTGGAGGATGGTATAAATCTCTCCTTTACATACATGTCCTTTTTATATCCCGATTGAAGATTTTTCGGTTGTGCCTCTGTGTGTTTGAACAATGCTTGTTCGTTGCTTACGGGCTTTCGTTAGCTTTGTTTTATAGTTTTCATTCACATTTGTATCTTTCAAACGTTTACAAGGGTTAGAATTATATGCTTGTATATGATGTAACATACTTTGCAAGCTTTCAAGGCTAACCTTGACGAATCTTTTCCTTGCAGCAAGTTCGAAGAAAATGCCACGTGGCGAGGGTCGGGCAACGAAAGATTGAAACGTCGAATACCCAAGTGTAAATATAATTTTGCATGTTAGATAGAGGTTCTCAAGTTTACATCGAAACTATCTAATGTGGATCGAATTACATAAATTGAATTTTGAGTAGTGAGCACCAATTACTAATGAGTTCTGTAGAAAATGTAGGCGCTAATTTGCAAATAGATTCTAACATGTTACTAGATGTGTTGTGTAATGTTACCATGTAATTCACTTTCTGTTTGGCCTTTCTTAAAATTCATTTTTACTGCATAAAGTCACGTATATTTTATCAAATGAAATGAGTACGATTTGTTCACAATGAAGCAGCGCAATTTCTATCTTAATAAGGTCTAATTCTGCGTTTTCCATTTAATTTTCCCTCTAAATAGAAATTAAGATATGGTTAGTGGATTGGTTTTTCCCTGCTGGGTAAGAAAAGCATGGAAGAAGATGAAGGGGGAGACGATGGATTCCATGAACTTTCAATATTTCTTTTTCTTAATTTTCGAAATGGAAACGACGTACAATTTAATTGAATTTTAGAATCCGCGCTATGAAAGACTTTGAAATTTAAAGGCTGTGTTGTGGAAGATTTGAATTGAAGCATTTTGCCATAGGGGTCAGACGGAATACTCTCAATATTGTTAGGTCAATACACGCCCACTTGAAAATAAGATCGTGATTATTTTGAATGTTAAAAATAGTTCTAATCTCTTCACAAGAATTCCGTCAATAAATTTTCATTAGGGATCTAGTTCGAATAAATAATTAAAAGTCTTAAGTATAATTAAAACAATATTTTTTATTTCTTATCCACGCCATATTCAGATTCTGAAAAAGCTTAATACATTGTACTTCCTCCATCCGTGATATATGTGCTTAAAATATTTTAGTATACATTTTGATGCGTCGAAAAATGGATGACCCACTTGATATAGTGTATTATACACAACATCAAATAAAATAATAAGATCTTAACTTTATCGTAAGTTCGTAATATCAATTTTTCAATATATCAAAATACATGACGAAAGATTCTAATCTTATATCATGAACGGAGGAGAGTACATTCTCGAAAATTATTGTCCAAAGCCGAATATTACTATAATGGTCTCCCTCACTATTAAATTTTGGGTTCATTATAATTTAGTCTCAATTTTAGACTTTTTTTTAAAATTATTTATGTCCCAAATTAATTTTATACTTTATTTTAGCAATGTCTCAAATTTTCAATGATCTTTTTAAATAATAACTCTTTTTTTTTCGATTATCAAGAAGCTGACCGATGATATGAGGTGAACTTTACTTTGTCCCTTCATACCAAACATCATCATTTGAGAAGTTGCAATACTAAAACAAATTAAAATCTTAAATTTATTGCAGCTAAAAAAATCGAGACATTTAAAAAAAAAAAAAAATCAAAACGTTTACAAAATAGTAAATTGAAATTGAAATCATAAATAAAATATAATAAAATAAAATAAAAGGCCAAAAATGAGAAAGTTGCGAAAGTAACATTTTTGTTCAATCCAAGTGACATAAGAGTCGAGCATACCAGGTGTCGCCGACATAAATCATACAAGTGCAAGCTGAGATGTGAAATTACGCCAACCAAACTACGATACAGCATTAACATAATCTCCAAATCTCTTGTCTTTGTTTAAATCTGTAATTTTAATTATGCCTTGATTATGTCGTTCGCCATTGTGGAATCCGTCACCATTCTCAGATTCTGTTTCTTCATGGCGATCAACCAACAAGAAAGAAGAAGAAAATCTCCCCCACAAACCGCCAACAAGGATCCCATCCATGGCACAGCTCATCGTTGGAATCAATTCAAGAAAACCCCAAAGCTATATAACCCTCCATAATAAGATATCTGCAGCATATTCACCTCTGCACACAAGGTGTTTGTTTTATGTCCTGACTGAACTTTCACATATACTGTTCATCATCATCCATGGCGAACTGGACCGAGCTCCTCCCGGCGAACCTGCTGCCGGACGAAGCAAATCCTGAGTGGATGAACAAGGGCGACAACGCGTGGCAGCTGACGGCGGCGACCCTCGTCGGGCTCCAGAGCGTGCCCGGGCTGATCATTCTCTACGGCGGCGCCGTGAAGAAGAAGTGGGCCGTGAACTCGGCTTTCATGGCGCTGTACGCCTTCGCCTGCGTGCTCGTGTGCTGGGTTTGCTGGGGATACCGCCTCTCCTTCGGCGATCAGCTCGTCCCGATCTGGGGGAAGATCAACGTGGCGCTGTCGCAGCATTATCTGTTCAAGAAGGCGTTCCTCGGGAACTTCCCCAACGCTACGATGGTGTACTTTCAGTTCGTGTTCGCTGCGATCACGTTGATACTGATCGCCGGCGCTGTTCTCGGGAGGATGAACTTCTATGCATGGATGCTCTTTGTTCCACTGTGGCTCACCTTCTCCTACACCATCGGAGCTTACACCATTTGGTCGGCTACCGGCTGGCTTTCGGTTGCCGGAATGATAGATTACTCCGGTGGTTACGTTATCCACTTGTCATCTGGTGTTGCTGGCTTCACTGCTGCATATTGGGTAAGACCTTCTGCTGCCTTGCCTGCATTGTGTGTTCTAAGGGTGAGTAAAACTCGAATATGAGGGGAAAGAAGTTCGAAACCAATTCTATTCAGTTTGGTTTCGAGCCTTTTCAGTCTCGATTCGATTGATGTTTTGGAGAAATCGAACCGACTGGGTGGTCGGTTCGACTTTTTGTTGCTAAATTTTGGTTAAAACCAAACTGAACCGAACCTTTTCAAGAAATTAGTATTTGTAAATAAATATACTCGGTCCATTCACCAGAATCGAATAAATAAATGAATAATAGGTTGAGTTTAAAGTTTAACAATAAAATGGTATTTTGTGTAAATAAGTGTATACATTGGGGTTGAAGATTATGAAGAATTTCGAAAAATGAATAATGCACATTTTTTTAGACGTCCCAAAATGAAATTAAATCCACGAATTTGGTGAACCGATAGAATGTAAAGATAGCTTTGTTTACAAAATATAGTTTGTTTACTACTACCTCCATCTCATTTATTTAGTCCAATTTTCTATTTGACACGTATTTCCACCGAAACCTAGTATGAGTTTTAAAATATAATTTTGTAGTATCGTTTTTTTTATGGATAGTATCCCGTAAAAAAACGATACTACAAAATTATATTTTAAAACTCGTACTAGGTTTCGGTGGAAATACGTGCATAAAGCAAATGAGACTAAATAAATGAGATGGAGGTAGTATGTTCAAAATATTACTGCTACTTGATATTCTTACAAAATTTTAGGTACCTTAATTAAATATCTTGATTTATTTTAATTACCTTTATGCATATATATTTACTTATAATAATACTTCTCCCTTCCCATTTGAGTGATTCTGTCTCTATTGGGCACCAATACATTTACAGGAAGGTTATAAATAATAAACTATATAAGTAGTTTATAAAAGATGAAAAGTGGGTATAACCCACAACTTTCGAAGAGATAATTATTTTGTATAAACGAACCAATTAAACTGGGACGAAGGGTATATAGAATTATAATCCTTTTGTATGTAAAATTCTTTAAAATTGCAGAATAATTTTTTGTATATATATGTATAATTTAAATTCATAAATCATTGTTCAACGAAACCGACTGAATCGGACTCCAAACTCCAGTTCCAGTCTAGATTGGTTGTTTGGTTCCAAATCCAAAAAAAGAAAAATCAAATGCTCATGCTTAGGGGAATTGTTTGCTCATATTTCAGGTCGGTCCTCGTCTGACCAAGGATAGGGAGAGGTTCCCACCCAACAACATCTTATTAATGTTGGCTGGGGCGGGGCTGCTCTGGATGGGGTGGACCGGGTTTAATGGAGGCGACCCCTATGCTGCAAACATCGATGCATCCTTGGCCATTTTGAACACTCATGTCTGTACTGCTACTAGCTTGTTAACATGGCTTGTACTCGACATTGTGTTTTTCGGGAAGGCATCTGTCATCGGAGCAGTTCAAGGCATGATCACTGGCCTTGTCTGCATCACCCCTGCTGCAGGTTTTTCTCCACTCTCTATTCTTCTATCGTATTTTGGTGTAAACACTACAACTCTATAATGTATGTTAACGAATTGATAGAATGCTACTTGTGAGCTGCTTCGTTCTCTTTGATTGGAATTCGTTTGAGCTCTTTCACTGAAGCTCGTTTATTAAATGAGTCGAGCTTGAACTTTTGACATTACTTGGCTAGTTAGGTCGTGAAAGGTTGTTCAGAGAACTAGCTTGAAAATGTATTACTATTAAGTTTGCACTTACATTTTTATACTTCTCAGAAACAAAAAAACTATATTGAATCTCTAAAAGCATTTACATTAATGGCCTCTTTCTTTTCTTTTTTTTTTTTTTTTTTTTTTTTTTTTTCCTAAATAAGAAATTAGAACATAAATATTGAGACGGCTCAAAAAGTATAATTTAAGGTATTGTATTTTTCGCGACTGAGTAATTTTCTTTTTTCAAAATCCGACTGATGTTTATATTTGAATATAAATTTAGAAAACTCGCTTTGGCTTAATTAAGCTCAGTTAATCTCATGAGCCTCAAAGTGTTCAGTAAATAGAGCTCGAGCTCGACTCAACTATAAACAAGTCGAGCTTGAGATCACCTCTATTCAGCTCGGTGACGGTGCAATAGTCGAGCCGAGCTGAGTGGTGCGATGGTGTCGGCTATTAAGCTTTATACGCCGTTTTGGTGAAATTGGAATTGTTTGCTTGGATGTAGGAGTTGTACAAGGTTGGGCTGCCATTATAATGGGGTTATGCTCAGGCTCAATCCCATGGTTCACAATGATGGTTGTGCACAAGAAATCCGAGCTCCTCCAGAAAGTCGATGACACCATGGCCGTGTTCCACACCCACGCGGTGGCCGGGTGCCTCGGGGGGGTCCTCACGGGCCTCTTCGCCAACCCGAAGCTCTGCTTCTTATTTTACGGAAAGTACGGGAAATACGTGGGCCTATTCTATGGCATTCAGATGGGAGCCTACGGCCATGGGTTCCGGCAGATAGGGCTTCAACTCGTGGGCGTGGTCTTTGTCGTAGTAGTCAACATCATCATGACGAGCTTGGTGTGCATCGCGGTGAAGCGTATCGTGCCTCTGAGGATGACCGAGGAAGATATGGAGATCGGAGACCAAGCAGCACACGGGGAGGACGCTTACGCGATATGGGGCCAAGGCGAGAGAAGCGAGAACTCTCGTTTCTCGACTTATAATGATGTCGAGACGGGGTCGTCGAAGGCTAAGGGCCAAGTTGAGATGTCGTGATCTGTGTACGCTTAGTTTTGGCATCTCGTCAAAAGAGGTAGAGAGCATGTTGCTTTATGAAGAGAATAAAATTGTGGGTTTTGATAAATTGTCAATTTATGATCAAGACTGAGTTCAATTGATCTCGACATTGCTTTTGTTTCCTATGTTTCTCTAGTTTTTTTTCTTTTCCAACCTAAGGTAATAGCTAAGACTTCAAGAGGTATGTTCGACTTAATTATGGTGTGTGCTATTAGCCTATTTTAGAGAGGGGCGGGAAAAAAAAGGTCGAACTCGATGAAGTTTATAAATAAATACAGTTGAGTGCCTTCTACAGTTCATTTCGTTTTTATAAAAACTAGTATTGCACCCTATGTTATGTACGCATCACAATTAATAATGAAAACATATATCTTCAAACTGAAAGAATACTGCATACACAGTGCAATTGAATGTCAAAGAAAAAGAGTAAGGGAACAATGCGAGCTAGAAATAAAGAGTGTTAAAAAGGACACATTGCATTCACAATTAAAATATATATTATCCGAAAAGTGTCACCAATTAACAATGGAGTATAACATATACTTTCAATATAAACAACATAGAAGAAAACAACATGTCGACTTCTCTTCCTTTGCCTGGGAGTACTCTGGGAATGAGAAGCATCAAGCCTTTTGCATCTTCTTCTTCTTCTTCTTCTTGTTAAGGAGGAGGAGGAGGTGGGTGCGAAGGTTGTCTGTGATCCCGCCTAGGCCAATGGAAGTGAAGAAGTTGATAGCGAACCTAGTGTTATTGGGATTGTCCTTTGGGAAGATGAAGGAATCTTGAATGGTGGGGTGACTGATTAGACGGTCGTTGAGAGCTCGAATGCCGAGGTGTTGGGATAGTCCTTGGAACAAGATTTTGATGAAGATCCGAGAGGAGGAGGTGGTGTCGTCCTCCGTCAAGCGGATGCAGGCGAGGACGTCCCACGGCAGCACATCCGTGGCGAACAAGTGGGCGAACAAGTTAGCCAAGTTGCGGAGGTTGTTCGTCTCCAGACGGTGGACAGTGGCATAGTGTCGGACGAAGCAGGTCCCGAGATTCCGTTGATAAACACGGCTCAACAAGCAAAACCTTTGGGCGAGAAGGGCGTAGTAGGGCACGTAAGTCCTCTCCTGGCTACAGCACTCCAACAGCATAACGCACACTTCCATCTGAATCTCCATCTCCTGCTCCTGCTCCTGCCCTGCACCCTCTGCCTTTATTATCTTTAATAGCTTATGCCCTGCTTCTTCGAAATCAACGCAAGACATGATTGTCAAGTAAATAGTTCGCCGAAGATTAACCAAATTTGTGCCTGTCTCATCCCTTATTACTAGTACACCATCTGAGTCTGAGTCAGAGTCAGATTCTTCATCATCAGATTCTTCTTCTTCTTCCTCAGATTCAGAAAGTATTTGCTTCTTTATTTGTTCATACTTCTTCTCGTTCTCCGCAAAATCGGGGTCCCGGCTGAAGACGTCTAACTCGCTCTCACCATCTATCTCATCCAAAAGAGAAACTCGGTGAGTGACTCGGTCTTTATCCTCCACCAAATCAAGCTCCGGACGCACACCCTCAAACTGCACTGCAAAGACCTCCTCGATCAAGAACTGGACGCGCTTGTCGATTTCTCCTTGGTGAAGAATTGCTCGTAACCGCTCAAAGGCAGCGTCCAATGCTCTGGGCGAGACCTCCTGCAGCAGGGATCCACATTCTCCGACCAAGGCGACGGCCACCCGGACGCTGTCGTCGGTGGGGTTCTCGAGAAGCAAGGTGAGCAGCTCGAGAGCGAGGAGCTCGTGGGCGACCTGCTGGTTCACGAGATGAGCGACAAACTTCACCGACGCGAGGAGACGGGGCTTGTCGTTGCGCTTGTACGCCCTCTTCAGCTGCAGGACGACCCTCCGCACCAACAGATTCCCGATCTCGGGGAACTTGGAGTTGACGACGGAGGCGACGGATGCCAAGGCGACGGTGAAAGCCGGAAACGCCGCCTGAGACTTGATGCACGATCTGCTAAAGAGGCCCCTCCCTCGTACCAGATTCTCCGACAACAGCTCCGGTACGATCTTCTTGATATTTGATGCGTTCACTTTGTTCAAAATCCCGTTGATTCCCTTCCTCAAACACTCCCACGCCATTATTTGGTATTCAACATCTCCATCTCCATCTTCTTCGAATTCCCTCTTCCTCTTCGAATTCTTCAACAGCACTACTTCCGCCATCGATAAAGTACGCTTCTCTTATCTTTTCTTCTTTCTCTTCTCTTCTCTTCTCTTTCTCTATTCTTTTCTTTTTTCTTCGATTGCGATATAGGAGGAAACCGACTTTCTTTACTACTGTACGTTATTATTATTATTATGCATGTGCAGTGGTTTAATTAAGAGTTAATACCTAAAATAAAATTAGCCACTATTATAAACACTAAATCTAGCCACTATAATTGAATATCCAAATAATAAAAAATAGGTAAATATTTAAAATATTTATTTATAAAAAAAGTACTCCCTCCGTTTTCTCTGAATTGGCCCCTTTATTTTAGGCACAAGTTTTAAGAAAATGTAATTTTATGTGTATTATTGTGGTCCCTACCTCTTTAATGAATATAGAGTAAGAGTTATTTTATGCTATTTTTGGAAAGTGGCCAAATCAGAAAAAACATCCCAAAAAGGAAATGTGGCCAAATCAGAAAGAACAGAGGGAGTACTCCATTATAACCATATTTGTTTACTTTCCTTGCACGCAAATTAATTGGCAATTAAATTGAGCTCACGAATATTCAATTATCTAATATTAATGTAATTAAGTACTTGATCGATTTCGCCATTTGTAAATCCAATTAACTAGGGTTTATGAAACTTTAGTCTAATTCTTTAGCCTAAAAGCACTTGATCGATTAACTAGGGTTAATGTAATTAAGTACTTGATCGATTTCGCTAAACTTTAGTCTAATTCTTTATGAAACAAATTAAAAGGTGAATTAGGGGGAGTCAAATTATCTTACAACACATAACATAAATTTTTGTTTCAAACTACTTAAAATATTAATTTACATATATTATTTTTATTACAGGTAACATAATGTGCACATTAATTATACTCATATCTCGTTTGATCATTATATTTCAAATCAAATGTTCTTATACATTTAGTTTATGATTTATTTAAAAAACACGAAGAAAAAAAGGAAAGAAACATCAATTTGTATCCTAATCTTTCAATTTATAAACTTTGCAACATCAAATAAATGCACACAGATAAACGGGCAAAGCTTCTATTTTTGTCAATCCACAAAAAACACGCACCTGCCACTTTAAGATGTAGATCTCACATAAAAAAAAAAGATTCACTCATTACAAAAATATTAAACTGGAGCCCGAAAAGTTGTGCCAATTTCCCGTGGATGGAGGTTGTAGCATCACATTACAAACAAATAGCACAAAATCATCACTGCCGGTCTGCTGCTAATTAATTTCATTAGTTCCAAACAAACCTTAATGTTTTCATGTAGCTAAGAACACTATAAATCATGCAATGATGCAAGCAAGAATGCAATCATCAATACGGAATTTCTCAATTAAAAGGAAACTCAGCAGGATCTGCAGGAATGAAAATAGAACAATGATATAAAAGAGATGGAGCAAATGAGATGAAAAAAAAAGGAAAGGAGAAAAAAATAGAAAATGAAGGCTTTAATAAACAAACCATGGTTGAAACCTAATCCAATGAGTTGATTAGATCTTTGAAATTGAAGAGCAGCCAATCAGCTTTAGCTGCAACAGACTCTCGAAGTACAACTCCAGCATAGCATACATATAAGTCAGCACCATCAGCTCGCCTAAAATTGCGATTACAGAAGAGAAATCAGATAAAATTCCAAGGATCCGCTCGCCAAATCCCATACGGGAGCTTACACGAAAAAATATTTCTTATCAAATACTAGCTCCATAACCTCCCCTTAATTTCTACCGCAATCCTATGTTTGTTCCAACTAATATTCTCAAAACTCACTTTATTTCTCCATTTTCAAATAACCCAAACCACACAAATCCACAAACTATTAGCAAATAAGTTTCCCCCAACATAACACAATATCTCCGCATTTTGTGAGAAGTGATCTCTTAACCTATTATGTAGGACCATTGAAGCGTTACACCATATATAGATTACTAACCAAATATCGCGCACCATGGAGCATTCGATGAAAACGTGAGTGGCAGATTCTTCCTTTTCTCCATAGATCACACACCTTGCCTCCTCTTTAGAATCAATCACTCTCCTTCTCCGTAGATTTGCTCTAGTTGGAAGTCTAGCCCAAAGCGCTCTCCATGTCTATTCTTGTGCTTACTAACCGGCAGAGAATAGAGGATGGGAGAGGGATAAAGATGGAGAACCGCACGGTGAGGGTGCGCCGATTTGCTGCCTTAAACGGCTGCAGCCGCCCCGTCCGCCGACGCACGTGCGCGTGACGCGCCGCTGTGAGCGGCTATCGCCGCCGTTCATTCTTCGTGCCCTCGTTCTTCAATTTCTTCTCTCGAACTCCACCGTACAATTTTACAAAAAATTGAAGAATACAAGAAATTTACAGAAAAACGATCCTAATCTAATCGGTACCTTATTTTCTCACCGATTAAAACCACGAAAAATGATAAAAAACGGGATAAAAAACAATACACGTTGTTCCCGGACAACAGCATGCACACGTTGTAGCATAATCGAATCAGATGCATGAACATACATTTAATCGAATCATCACAGAGCCAATTCTAGATCTGTGGCTCTAATACCAATGGATGGAACCGCTGCTTGAAAGCATTCCTTTCCCTACTAGATCTTCGAATTGGATGTGATAATTCTACATGCAATTACATCATACATTGAGTTTAGAGATTATACCTTTCGATTCGCAGACCGAGTAATCTACCGGTCTAGATTACTAAGATGTTCCATTTCCTCGAAGTTCTTTGACTTTGTGGGCATCTCGGAACTTTGAAACTTGGAACCCCCTTTCTGCACTCTACAAACGGCGCCTCTTCTCCTTAGATTATGAGAATAGGTTTATCAGATTATGGCGCCTCTTTCTATCTTTCCCATTAAGATGCGTGCTTAATTAATTAAGCCTGGTTCAGTTAATAATTATCGGAACAAATTCTAATAAAATAATTAGAATTAATCCTAATTATAATAGGAAGATATTATATGTAAATATTAAATTAATTATCTATTTCCATAATTAAGAATAAATCTTAATTAATTAGATATTAATTTATTCCATATAACATATTTAACCAGAGTGCAATTATTGAGCCCAGATGAACACAAGAAGCCAAAACAGGCGCCACCTACTACACAGTAGGCGCCAATTATGGGCCTGAGCCCATAACAATTCTTTTCAGTCCAAAACTGATATTGCTCAATAATACCTTGTGTTCCTTTCCCGAAGGACTTTTGGGCCATCCCAGGGATCTATGTACCAGACAGAGTTTAGCCTCACCTAATGAAATAATCCCATGATCAACCCTAAACATTTATTTCATTAGAGCTGTGATGCATTCCCCTAAAGAATCACAATTGAATCACCGCTCTGTCCCAATTTGTGGATTGGGGCCGATACTTTATTTAGAGTTATCCCCGTGTTTAAGAATCCCGATATCCATTAATTAATGAGAGCTCCGCTGACTGCTCCTAATTAATTAACCTCTTCTTATCCTCAAGTAGTACCCGTTCACCCCTTATTATTATACCTGAATTTAATCAGCATGCATGACTTGGTATAATAAACCTTGTGAACTCTCTGAGGGGATATCTCAACCTATAGCGGACACGGTATCTCGATACAACCAATTAGACATACTATGTGTCCTCATGTTACCCGAGAGACAAGTAATCAGGGATGCTGCGATAGACCCTTATCTTACAAATTAAAGTAACAATGAACAACACGTATACATCTAATAGCCTATCGAGATTAAGATCATATCTCTAAATCCCGAGATTTTTAGTTCTTCACCTATTTCTAGGGTCAGTATAAGAAGAACATTATCTCACGTGATTCTGTCAATTAGTTCTACCGTACCAACATAACTAGCGACTGAGACCCATCACTACTGTTATGCTGCTGTCTATACCAATAGATTTCCCAAGCTATCTCAACTGTGACATTGTTTATATCTCATAATTATTATCGAACGCTGCGTGATCTCCCTGACACCCGAGCCGTCCACGTGTTCTAAAACATGAGATATTGGGTTTATTCTTATTAATATATTTTCTCAGACAGGTGATTATAAACAGTGGAATACATGTCTTATATACTAAAACAACATTTTTGCTTTAGCTACCCACAACAACCCCAACAAGATGGTCCCGCAAGCTAACATATAATTGCAAATATACTGTAGCCATTTGGGCTACGATCGTATGTGATGATGAGGTCAGATCTTACATAGGGTCTGGCCAAAGAGGTGAGGGATCTGTTGAGCAAGCCCTCAGACATCAGCCTATGATATGAATCATGGCCAGATGTGGGTTGTGATCTTTTGATCAGAAGGGCAGGAGATATGAGACATGTTTCACCATTCAAACTGGAGAGAGGGTTCTGACAAAAGCAGACTTCTGACTTCTGGTATAAGGTTACGGTGCCTTAGTAGGACTCGGATGTTGTTCCTCAGTCTCGATATGTCAATGTGCTTGCCACGTGTTGAGACATGAGTGGCTGTTTGGGGAGATGTGATATTTTTTCCTAACAGGTAGGCTTTATGGGGTATCAATTTAGTCCAAATTCCGAGGGTTGGCCCGAGTAACCTGTCCTAAAAAATGGATTATGGTCAAATATTTTTAATCCAAAAATTTTACAACTCGAATGGATTGAACTGAATAGCTCAACAACCCGATAGGGCTAGCCCGGAAAATTGATGAGTTGTCTCGGTAACAGAAAGTTTTTCATTACTTATTGAAGCCATCTCTTGATTCAAATACATGTGAAACTATTATAATTTTATATTCTAACTTGTACTCATCATAATATTAGTTTCCTACTTTGTAGTTCAACACATAATAAAAAAAAAAAATCTTCACATCTTCACATCTACTTACTTATTATATACTGTTGGACCAAAAATATATATGAAGTAATATTAGTTGATATAACATTTGTTATTTGTTTTAAATTTTCATTAACTTTTTGGCTAGACGGGTTAGCCCGAAACACAAAGGTTTAGTGTTATGGTAAAAAATTTCTAATTTGAAAAAAATTCAACCTGATTAAATAACCTAAACCTGATAGGACTGACTCAAAACCGAACAGATTGACCCGATTGACATCCCTAGTGGGCGTATTACCTTTATCTCATTTTGTTTTGAATACTACTAGTCTTGTATCAATATTTAAAATATCAAAATATGTGTTTATGCGCTAATCAGGGGCGGACCCAGAAAAAAATATCGAGGGGAGCCACGACAAGGCCGAGGGAGCTGTGGTGTAATTTTTCAAAATTTTATCAAAATTATAGTTATAAGAAAAACAAAAAAAATATTGGAGGGAACCCATGCACCCTTTTGTCCCAAGGTGGGTCCGCCCTTGGCGCTAATAGTAGTGAAATTTATGCTTGAGACTTCCATTTTGTCATAATGGCTTTATCTCCAACTCCTCAATTAAAGTGGCTAGAAGTAAATAGATTGTGACAAGCACAAACGTTTTGCATAACATTTCCTATTGCGTGAATGTATAATTGTCATGTCACTATTAGAAATTTCTACATAGATAACAAAACATAGATAACCTCTGTTCAAACATACCGTTGTATATGCACGTGTTTTTATTATATATAACGGTTAAAAAATGTTTGTTATCTTTGTACGTGTAATTTTATAAATAGATAATTTTTGTTGGTTCATCCTTTAAATTAAAAAAAATCCAAATTTATCCGGATGAAACTATATATCCTTACAAAATCACCCTCTATGTAAAACCTAGCACTACCAACATTTATGAATTTGCTTCCATGGTGTATACATTGAGAATGTATTAGTGTAAGTTAATTAAAACCAAATCCCACATTATTCAATGCAATTTAACTAAATCAAAATTGTCTTGATTAGATAATAGAAACTCAACAATACAAATTCAATTTCAATTTCAAAATCCCAACTTGGTAACAAATGTTCAGAATCCTACTTTCACTAAATAATAATAATAATAATAATAATTCAAAATCAGATACTCCGTATTTTATAAACAAATAGCTAAATAAAAAAGGGGCATTATTTGATATACCCATTTAAACTTAGTCAAATAGAATTATGCCCACAAACTTAAAAAACTTAAGTTATACCCAATTTTTATATTTTCGGACCAAATTGCCCTCAATTTTTCAAATTCAAAAATGGGTAGTTTTTGCTTGAACCAATCGTCGCGCCTTTCGATGTAATCAAAACCTCCTGAGCGACCCTCCATCTTCCTCATTTTATTTCACACAAGCAAACCCTCATCTGCTTTCTCTCTCTCCTCATTTCCATTCTCTGAAATTCTATTCTCCCGGCGACAAGACTACTCTTTTGAAGCCCACCGGTGCCGACGTTCCGCCGCAAGAACCCTCGCATCCACTGTAGCCGCTGAAAACTTGTTTAAATGGCCGGATCTACTTCAAATCGCGACGAACAAGTTCATCAGGTATTAAATCCGACTGGGTTTTTTCTATTTCAAAGAATATTCTGGATTTCTTCGAGTTTTCTTAGTTTTTGAAGGTTTCATCTAGTTATTTTGAACAATGTTGAAGAATATTTATTCTGTATTTCTTGATTTATGTTATTAGCTATATTTTATGCTGAAATCGCAACATGCAAGCAGAAGTTTTGTTAAATTTTGATTTTTTGGGTGATTTTCACTATATTGTTAGATATTTTGGTGGTTTTTTTTGGGTATTTTGTGTGGTGTAGCAGTAATGTTCTTCATTTTCTTCGTCTTTGTGGTTCTTCTTCATTTTTTGCTTGATTTTCTCTGTATTTTGGTGGTTTTTGGTTGCTGTGGGTTGTTTTTCGGTGGTTTGTCTGTTTCGGCTTGACCCAGTTGGAACACTTGGCACTATTTGGTCGATAGTTCTATCATAAATAAATGTTCTTTGTTTATTGCTGGGGTTCTTGTCTGATTTTTTAGCGGTTGTAGGTGGTTATGGGTGGTTCCTTGGCTGTTTTCCGGTGGTTATGGGTGGTTTCTTCTCAGTTTTTTGGTGGTTTGTCTGTTTTAAGTTGGAACACTTGGAACACTTGTTGCTTTTATGATCGATAGTTCTAACTTTTTCCTAATTAGTTCCAACTGCTATAATAGTTCCAACTGTATATTCACATTTTATGCCATCTTTTTGAAGGTTCGATGGACTTATCCGAGGGAGCATTTGGACGATGGTGATAATTGGAAGTTGGTTTTAAGTGGAAAAGAGACCATAATTTCAGAAATAAAGAAGAGGATTCTGGAGGAACATGATAGAGAAACCCTTGATCTGATGGAGAAGTCTGTTTTTAAGGATTTAATGCGATACCCCAATGTTATTAAAAAATCTGCTAGATGCATACATTATGTTGTGACGAAGGAAGCTATCAAAAAGCCAGACCCATATCCAATGGTTATATACTACAAGGTGAATGGTACCATGGTGAGGTTCGGTCGAATGGAGTTTGCAATGGTGACCGGCCTACGATTTGGAAAAGCGAGATTTGATCCCTACGCTGATCATCCCATACCTGAAGACTCTGTCTACACACGGATTTTCAACAACAATCCTATTTCTCCAAACCAGCTGTGGACGTGGTATAGGGAGAAGGATAACTTCGACCGTTGAAGATTTCTAAAGTTCTGATCGTTGCTCATATCGTACTGGGCCTGGACGCTAGCAGCACGAAGGTTCCAGATTGGGTATGGGCGTTGATCGAGCAACCCAAAGAATGGGATAGGTTCCCCTGGGGCAGCATTTCCTTCCAAATTCTGTTGAAATCTTTGAAAGGTGTCAAGCATAACATTCCTTCGAAATCATATCACTTGACTGGGAACACTCTGGCATTCATGGAATGTGTGTTTACATTAGCACATGTATTACAAGTTTTATGAAATTATTAAATGTTTAATTTGTTTGTTATTTGTAGGGCTGGATTTATGAGGCATTTGGGGGAAGGCTGCCCAAAAATTATCGTCCTCGTGGCTTGCGGTTCATCTATGATAAAAAATTGAATTATGCAGAGATTGATGTCACCGAGGTTAAAAATCTGTTTGTTTTGCATGCTGTAGGACTTGGAACACTTTGCACTATCTTCATATAGTTCCAAGTGTTCCATCCTACAACTTTATTTTTATCTTACAACTTGGAACAATTGGAACTTTTTGATATGTTCCAACAATTCCAGGTTGTCTTGGTATCTCTATCTAATGATATGGTATGCACTCTATTGAAGGTTCACGAGTGGTTGGAGCCTGACCACAAAGAGATCAACAGGAAATATGTGAAGTCCGTCGAGCCCGAAGGGACGCCCTTCGCCCTTTCCTACAATGCAAATCTCCTAGTGAGGACGAGGGTAGCGGCAGGAATGGCCGCACAACCACAATTTCCTAGTCTTCCAGCCCCACCGAGGTTAGCCCAGGTGCCAGAGGGGACCAGTGCAGTTGCAGAGCACGATGAGGTAGCCGACAGGGATGAAGCCGTTTACACCCTGACAAGGAAAATGAAGCGAGCATTGGTTCAAGAAATCTCGAAGAAAGCCTGGATGGAGATCGAGGGGAGCGACATACTTGCCCAAAAAGTAGCAGATATTGTTGTGAAGAGGATGACCGCTCTATTATTTCCAGAGCATGTTGAACGAGCACCAGTGAATGATGACCGGATGGAAGCCACACAAGTCCAGGAGGATGAAAACACCAATCAAGTCCAGGAGGATGAAGTAGGCACCAATGAAGTCCAGGAGGATGAAAACCACAATGCAGCTGAAGATGAAGAGGATGCATCAGGCCAGGATGCAGCAGGCGAGGACGATGAAGATAAAGTAGGCAGTGAAGCTGCAGAGGATGATGCTGCTGAAGTAAACGAAGCTGAAGAAGAAGCTCAAGTGAAGCACGCTAATGGGGAAGATGGGGTGGACACTGATGAGAAGGACCAGGATGGTGCTCCGCAACGTCGATGCTTGGTAGTAAATATTTAGAACATTTCACTCGATCCAACTGTTCTAAGTGTTCCAATTTTCCCAAGTCCCTCTTAGTGTTTTCAGAAGTTTTTGACATCATATTCATTCATATTCCTTCTTCAGGTTGATGAGGCCGAGCCGGTTAATGAAGGCTCTCCGACCACATCCCAAATGATAGAGGCGATGGAAGAAGTACACCGAGCCACCAAAGATATATTAGATGAGAGCCAGTTTATAATGGATGGGTACTCTGATGTCCACTACTCTACACCAGCAGGCGTCGACAAACCGCGCCCATCCACCTCACCAGCTGAGGAGCTTGCTTAGACAAGGCCGGCCGAGGAAATGCTCGAAAGGGAAGCCCCAGTCCAAATGTACACACGTGCAGCTTGAAAGAAGAAACCGGCTGCTGTGTTGAAGAGCCCCTACTTGCCTAACGAAGTCCGCGGCACGGACTACATGCGCTTCATGAGGGGGGTTGATGATATTTGGTAAGTGTGGTTGTATGTTTGTAAACTAGATAATATTAATATTACAACCAACAAACTTCTAAACTTGTGGCTGAACTTTCAGGAGGAATGTTGGGCACCCTTTTCCAGTGAACAAAGAATATTTTCTTCTGATTAAAGACCCCAAAGAGAAGCTGGGCAACGAGCACATCGACCTCTATGTCTCCATCCTAGCCACGGACCCTCAATGAGCTGGTGTGCACCCTGTCAAGTCAAGGAAAAGAATAGTAGGAACAATGTTCATGGTAAATTGTGCTGCCTTAACATATACCATCTTCTTTTCATCTATATATTATGTTGATGATATTATGGTCCAATGACAGTCGGCCATCGAAGAAGTTTGGGAAACAATCAAGAGGAACGGCCCCATCATCGATGAAGAGGAGGACACCATTCCAGAAAATGATCTTGCAAGGCTCTCCATGTACGTGGATGGCACATTGCCAGAATGAGGGCCGCTGAAGAGCTGGCATGATGCTGATCAGGTAGATATAACTTTTAGGAGTTTTAATAATTCTCCCCATTTTACGCGAACAACAATTGTTCCAACTGTTCCAAATGTTTTGACTGTTCCAACTGTGTCGACAGGTCATAATGGTGTGCTATTTCAATAAGCACTGGGCAACATGTGTGCTCGATTTGGTTGCTTGCACAGTCGAGATTTGGGAACAACACATATTCGAGGAACACCATTATGACATCAGAAGAGTAGCCTTCAAGCCGGTGGCCCGTATTGTCCCTCAAGTGTTGAAGCATATGCACTTCTATGACAAGAGGCCCGAGGACATGCCAACTTTCAAGGAGTGGTTGTTATATTTTCCCGAAAATAATGTCATCAGGCAGAACGACAGTGAGAGTTGCGGGCCTTTGTCATTGAAGTATGCTGAAAATCATCTCATGGGCGTGGTTGACGAAAAGATGAACAAGAAGGATATTCAGAAATATCGCAATCACATCGCAGAGACCATCTACAAATTCAGCACAGACGCTTCAACGATTCAGGCATGATGGGGACTGACTTCGTGGTTCATGGAAAGTAGTGGGGAAAACAAACAATTTATGGTTTTTTTATGCATGGTTCATGGCTGGGATGCCAAAAACAATTATTTATCGCTTTGTTTTATGTTTTTTTAAGCATGGTACGTGTGGTCATGATGCCAAAACAATTATTTCTCACTTATGATCTGTCCAGGGTTGTAGTTGTGTTTGCTTTAAACATTAGTACAATGTGGTTTGTAAGAAGTAGTATGTTAGGAAAAATAATTATGTCAATGCATAATTGCGTTTTTGACATAAGTTAGAAACCATAAGTTCTCCAGTTGTCATAATTAGTACATTTGGAGCAAAAGGTTTCAACTGTTACAATACTGTCACAATTGGTACATTTTGAGCAAATAGTTCCATATTGTTACAATACTGTCCAATTGATCCAACTTTACAATAGAGCACACGTGCCATGATTAAAAGGCGACGCGTGGAAAGTAGATTCCTACATGTTGCTCGCATTAACCCATAACTACGTCGTTTTCAGACTTATAGATATTTAGGGCTTCCATTACGAATAAGTTACATTCTATAGAATTCGCAATGTCCGACTCCATAGGCACGGATTCGTCGTCGTCGTGTAGCCCACCGTTGTCGCCGGAAATCCGATCCCGGCCAATCTGTGATCACAAACTACCTTGTGTATTATCTAGAGATGATGTCGGGTTGGATGCTGGGAGGACATACTGGGCATGTTCAGTGAAGGAGGTGAGATAATTAGGGTTTAATTAGGGTTCTAAACTCTCAATTACATGTACTCAAAGTAGGCTTCTTAATTGCACAATGTTTTTTTTCTCTACACAGTACGATGATTGTGAATTTGTCCGATGGGCCGACGGGGCAACTCCAAAATCATTCTGCCCAGGTCACTGTCAGCTGCGTTTGAAGGTTGAGCAACAAAAGTACGAATCACAACTCCACTCCACTCCAAAGCATTGGTAGAGGAAGTTTTAGCCGACTAGCTAGCACAATGTACTGGCGAAATTGACTATCTTGAAGGTAGGCTTCAAGCAGCACTCACTGAAGCTGAATGCCATAAAAGGAGGGCTTCTGTTATGATTAAAGGGGTTGCAATTGCTGCTGTTTTGGTAACTTTTATTGTTAGGCTCATGTAAGGTTGCAAGTTCATGTTTCGAACCTTCTGACAAGAAGCCTCTTCTTAACTGATATGTTATGTGTTTTGTGGATAAATATTGGTTCTATTTAGTTGGGCAATATCCTTGTGTGTCCTATTGTGACATTGTATAAGGTTAATTATCCAACCATAACGATGTTGGAACTGTTGGAACGGCTTGTAGGAACAATTGGAACTTATTTGGGCGAATAGATCCATATGCGACAACTTAATAGTTGTAACAATTTGGAACTATTTTGAAAAATAGCTCCAACTGTTACAAGTTAATACTAAATAAGTTAAACATAGATCCAACTGTTACAAGTTAATACTAGTGCAAATTTCATCCGTACTCGCAACCATAAGCTAATAAGATTAAAATTAACCGAACATACTTAGAGTGCAACCACAAAATTAAAAAAACTAACAAAGCCAAGCAAGTGCACATCCTCACTAGTTGGCAATTTCATGGTTTCCACCACATGAGCATTGAGGATGACGATGATGAGCTTTGGCCATGGCTGGTAGTTGTTTTTTTGCTCTCTGTAGTGTGGGGCTTCCTTGGGCCAAAGTTCATCTTTGGGAATGCAGTGTGGTTCATCTTGCCATCGAATAAACGCCTGCCTCGTGAGTTCAATGGTGGAGATGTAACCTCAAGAGAAGCCTCACTCGACTCCAAGTTCACAACGGATATGTCTTCGTTCTTCACATTGTCCAGTGCGAAAAGGATCATCATCTCATCATATAATGGCTCGCCACGGCTGTAGTAAGCTTTGGCCATCGCCTTTGCCTGCAACAAACGATGATGAAGGCACGAAATTCACACGAACTTGAAAATTGACAGTACTAGGGGTTACAAATATGAAATTGAAAATGTTACCCTCGATCATCTCACTCCATTTAACATCACTTGTGAACACGCGATTGCTCTCTCTATCCCAATCGGTTCCTTCTTGCGCAAGAATCCATTTGAACGTCGTATACCGGTCTCTTAACAAATTCAATCGGCAGTAGAGATCCTCCCACTCGAGGACGAGGTTCGGATTGTTGTTCAAGAGAACGACCTTCGTCTCGAGTAAGGCTTCCGCCGGAGCATGAAGGTATTGGAGCTCGGGGTATTTCTCCATAGTGAAATAAGACAGTCAATGAATGCCTTATCAAGAGCTTTGTTCCATGGGCGGTTGTAGAAGTAGTGTTTTTGAGAAATTAGAGTGGAGAAATTCATCTGCTTATTTGAGAGAAGTAAAGAAGAAATACCAAGAGCATTAATGGAAATACCGGTTTATACTAGGCCATGTATAACACTTATATAAGCTTTGTAACAACGGGCCCCAATTGTTGGCTATTGTGAGAATCTTTTGACCATTCAAAGGCTGTCATCTTCATGGAAGCATGCATGTATAAACTTCAAGGGAATATTGTCCAAAAACAAAAAGACAAAACACAAAAGTGAAAGTATATTAACGATTTCACAATGCATTCAGCTTGGGAAACACATTCTCAACTTCACCGTAATGCGTCTTACGGGATCGACGGTATTCTGTTAAATATTTGTGAAACAAATAAATCGTTAAATTACATGACTGTGATTAAATATTTAGAAAATGGAAAAAATTGTCCTCTACGGGGAGGAGGAACCCTATGAATGCACGTGGTTCGGGTATGGCCACTAGCTTTGCAAATTCTGCACGTCTTGGGCCTGCGGCTTTTCATACCCGTTGACGTGGCCTCTCCAGCTGACGAGACGGAGATGGTTATTGGAACATGACAAGTATTTTGATAATGCCCGAGCTGCCCGCATCTCGTACATCTCCGAGATGATGACTCTGAAACAGGTCTGACCCTGCGCACACTGGGTCGGCTGGCTTGTTTGGGATTTAAGGGTACTCCAACGACCCATGATGCAACCGCCACGGGCACGTTCCAATCCTCCGGCATAGGAACCGGCATCACCTCACCCGTATAGATTTCCCGCAACGACTCTGTAGAGTAATAAGAAGTGACGTATGGGATTGGCGACTGCTTCGTGTGTCTGCCACATAAGAACACTGATTATGTTAGCATTTTCTTGGGTGGAGCTGCTGGAACTTGGAACAAATGTACCAACTGTTCCAGGCACCATACATTTGGTACATTTGTCACATTTAACTAAATAGATCCAACTGAACAAAGCCGACAGGAGCCGACAAGTAGTAATTTTTCTAACATATAAAGATTACCGTAAGGCTGCTGAAGCATGAGAGCACGGAATCAAGTCGACATCGAAGATAAGACAGGTGCATTGCTTCCTCTCGAGATCGACTACGTGATGCGTTATTGATGCAGACACCTTGAACTTTGTTAAAGAGATTGCTTCGACACTCATGGTGGAACCCAGCTCTGCTGATCTACCCAGTTTGTTCTGCCCAAATTCAGTCAACTCGTGAGTTCGACTGATAGATAGAGCACGCCGTTCTACAAACCACTGCCCAATAAGAGACCGAATACATTCCAAGAGTGTACAAACCGGCAAAGTTCTAGCCCATCGAAGACAGCCATTGAAGCACTCGGCAGCATTGGATGTTGAAAAAAGATCGGCGCACGGGGGTCTTAGAACGAGCCCATTGACTCGGATCAACATACATCACCTTATTATATGCAGCGGGAGAGCGTGCTTTAAGGTTATTTATTGCAGTGTCAAAGTCACGAGCACGGTATGCGTGTGCAGCAGCTTGGAATAGAGCAATGACATGATCTCCCCAGAACTTGATGTTTTTTTGTAAGTGATAAATACAAAGCCCATGAGGTACGCCGGGGTACACAACATCCATCGCATTCTTGATGCTAGCGTGTTGATCCGAAACGATCATCAATTGATCAGGACAGCCAAAGGAACCTCGCAGCTGTTGAAAGAACCAAGTCCATGATTCACAAGTCTCTTTGTCTGCCAACCAAACGCTAATGGGAATATCTGCTCGTTTGCATCCTTTGTGACAGCGACCAACAACACGCCTTTGTATTTCCCCTTTAGGTGTGTGCCGTCAACCACAATCACAGGGCGACAAGCCTTGAAGCCTCGGATACACGCGCCTAGAGCCATGAAACAGTACTGAAAGCGGCCTCCAGTCTCATCGACTTTTATCTCGGTAACAAATCCTGGATTTGTGCTCTCAATCATCCATAGGTACTTCGGAAGCATCTTGAATGAATCGTTGGAGTCGCCGTACACCATTGTCAGTGCATGATTTCTGGCCGCCAGCGCAGTTTGATATTGGATCTTGGCCCCAAATCTCTTCTTCACCATCAATTGGATATCACCCGGCCTTAACACAACACCTTTTGTCATCAAGTTTGGAACAAAATATGCACCTAAAACCTTAGAGCATATGGTTAGTTCAGAATGAAATCTCAAATCTTTTTGGCACGTGTGCGGTGCCCATTCCTGTATCACCCATGCCTCGCCTAATGTTATTGCGCGACAGACGAAAGAATAATTCTCTTTCTTACTTTTGCAATAAGCAGCATATCGTTTTGAGCAGGAACGCGGCGTATCGAACGATACGTGATTAGCAAGATGAAATAACCCCAAGACAGTGACCAATTTGTCCTTGCTTGAAAACACAACATCTTTACAAAGTGTATCATCGCCAATGCCTTCATTACCTATATTTTCTTGTGCTTTAGGCTGTTTCATGTCAAACGATGCGCCCGGGATGCTCCACAACCCAACATACTCACGATCTCCCTCGAATGCATCATTCCTACTGCCTACAGATGTCACATTAGGCCGAGTGTTGCCGATTGGTATATTTTCAAGGTTGTCCACATCATCAACTGCACATTGTACAGATGCAACAGGACGTGTCATGATCACCCTCTATATAATGTTCACCCTCACTATCGTGATCACTATCATGGAAACCCCAATCCTCATTCCATTCTAAACCCATGTCGAAATTCCCGCCCAGATCACGATCAATATTCCTATCAATATCCATATCCCTGTCCTTGCACATATTCCGATCCAAATCCCTTTCTAAATCCGTGTTCAAATCCTTGTCTAAAGCCATATTCAAATTCGTATCCAAATTTTTTCCCAAACCTCGACCCAAGCCTGTTTTCCCAACCCGAGAAGTATTAGTCACCGGAGTTGTGCCATTAGCCAGCCTTTCTGCATGGTCATTTACAGCCTCTAATAATTCGTCATTTATCGGAGCTGTAGAAATATATAATATAGGGGCTTCCAACTCATTCAGAACATAAGCTAGTTCAAAATCATCTGTAATCTTCATTCTAGCAGTTCGGCCGGTAGTGGACTCAACCAGTGCAACTACTTTATACACATACTTACTTTTGGGCTTCATTATGCGGATTTGAATCCTACTCAACAAATCAGTGAAAATAGGCTCGGTGGGTGGTATAGGAATTAACTCTTCTTCGGTGCCAATGTAAGTTCTATCCTTTTCGGACCACTCCCCTCCATGAGCAATCAATATGTTTTTAGGCCGCATCTGGAAGAAAGGAGATCAAAGATCATAAATTGGATCAAACATAATTCCATCACAGTCGGAGTTGGAACACTTGGATCAATCGGGTATCACAGTTCCAACTGTTCAATGCATGGCAGGCATCGGAAGAGTTGGATCAATCTGATGAAATAGTTCTAACTATGCCATGCATGCAGCATGTGGAACAGTTGGAACCATTGCACAGCCGATTGATCCAACTCTTCCGACGACATGCAATTACATTTAAACTCAAAGTCAACTCAGATACAACCTTACCCATCTAAAATTAGCTACGGATGACGATAATTTATAAACTAAATACTCACATTCCATATTCAAATTCAGATGAACTAGCCTAGCAATTCGCGAATTTACCTTCAAGTCAAAAGCCGCCATATCGATTTGCCGTCCAACCAGATATATTTCACGAACCTAAGCTGTTGGGAACCCTTTGAAACTGAGTTTTGATAATGCTATTAGAAACCACACTTAGATAATAGTTTTTAAGTGGAATAGGCTGGTCTCCTGTGTTTGGATCAATCAAGCTTTACTCGGACAGGTTGCTCATGTAAAGGTCAAGGTTGGAAGTGCAACCTGGTACCTAAACCACCCAATCTGTCATACTGTTCTATTAAGTAAACTGTCTATGTAACCTGCTCTTACCATGCCAGAAGATCTCACACGAAGGTTACAAAGGGACTGAAGACAGTTCGAGGTATAGGAAGCTCGAACTGTGAAGACCAACCTGAGCTGTGGTTGAGAAACCTGTTCTCACCCAACGACAAGAATTGTGTCAGTGTACGGTACTGCAAATCCTGACACACTTCCAACGGCTCTATTTCAAATGCTTCTCTATAAATACCTCAACTCATTCCAGATTGAAGTACGGGAAACTCAATACACAAGCCAAAACTCTGCAGAAATCTCAAGCTGAAATTCTTTCAATCAACACTCGAAATTACTAGAGCTTTCCCAAGTGTTGATCTTTGTAGATTTCTGATCTCTCTAGAAACTGTCTTACTAAAACACATCACACACACTCTCACTACCATCAAAGTTGAAAAACTAGTGTAGTTGATTGAGTTGTATTCCTTACGACGATAGCTATTCACAGCTTTCTAGTTTGGATATTAGCGCTAGTTGTTTAGCGTTAGTAAGATTGTATGATAGTTTGTATGTAAGTAAGAAGAGACACGACTTAAGAATCGTGCTAGATTCAGTCTAAAGAAAGACTTGAATTTGGACTAAACCTCCACCAGTGTTAAAAGGAGCGAAAAATCTCAAGTTAAGGGATTACAGATTCGACGGAATCTGGCGTGGACGTAGGAGCTGTTTACTCCGAACCACGATAAAAACTCCTAGTGTCTCTCTTGTTATTTACTTATTCATTTACACAGTTTGCATGTTCACAACCTGCACCACTGTAACCTGTCTTGCATGAACACTTGTCTGAACTAAAGTTTTCTTTGAAAACTGTGTTGGAAATTGTTAGCCAACCTTTCCACCAATCTTCCGCACGCAGGTTAGTTTTGCAAGCTTAGCAGTTTACTGTTTGAGCTGGAAAAACTAAACTGCTCTGATAAACTGAAGTAACGACTCAGTAAGATCAAATTATTTTGAAAAATCAAAACTGTTGGCTAATTGGTGTATTCTCCCCCCCCCCATACACCAATAACTATTTATCGGGACCTACAAGTGGTATCAGAGCGGTGGTTCTTTTGACCACTGTTTCTGCATACTAAAAGCTTTCTGTGCTTTTGTGTCAAATTGAACTAGATCTCTAGACTTGTGTTTGTGCATACATACATAAACTGTCATTATGGAAGCTTCACTTCTCCACGTCTGTGAAGATTTTTCTGTGCAGGGATATGAAGACTGGAGTTTTCGAATTAAAATGTGCCTCCAAGCTCATCATGTGCTGATGTGGGATGTCATCGAGAATGGTCCAACACCAATCTACGAACCCTACGATACTGATGTTTCTGGAGAAAAAGTTTCCGAAGCAACGTATGTGCCAAAGATCAAGGATCCCAGAAAATACACAACCGAAGAAAGAAAGGAAGCTGGACTTGACAGCTTCGCAAAAGGGTTGATCTCTAGCACAGTTAAGGGAGTCCACCTGGCCAAGATAAGAAATCTTGGAACTGCAAAGGAAATGTGGGACACCTTAAAGGCCATAAGCCTTGGATCAACAGAAATGCTGGAAAACAAGCTGTCAGTGGCATGCAGTAAATTTGAAGAATTCAAAATGCAGCCAATGGAGACCATTGATCAGCTCAAGAATAGATTCACAATGATCACTTTGGAGATCACAGCTCTCAAGAAAGATAAATACACACAGCGCGAACTCAACCTTAAAGTTATCCAATCTCTTCCAGCAAGCTGACATGTGTACAGTGCCATGCACCGTGGCAGGTCGGACATCAGCAACCTGTCAACCGAGCAACTATTTGATCTACTCATCAGAAATGAATTTGAGATGATCAGACTTCACGGGTCAGAACAAACATCTTCAAGCAAGAAGACTGAACCCGAAAAGAAAGAAAATGATGCTGCATTCAAAGCTGCATCAATTATAGAAGAAAAAGCAATCCCAAAGGACTTATGCTCCAAAATGGAGAAATTATTGAAAGACTATGCACTCATGGCTAGGAGAAATGAAAAGCTTGAAAAACGTTTCAACAAATTCCGTAAATATCACAAGGATTTCAAGAGAAATCAAACCACCTTTTCTTCCAACAAGAAAGGTGAAGGTATATCAAAACCCTCTAAATTCAATTCTTCTAACACTCCCGTGGGTGGCTGTTTTGAATGTGGCAGACCAGATCACTATAAGTCAGACTGCCCAGACTTATCAAAGGCTGAACGCGAAGAGCTCTGCGCAAAAAGAGATCAAAAGCTTAAGGAGCAGCGCAACGCCATGATCGCAGCTGAGGAAGAGGCCAAAGCAATTGCCACATTATCAGACTCAACCTCCTCCGATGAAGATGATGATGAATTGGATGAGGAGGAATGTCGCTTAGCTGACGAGGAACTTGAATATGAGGAATGCTTCATGGGAAAAGATCTCGATCTTGCTCAATACAAGGTTGATACTAAAACCTCATCTTCATATTCAGCTAACTCCGATCATGCAGGTATTGAAATACCTGAAATGCCAACGTATGAAGAGTTTCAACAACAGCTTGATGACTACAAGAAGCTCTCGGAAATGTTTAAGCAAGTAGTCATAGAAGGATCCAAGCTGGAAGATGAAAACTTGAAACTCAAAACTGCCTTAAATGAAAGCTTCACTCCATATGATGAAACAAAAGAAAAGGAGATAAAAACCCTAAAAGTCCACATGGGTCAATCAGTTTTAAGGGAAGAACACCTTAAAGAAATGCTCACTGAAAGAGATAGTGAAATCAACAACCTGAATGGCAAACTGATGGATCTCTCAAAAGAGCATGAGAAGCTGTTGCAGAAAGAGCTCAAGCTTCAACAAGTCCTGATGAAAATGAACAAAAATGGTGAAAAGCTTGAAGCCTTGCAAGCTGCCCAGAGACCTGCTCACATAAAGCTTGGCATTGGATTCCATGGTCAAACCAGTGGAGCCAAAGAAAATGAGAAGGTCTTGTTCGAGAAAGAAAAAGGATTGGCTGTAAACAAAGCTCATCACACTCTACCAGACAAGCAGCTCAAACTGAAGAATCCAGCTCGACAACCTCAAGCAATCTTGGTGAAAGAGCATGGAAATCCTGCTATCAAGAAACAGCAGCTAAAGCCGTCAGTTGAACAGAAAAAGGTTGAGCTTCCTAGGAAACTGTATGGTCAACCTGCTTATCAAAAGGGAAGCCAACCTGCTCCAAGAAAAGTGCAAACTGCTAGCAGAAGAAAAGCAGTCTTCCATCCAAGAACCATTCAAACTGCTCAATCATAATGAAACAATCACTATGAGCAGCGAGCAAATCAACAAACACTTGACAACGAAAGTTACTGGTACGATCATCATTGGTACTAATATCCTGAGCTGTCAAGTAGGCTCTATCAATTTCCATATGGAAGTGGATTTGGAACTGATTACTGCAGATGTGGATATATGGAGCAATGTTATCAACATGATCATTATCAACCTGCTCATTATCAACAGAAGTCTGCATATGAAACCTTCCACTCAATAAACGAGCAATAGATCAAGCCACGAGTCAACAGAAGGAGTTTTCAAAAGAAGAAGCTTGGAAACCAAGCTGCTAAAACTCAACCTGCTAACAAAGCACCCAAATTCATGTGGGTTGCTAAAACTGTCTAAATTGCAGGATGGGAAAACTCAAAGGAGAAAGCGAGCAGCTCGCGGCGCGATCTGGATCATTGATAGTGGATGCACAAAGCATATGACCTGCGACAAAAGCTTGCTTACAAACTTCACTGAATGTGATGGACCTCTATTTGCTTTTGGAGGAGACTCTAAAGGGAAAACAAGAGGTTACGGTAATTTAGTTGTTGGTAAAACAACAATATCTAATGTCACATATGTTGAAGGTTTAAATCATAATCTCTTTTAGTAAGCCAGTTATGCTCTACTGGAAAAAGAGTAGAATTTTCTGCTAACAAATGTGCTATAAAGAACAAGGAATGATAATAATTCTTCTTACCGGTATTTTGCAGGATAACTTGTACATAATACAATGGTCAGATGAAAAAGATGTTGGAACTGCTGCTTGAAAGCATTCCTTTTTCCCACAGGATCTTCGAATTGGATGTGATAATTTAAATGCAACTAAATCATATAATCGAGTTCAGAATATTATACCTCAGATCTGTGCCGACGGAGTAATCTACAGGTCTAGATTACTGAGGTGTGATCCCTTTCCTCGAAGTTCTTCGACTGTGTGGGCGTCTAGGAACTTTGGAACCAGGAACTCTCCCTCTGCTGATGATAGGCGCCGATTCTCCTCACTCAAAACTTAGGTTTTGAGAATCTCCTCCTCCTTATTTATAAGGAGAAGTGCCGCCCCTATTCCTTGTCCACTAAGTCACGGACTTTAATTAATTAAAGCCCGGTTTAGTTAATAATTACTGGAACAAATTCTAATTAAATATAATTAGAATTAATCCTAATTATTATAAGGAAAATAATATATAATTATTAAATTAATTATCTAATTCCTTAATTAAGAATAAATCTTAATTAATTAGATATTAATTTATTCCATAATTATATAATTAACCAGAGTACAATTATTGAGATCAGATGGACACTAAAAGAGGAAACTGGTGTCCCCTACACTACAGTAGGCGCCACATTAATGGGCTCAAGCCCATAATGCCTCTTTTTAGTCCAAAACTGATATCCCTCAATAATACCTTGAATTCCTTTCCTGAAGAGCTCTTGGGCCACCCCAGGGATCTATGTACCAGACAGAGTTTAGCCTTACCTAATGAAATAACCATGATCAACCCAGAACATTAATTTCATTAGAGCTGTGATGCATTCCACTAAAGAATCACAACTGAATCACCGCTCTGTCCCAATTTGTAGATTGGGGCTGATACTTTATTTAGAGCTATCCCCGTGTTTAATGACTCCGATATCCATTAATTAATTAGAGCTCCTCTGACTGCTCATAATTAATTAACATCTTATTCTCCTCAAGTAGTACTCGTTCACCCCTTATTATTATACCTGAACTTAATCAGCATGCATGACTTGGTATAATAAATCTTGTGAACTCCCTGAGGGGATATCTCTCAACCTAATACGGACACGGTGTCTCGATATAACTAATTAGACATACTATGTGCCCTCATGTTACCCAAGATGCAAGTCATCAGGGATGCTGCGATAGACCCTTAGCTATACAAGTCAAAGTAACAGTGAACAACACATATATCTCTAATAGCATATCGAGATTAAGATCATATCTCTAAATCCCGAGATCTCTAGTTCTTCACCTATTGCTAGGGTCAGTATCAGAAGAACCTTATCTCACTCGATCCTGTCAATACGTTCCACCGTACCAACATAACTAGCGACTGAGACCCGCCACTACCGTTATGTTGCAGTCTAAACCGATAGTTTTCCCAAGCTATCTCGACTGTGACACTGTTTATATCTCATAATTATTGTCGAACGCTGCGTGATCTCCCTGACACCCGAGCCGTCCACGTGTTCTAAAACATGAGATATAGGGCTTATTCTTATTAATATATTTATTCAGATAGGTGATTGTTACCAGTGGAATACATGTCATATATACTAAAACACGTTTTTGCTTTAGCTATATACAACAACCCCAACAATCTCCCACTTATACTAAAGTAAAAACTTTTAGTATACCCATGTGTCTATCGGAAACTATATGGCATCACTGTATTTCACATCTTCTCCCACTTATACTAAAGATTTTACCGTGGGAGGATCACTGAGACAATGCCCACCACGTGCTTCCGAGGTGCCGGCATACTCAATTTAGTGAATAAACCGCCATATAAACATTCATGCTTTAATGTTCCTTTATACACGCAATATCGCCTTATGGTTACATAAACCAATCGGTACTCCTATGTGTTTTCCCAGGTTGACAAATCCATAGATCTTGCTTCTGCACTTGAAAACTCATGTGAGATTTCTTGCAAGATAGGATTACTACCATTTCACAAAGTAAAGTTTCCAACCATACAGCTGCTTTAGTAGCTCCCACTACATATTTAGCTTGTCATGAAAGAACTCTCATAAACATTTTACTGTTCCGAGATTCTCCAAGGTATGGTTCTCCTTTTCTAAGTGAACACATAGATTTAAGGTCGATTACCTCATTTACCAACACACTCCCCGATTATCCGTGTTCATTAATGAACTATATTTGTTACCTTGCACGCAACAATAGCAAATATCTGACACTTTTTCGATATAATTTATATCGATAACCTAGTCAGAACAGTAACCTACGTAGAATACTTGAATCATGTATACAATCCTTATGGATATACCCTACATTATTCAAATTCTGCGTCTTAAACTGTCCGGATAACCACCACCATTATGTCTGATAATACTCTCACAATGTTGCCAAAGTTAGTGATATCATCACATAATGTACAAGAAAATCACACCTATCATCTTCATTACCATGAGAACTATAACATTTATTGACACGTTCCATAAAACTTGATTTTATGCATGTCATTCCATAAATGCTCATATTATTCGAATTTCCGCAAGAGTTATCAAGCATTCAGAATAATGTCCTTAATTGATACACATTTGATCCAACATAACCGTTATATCCAAATATTTTCCTGCCAAAAGCCATTGACTTTAAACAGATATTGGATTGTAACTTATGAGGTACAAAAAGTGTTAATATAGAAATATAGAAAACTTTTTCTATATTTTCCATATCAACTTTGTTCTTCCTTTGCACTTTTCATCATGAATCTAAATCCAACAATGAACCTTGCAAATTAACATGGATCGTATCAATTACTTTAACCTTCTCATATAAACTTTCCATGTGGTCGTTTCTTTCCTCATGTACATTTTCCAAGAAACCTAATTTCTTGATGTATATGAAAACGACTTAGTGTTCTATTTCAAAAAACACTCCCACTTCAATAAAGATGACCTTGTGCAGAATACTTGTGACTATTCATTCTTGTACTTCTTGACTTATTGAAATTCCTTGAATGATCTATCATTTTTGAACATTCGTTCAATAACGATCTTTATCACCTTATCCTTTTAATCTTTTATTGAAACTTTTACTAATCCAACTTATCACCAATCTTAATTCAACTAATTTGCAATTCACGCAAATATCCCTTATATCCAATCTTGAGTTAAAATCGGTCATAATGCCAATTTATACTCAAATTGTAAGGTAGAATTATAGATACTTGACATAGTTTAGTAATGTTTCAAAACAAGATGAGAAAAGAGGTGAGAAACAAAGAAACAACTACATTTATCTAATCATATTTGAGATATTCCATGTTACTAGATAATTACTTCTACACATGAATGAAAAACATTTAACAACCAGTGTTAAACTCAAATTAACACAAATGTTAAAACCGAAATCATCCATAAACCAATTCAAAACAAATGTACCCGCCAAAACTTGGCACCAATGTAATGAAAAACAGTAAAGTAATGTATCATCCCAAACATCTATCTCAAAACCAAAAGATAAAACAAAGAAACAGAAGTCTTCGAGTAATCAGCAACCGCATCTACCATCAATGCTCGCTGACGCCAGGACTCGAAGCCGCCTCATCATCCTTTGTGGCATCGCCTACAAAGAAATATATGTAACAAACCATAATTAGTATCCACCAGTTCAATCCGTCCAATAAAGGACTAAACCAATGCTAATATGTTTCACCATGTTACATTTAGAGACATACCTTCATCCATCTTTTGTTTCTTATTCCGCCTTGGAGGTTCCTTTTCGGAATCACGACTCGTTTCACTTTTAGCCCTCACCCTATCGTATATCTTCTTTACCTCTCTCGACCACATGACCACCTTCTTTCTCTCATTGTCGACTTCAAGGAGCTCTTCGAAAAGAGTTTCCAAATCAGTATGGTCGACTTGAGATTTGATGATCTCCATGCGAAGAGCAGTAAAAGAAGCCGATAGAGAAGCCAAGACAATGTCACACTTTACTTGTCCAGAAAGTGTGGCGCCATATGTCTCATAAGTCTGAAACAGCTCGCGAAATTCCATGACATAACGTTCCATGTCATAATTATCCTCATATTTCTTAGAGGATATTTTCCCAAAAGTCTGGAACCTCAGAATACGGTTTCTTACATCCATAGGAACTATCTTAGAGGAGGTAATGGAATTAAAAACTTGATTGCGAAAAGGATCCATAGACATATCTGAAACCAAATAACATAAGTTGACAGTTAACAACTTATTTAATAAAAATAATTTATGTTATCAATGTTATAACCCTTTGAATAAATAACATTGAACCAACAAACGAGTAGCCCAAAAATTTTATACTTGAGTCACGTAGGGCGACCAGGCAAGCATGAAATTTTCGACCATGACTTCTAGAGCCAGTTTATTTCTCTTATCATCACATGGACCCTTGTGAACTAAAGAAATAATAACCCGTACCTTAACCGGACCCTACTATTTTGAGAAGTGACCTCGTAGGGAGGATTCATCAATTAGTAGCTAAGCTTTAACCATATTATTCACCTAACCGAGTTTATCTACAAGATAGCATAGAAAACGAGAACTATGCCGGTATTGTAGATGCCCTCTTAGATTATCTCACTTAAAATTTCCACTAAGGACCGAGTTAGAGCCTGTACGTGCAAGCCACGTAGGGTGGACGTTTACTCGTACAACTCCCACTCTCCTAAAGAATATTCTAAGTTATTGAGAAATTTTACCGACGAATATACGGCAAGGGGTTCGATATCGTGTAGGCCACGTAGGTGGACGTCTATCCGATTCTAATCCTTGACTTCGTCTAAAACCAAATATGGAGGTCCCCAATTAATTAATTAAAACTAATTGATTTTACCGCTTAGTCTTTTTATTTCAAAGGGTTTTATGCGATATACGAAGCACGTTGACAATTAAGTCCTACCGCATGATTTCTAAGCGCAAGTAATAAAACATGCTCGCTTTTGAAATCATAAATCCATGCTATTGACACCTTAGGCATGTTCGTTTCTATTACGCATTTAATAAAAGCAACAATAACATGCAAAACATGCTTTTATCTCATTGCGTAATTTAAACCATCCATAGCATGCATAATTAATTAAATAAATAAATAGGCTGCCGACCGGGAAGGATAAAACCTATCTATTACAATTTAATTAATTAAATCCGAAACAAGCTTCGGTCTTGGAAAGTCTTCACTTGGTCTTCAAGTCCACCTTCCATAATTAGCAAGTAGCTCGAAATGGAATTAGGGCGCGAATTCTCTATTTCCAAATGAGACGAGACGAATGATTTTTGGAAACGAATTAGGTTACGAAAACCTAACCAGTCAACGATCACACTAAAGTTTCGGAAAACCTTAGCCCTCGTTGAACGAACATCCCTCGTTCGCTTGCCACGTCACTGACACGTGTCACGACGACATACGTGCGTGCATCACACGCGCCGTCATCGTACGTGTCAAACGGGCCGGATCGGTCGAATCGCGCGTGGGCTGGGTGAACGGGCCAGCTGCGTCCTTTGCAGCCCGGCCGAGCCCAGCCCGGCATCCCGGCCCAATCACCATCATCATCATCGTCTTCATCTTCATCTTCGAACTTCAGCCGCTGCAGCCCGTCCGCCGATACACCACCGCCGCTGCCGACCGCTCCCACTGGCTCGACGAGCCTCCCGGCACCAGAGGGCCCCGGCGTCGAGCCACCGCGTGCAGCAGCAGCCAGAACAGCCGCAGTAGACGACGAGTCTGCGCGCGGAAAAATTTTGCCGCCGCCCGTCGCCATGGCTGCTGCAACATCCAGCCCCACCTCTGCCACGATCGTCCGCCGTCCAGCAGCCGCCCAGAAACCACAGCAGCAGCCGCAAGCAGTTGGAGCAATCGCAGCAGTCGGAGCAGAAGCCCTCGACGGCGTGCGTGCAGCGAAAAACCCTATCGCTGCCGCCGTCGTCCGCCTCCGCCCGCAGCTAGTCCGCCATCACCTCCGCTCAGCACCTGGGCCGGTGCTGAGTTGCTGCTGCTGTAGACTCGACGCTGATCGCGATCAAGCTCGTGAAATCCCTAGCTGTTCGCTCAGCCACCGATCGCCAGTCGTCGCCTCGCCAGTCGTCCGTCTCTGCACCACTTCCGTCCGCGTTCGCCCGGCATCGACCAGCACCTAGGCGTGAGCCAGGTGCACGACGCAGCCAGCCCAAGGCTCGAGTAGCCATGCGCGAGCCAGAAACCTAGGGTTCGGCCGCCGCTGCTTCCACCGCCTCGGACCGCCGCCGCCTTTGCCCCGGCACTGCCTCAGCCTCCGATCGACGTCGTTGAGCCCTAGGGTTCCGATGTTGATCGATCGAAGAAGCTGAAGCGCCGAGATCGCGGCTGAACGGCTGCTGCCGTCGTTGCCGTGTACGCGCGTGTGTGACACGCGCTTCCACGCGCGTCGTCGCCGCCGTCTCCCTTGATTCTCGTGCCTCGTTCTTCAATTTCTTCACTCGATCTCCACCGTACAGAATTTACAAGAAATTGACAAATACAAAGAAATTTACAGAAAAACGAATCCTATTCTAATCGGTACCTTATTTCTCACCGATTTGAAAAACAACACGAAAAAACCGAATAAAACGGGATCAAAAACAACACACGTTGTTCCCGGACAGCAGCATGCACAGTTTATAGCATAATTGACTCGAATGCATGAACATACATTTAATCCAATTATCACAGAGCCAATTCTAGAACCGTGGCTCTGATACCAGTTGTTGGAACTGCTGCTTGAAAGCATTCCTTTTTCCCACAGGATCTTCGAATTGGATGTGATAATTTAAATGCAACTAAATCATATAATCGAGTTCAGAATATTATACCTCAGATCTGTGCCGACGGAGTAATCTACAGGTCTAGATTACTGAGGTGTGATCCCTTTCCTCGAAGTTCTTCGACTGTGTGGGCGTCTAGGAACTTTGGAACCAGGAACTCTCCCTCTGCTGATGATAGGCGCCGATTCTCCTCACTCAAAACTTAGGTTTTGAGAATCTCCTCCTCCTTATTTATAAGGAGAAGTGCCGCCCCTATTCCTTGTCCACTAAGTCACGGGCTTTAATTAATTAAAGCCCGGTTTAGTTAATAATTACTGGAACAAATTCTAATTAAATATAATTAGAATTAATCCTAATTATTATAAGGAAAATAATATATAATTATTAAATTAATTATCTAATTCCTTAATTAAGAATAAATCTTAATTAATTAGATATTAATTTATTCCATAATTATATAATTAACCAGAGTACAATTATTGAGATCAGATGGACACTAAAAGAGGAAACTGGCGTCCCCTACACTACAGTAGGCGCCACATTAATGGGCTCAAGCCCATAATGCCTCTTTTTAGTCCAAAACTGATATCCCTCAATAATACCTTGAATTCCTTTCCTGAAGAGCTCTTGGGCCACCCCAGGGATCTATGTACCAGACAGAGTTTAGCCTTACCTAATGAAATAACCATGATCAACCCAGAACATTAATTTCATTAGAGCTGTGATGCATTCCACTAAAGAATCACAACTGAATCACCGCTCTGTCCCAATTTGTAGATTGGGGCTGATACTTTATTTAGAGCTATCCCCGTGTTTAATGACTCCGATATCCATTAATTAATTAGAGCTCCTCTGACTGCTCATAATTAATTAACATCTTATTCTCCTCAAGTAGTACCCGTTCACCCCTTATTATTATACCTGAACTTAATCAGCATGCATGACTTGGTATAATAAACCTTGTGAACTCCCTGAGGGGATATCTCTCAACCTAATACGGACACGGTGTCTCGATATAACTAATTAGACATACTATGTGCCCTCATGTTACCCAAGATGCAAGTCATCAGGGATGCTGCGATAGACCCTTAGCTATACAAGTCAAAGTAACAGTGAACAACACATATATCTCTAATAGCATATCGAGATTAAGATCATATCTCTAAATCCCGAGATCTCTAGTTCTTCACCTATTGCTAGGGTCAGTATCAGAAGAACCTTATCTCACTCGATCCTGTCAATACGTTCCACCGTACCAACATAACTAGCGACTGAGACCCGCCACTACCGTTATGTTGCAGTCTAAACCGATAGTTTTCCCAAGCTATCTCGACTGTGACACTGTTTATATCTCATAATTATTGTCGAACGCTGCGTGATCTCCCTGACACCCGAGCCGTCCACGTGTTCTAAAACATGAGATATAGGGCTTATTCTTATTAATATATTTATTCAGATAGGTGATTGTTACCAGTGGAATACATGTCATATATACTAAAACACGTTTTTGCTTTAGCTATATACAACAACCCCAACAAAAGAAACCTGTCTGGTCACCAAATCTGCACCTGAAGTTAGCTGGC
>CM038116.1:18919593-19112991 GCA_001642375.2 Mentha longifolia | reverse complement strand
TAAATAAGTATTATTTAGTGATGTGGTGTAGTGGTACAACACATAGCCTATCATATGGGAGATCATGAGTTTGAATCCTCCAATTATCATAATTAAATTTTTAAATTTTATGTATAATATAAATAGACTATAATAATAATTAATATATTAATATATATAAATAATTAATATGTATAAATATATATGGATGGTAATTAGAGATTGATGAAATCTTAATTATGTGAATTTATTATATTAAATAATAATTTAATATGTATAAAAATTCAGAATTCAGATAAATAGAGAACGGAGGCCGTAGCAGGCGCCACGTAGGCGCTTGGATCGCTCTCGTACTCCGAATCCGCATCGGAACGTATAATATATTGATGTAGTGAGAAATCTCTACCTCCAATCCAAGAGATTGGAAGTTCGAGTCACCTCGAGTGCATGTGTGTGTGAGTGTGTTGAGTTTGTGTGATTAAAAAAAAAACCACCACATGTGTATAAATAAATACACACATCTCATCCTAAATTATAATGTATAAAAATACATATAGTGTATAAGTAAATATAAATCATTTGTTTAATCGGTATTCAATCACTATGCTTCTATATTTTTGTATAATTATCTCCACCTAGTAATTTCCCTTACACTATGTGGAACGATATTGTCATTTAAGTTTGTTTTTTATTTTATATTGAAAGGAAAAAATGCAAATTAAATCGTTAACTTTGTCTGACATTGCAAATTTACCGTTAACTTTCAATTTTTTCTAACAAATTGCTAACTTCTTAAGTAGTTTAATTTTCCCATAAATTCAAATTTTCCCAAATCAAAGCTGACGTGCCTCTGATCTGGCAGCCGGGATTCTGAGTTGGAATTATCCGACCGGCTAACTCAACGATGCCATTTTAAATAAAGTAAACGACGTCATTTTGTGAGTTTAATTGGGTTTAGGGATTAGCCCTATTACATTTGGCGAAAGAAATCGAAACTCTAATCCTATTCGCAAATTGATCCTCTGTTCTTCTCTCGATTCTTGTAAGAAATGGCTTCGTCCTCCTCGATGACGAGCGATGGTTCCAGCGGCGGCTCTTTCAATTGCTATGGGTATGGATTCGCGTGAACCCTAATCCCTAATTTTCACACCAGAAACCATAGAACCAAACAATATCATTTAACAATCAACCCTAAAACCCTATTCAAGAATAAAAACAATGAATTGCAATTAAATTATTGAGGAAAACTCCATACCTGTCCACCACCATTTCACAGAAAGAAATTGAGGCAACGGCGGACTCTCTCTTCCTCTTTTTCCGACTTCACAACAGCCAAGTACTAAGGGAATCATGCCTCCAAACTTCGTGAACTCCTTTCACAGAAGATCTCTACTGGATTTCGACAAGATTCCGAGTTGATTTTGAGAAATTTTTGTTAAGATTTCGAATGCTACCCTGGAGATTGCAGAACTGATTTTCGTGCGAATGGGTATAGGGGGTTTAGGGCTCACCCAGACGACGTCGTTTTCTGTTTTACACAAAATGACATCGTTTCATACTCGAATGATTTTATTTAAAATTAAAATGCCACGTGTATTATTAAATTGCCACAGTGTACTGCCTTGTCAGCTCCGACCTTGCCGGTAACCTAATCGGTGGGAAAATTGAACTACTTAAGAAGTTAGCAATTTGTTAGAAAAAATTGAAAGTTAGTGGTAAATTTGCAATGTCAGACAAAGTTAACGATTTAATTTGCATTTTTTCCATATTGAAATACACAATTGTTCCAACTGTTTCAAGTATTCCAATTGTTCCAAGTATTCTATTTGTTCTAGCTAAAATACTTGTGAAACATTTGAAATTGAATTACTTAGAACAATTGGAACAATTTAGTGCTTCTATGTCACAATCATTTTCAACTACAAGTATTCCAATTGTTCCAAGCTTTTCAACTGTTCCAAGTGTTCCGATTGTTCTAGCTCAAATACTTGGAACATTTGGAACTGAAATACTCAATGCTTTCCAACTGTTCCAAGTGTTCCAATTGTTCTAGCTCAAATACTTGGAACATTTGGAACTGAAATACTCAATTTAGTGCTTCTATGCACAAATTACTCAATTGTTCCAACTTAACCAAGTATTCCACTTGTTCTAAGTTTTCCAACTGTTCTAAGTCTTCCAATTGTTCTAGCTAAAATACTTGGAACATTTGGAACTGAAATACTTCACTTGTTCCAAATTTTCCAACTGTTCCAAGTCTTCCAATTGTTCTAGCTGAAATACTTGGAACTGAAATGCTTCACTTGTTCCAAGTTTTCCAAGTTCCAAGTCTTCTAATTGTTCTAACTGAGATACTCGGAACATTTGGAATAATTTTTGTGATTTTTTTGATTATGTAGGAATAAACAAAATTCATTCCAACAAAACAAAACATATCCATACAAAATCAAAATTCATATCTCATGTGCTTTAAACAATAAAAATCTATACCCCTCATTTGAAACTATAACTAATTGACAAATAAAAAACTCAGGACATCCCCGTTTGAATAAAAACTCCGGTCATCACCGAAACAAGGCCGAAACACGGTGGCCAAAAACAAGAGATTGAAACAAGGGTCAACACCAACCCAAATGGAGAGTAGCCACATCCATTAGTGTAAAAAGAACGAAAAGGAACCAACAGAAATCATACAACCAACATGTGACCAGTAAAGGGTAACAGCAACAACAGAAGCAATCAGCAATAGAGAAGAGTAAGCAGCATGTAGCATCGCAAGAGAGGCTTAACATCTTTTTCCAAGAGTGGAAGATGGTGGCTGCAAAGAACTACAATTAATATCTTGAGGGCGTTTTTGTATTGTTACTTTGGATCTAAACATGGTGATACAAATTCAGATAATCTCCTTCCAATTCTTCCAAACCAATGCTTGCAGATGCAATCACAAGAAAAAATAAATTCCAATATGAATCAGTTATTAAGGAATGTATTGATTTAAAGAAAGAACTTTGCCGAACTAGAGCAGCACCAGTAGCAGTAATCAGAGCAGTTAAACAAGCCACAATAACAGCAGAAAACAACAGATTTCTACCAAGGAGTATTCCAATCAGTTTACAGAAATTAACCTTAACTATAATAACCAACAGATTCACAGCTTAATAACTTCAATAATAGCGAGCACACACTCGAGTGAGAATAAGTACGCAAATCAATCATTTAGAGGTTCGAGAGCAGCTATTGCAGCTTATACTTGTATCTGAAGAAAGATCATTCAGCTTTAGTTACACTTCTAGCAGGCAAGCTACTCTAAGCTACTGTCCCCTTCACAAACCTAGAGGCAGTAACAAAAGCTACTATCAGCTTTGACCAAATGCAGCTTAGAAGAATAGCAACAGCTAACTCAAAATGCAAGTTATGCAACAACAAATGTTTTCTAAGAAAGCTCATGGGCAACATCTAACTGAATGCTCAAAAACAAAACAAAGATCAAGTCAAGGAACACAATTACAAATTTTTTAACCTGATCCAAAGAGAGTATAAAATCCAAGATATTTCTGCTCCTCCATCAATTAGAAATAAAAGACCAAAATATTAACCATATTTATCCTACCACAATGGTTGTTGTAAACATTATATGAGTAGCTAACTTGGAATAACTATACATAAGTTGTGGTGCAGATTCAAATGCAACATAAGATGGTCCATAATCAAGATCTGGACCAATCTTTGATGGGTCATGTCTCATGTGAGCAACACCTATGCATTTGAATTCGTATATTTTTAAACACTGAAATGCACTAACATTTCAAAATGCATATCCACACGAAAACAAAATTCCTATCTCATGTGCTTAAAACAATAAAAATCCATATCCCTCATTTGAAATTATAACTAATTCACAAACAAAGAAACAAAACACTCAAATCATCATTTGAGCAGCTTCCTTTGCAAGTAATCTTTTCTTCTTAGCCGCGCGCATCCAAATTGAACTTATTCATTCTGATTGAAAAAAAAAAATCAAATTTTAAACATCAAGAACATAAGTAAACCAAATCCAATGAAAATATCACCAAATAATTACCAACAGATTATGTTGTATAATCCACACAGACAATCATCAGTTTCTAAATTTTGCTAAAAAGAAGTATAATTTAGTAACAGATGGCAACAAGAAAAGGGGGAGCAAATACTGACTTCAAGAAAAGGGCAAACTGCACGTAGCCAACACCAACAGTGGGATAAACTGAATTTGCTTGAGAAAACAGAAACCTAAGAGCTCAACTTTCCTAATACCATAGCCAAAAATAGGCAAAAATGACTGAAATGTAACAAAGAGTGACAAAATCTTCCAACATCTTCACTTCCTACTGCAGAGATTCGGCCAAAAATTCAAATATATACACCAAAAAGGCAGAGAACAAAGAAAAAGCAGAGATTCAGACAAAATCACCCAATATTTTTCAAAATCCACCAATATTCTTCAAAATCTAACAATATTCTTCTAAATAGACCAAAAAAATTAGTAATTCACCAACTAATTTAATAAAATCAAGCAAACAACCCTAATATTTTTCAAGATATAGAAAAAAAATCAAGCAAAAAAGAACCACAAAAAACCCCACAAAATAAATCCACCAAAATACTTCATCATCGAACAAATAAGACAATACCTCGCCTTGCATGAGCCGATTTGAAGTCGACGCGGCCAACGTAAGTCTTCGGCGGCAGTTTAAGGTTCCGCAGTGCAAAAAGGCGGCCTCTGCTTCAAACTAGGTAACTGGAGGCAGCGGCGGCGGTGTTCACTGCTTCGTCGAGGATGAACGGTGATGAATCTAGAGAGAATATAGAGATAATTTTTGAGCTTGGGACTGAAGAGAGAAAGTAGTATATGAGAAATATGGATTTTGAATGCGGAAGGTCGAAAGTTTTTGAGAAAACCGAGCTTGAATTATTGGGGGCAACTTTGTCCAAAAATACAAAAATTAGATATAATTTATGGATGTTAAGTTAATAGCTATAATTTTTGTTGACAAAGTCAAAATAGCTATTTCAAATAATGGCCAAGATTAATTCCCTAAACTTCATTTAAAATTAAAGCACAAATTTCACCGAGTAAAAATTAGTATTCGAAGCGAAAACCCAACGACGTCGTCGCGCCCTAGCAATAGACCTCTAGGCTAGTCAATCTCAGCATCCATAGTCCACCACTTCCATTTTCAAGCAGCTCAGAGAAACCCTAGACTTCGCATTTTCCGATCCTCCATCAGAAACCGGCTGAATCCGAAGAATCACAAATGGCGATGGCTGCATTGAGACGCGAGGGAAGGCGGATCGCCGCCCCAATCATTTCTCCCCGCCCTATCAATCCCCTCCGCTCGTCTATAGTTCCTTTAGAGTACGATGCGATCTGTCGTGTTTCCATTTTTACTACTGTATGTTGTGCTGGTGATGGCGATGATGATAACTATGTGTGTTTTTTGTGTGGCATTCTGGATTTGTTTCGGTTCTATGTAGTTTCAGTTGGATTCGAACTATGCCTCACTGTTTCAACATATACCGGGGGATATGTAGGTTTTGTTCTAATCGCGTTGTTAATTTCAAATTTGTTTTATTTTAATGTGTTTTGGTAAAGCAGAAGATTTGATGGCAAAGACCACCTTTTGTACCATAATGTATGTTATGTTTTTGTGATTTTAGAGATTGCTCTAGCTTCATTGCATTCCTCTCCCTTGCTCTGATTGCTTGTGTTCACATAAAGTTGTGCTATGAAGCGCATAGCTGTATTAGTACTTTTTTCTTTTGTCATCTCTGGTTTAACTGGTGTATTCATGGGTGGAGGACGTTAAGCAGTTACTTCACTGTCTAACTTTTTGACTGTGCGAATGAAATGAAATGTTCTCCTAGATTGGTGGTTACATAACTGTAACTGTGCAGATTGAATGAGGCTTATCTCGTCTGTCCATTGGGTCTCTTTTGTTTCGCTGGACCAGTGGGCTTGTATTGAAGTTGAAAATCATTCTATAGATGTTATATATAACCTTGGCCTGATGCATTTTATATTCTGAATAATCAGTTACATTTCAACTACGTTGACTGATGCTACTTGCATTTGAAGCCTTTATGTTGTTAGCTTGCAAGCATTACAACTACAAATATTTTGAAAATTCAAAAGTCTGACTATCGTGTGTCTGTTTAAATAGTGGAAGATTGAGAGCAACCCAATTATGGATTGAAAGAAAGCTGAAAAAATGTTTTAGTTGATGCAAAAATAATAAAAAATGGATATCAGAAGAATATATAAGCCGATTAAATTGATAAGAAAAAGATAACAACAATTTCCTGTGCCGTACTGTCCTGTCACCTGTGAGAGGAACTCACTGGGAATATTTTATGAAGAACATGTTACTTGAGGTGATACATGACAATGTTTGTTCCCGACTTCCTGTATACTGGATATATTCTAATTATAATTTTATTTTATCGGGTTGTACTTTATTGTTGAAAAGCTCACCCCGCCATTGCCTTCTCCCTCATTTAGCCACCATCCCATTGGTGGCGGCGGCGGAGCTCACTGGGGTTCGATGATGCAGCTGGTGAGGATGGTGTTCGGCAGCGGCGGAGGAGGTGGCGGCAGACTGACTCGTCCAGCGAGGAGCTGAACTTCAGCGGCTTCCACCCGAACGCGGTGACGCCGCCTCCTCCGCAGAATCGGTTCCCGTCGAAGTTCACGGCGGTGTAGAAGGAGAAGATGCTGGAGTTTGCGGAGAAGGTGGGGTGGAGGATTCCCAGGGAAGACAACGCAGAGTTGCAGAGGTTGGGGTTAAGAGGCAGGTTTTCAAAGTATGGATGCATAATAACAAGAACATTTCTTCTTCCAATAAAACTCCTCAAAGAAATCTAAATTATTGTTTCAAATGTAAGATTTGAAGATTTGGAACTGTCGTATTTATATTAGTTGTTGAGCATCTCATTAATTAGTTTTATTTAAGATAATGTGGTAGGTGTAGTTGTAATTGGATTTCATGAATGCATGCTTACCGTGATTAGTAACACTAATTATGTTTAAATTATTATTGTAGCTTTTTAATCATACTTAAAATATAATTACATCATCTTGCCTGATAAAAAAAATCATCATCTTGTACATAGACAATAAAGCGACATTAAAACATACTGGAAAAAAAAAAAAAAAAAAAAATCGGGCGGGGTCGAACCCGGACCTGGAAAGAGTGGGTCGGGTTGGACCCGGTGCATATGTGACTCTGGCCGGGTCGGACCCGGAACTGGAGCTGTAAATCAAATAGTGACCGGGTCTTGAGAGGGTTAGGGCCGGGTCCGGGTATTACCCACCCACTGACACGCCTAGGACAAAGTATTCTTGAGAATGGATCAAGTTTCAAACGTTGATCTCTTGCTGATTTCCAGTTAAATTTGAGGAATGAGTCTTGTTTCTTTCAATGATAATTTCTACGTGTTCTTGTTGTGAATATATATGGCTTGTTTTCGACTGTTGAAACTTTTTGAGTGATCTTTTATTCCTTTCCTACATGAAAGTTCATTGATTTTTGCCTTTATTTGTTTCCCTCTGTTTCGTTATGATGGTTTCATTTCTTGAATACTATGAAGTATAAAAGGAAAAAAAAAAAAAAAAAAACGAGACCTGTATAATAAGACAAAGGTAATACAATATTTTTTTTTCTTTTTCCTGAAAGAACATGAAATATGAAGGAGACCTCGATACAAGCTCGTCTCATTCCAAACATGGAAGGTTTAGCGATCTTAGCAAGTCGGTAAGCAATAGAATTTATTTCATGGAAGACGTGCTCAACCTTGAGTAACTTATTTGAGTCCAATATATGTTGGGCTATCAATCCTAATTTAGAAAAATCAACAACTCTATATTTTATGGCAAATTACACTTAATTAACCAGTTATAGTAAAGTTGAACTATGTGCTGGCTTGCTGCAACTACATGTAATTTGTCTCATCATCATCATCATCAAATGTAGCTGCGAGAATAGAAAATGTGTGGTTCAATAGGTTTCTTTGAATATTAGTACATATTACGTATATCTATATAAGGGTTGACCCAACCCCACAAATATCCCAGTCCATTTCTCTATACAAAAAATCCAACCAAATGTATGACTACAAAGGAACTTTTCATTCCAACAACTAAAGTTTCCAATAAATCAAATGATGGCACCCACAATTTATTTATTTGCCTTTTATTTTTCTAAACGTCCCCTTCGATTTTTATTTTATTTTTTATATGGCCCTATCTAGAAATATTTATTATTTTGGGCTTCTCGTATTGATTAAGAACGTGTGCTAAATATATTTTTTCTTTTTAAATGTGCTTAGATAATTTAGCATAAAATACGCTTGTAGAATCTAAAATCCACGATCCGTTTTCTTCATTGGAATTACACCTGTTAAATGGACTCAATTTAAAAACATTCATTTAGTAAAACTAGCAAATATAACGTACGTTGCACGTGCAACTTGTATTTTGAATTGTGTAAATTATATTTCTGATTATTTTTTGTAATTTTTTCACTAATTCTGAAGAATGTGAAAAATCAAAACTACTCTTGGTTTGTTGTTAGTACTTTGATTCATATAAGAAAAACTTTGCAAATTACTTCATTCCTTATAAACCAAAATAACTATATATTCTAGCAAAAGTATAAATTGAGACGTTAAAACATACAAGTCACGAAATATATGTTACAATTAGATAGATTATTTATTTTCTCAACTTTTATATAAAACATGACAAAGCTAAATTTTTGTTTCACTTTTGGTGGCCATGTTTCCTTAATTTATATCATATCTCAAATTACACAATCTAATTTTTTTTTCTCACAATTAAAATATCTAAATACAATCTAATTTTAATAATTTTAATAATAATATCTAACCACTTTCTTATAAGATGCATTTAAATTTTTTTAAATAAATTTTAATATCTTGATTTGCCGATGAGACAGAGATTTTGATAATAAGTATCTCACCAATGTGTCAAATTAGCTAATCATAATACTCCCTCCATTTCATGGAGAATAACACATTTGCTTTTGGGAACTTCTGGCACGTTTTTTCACGCTTCAAAATGAAGGGTTTTAAAATGGATTTTTGAAAATTTATTTCTTTTACGAAATACTACGACTGTCGTAGTATCCAGTAAGAGAAATAAATCTTCAAAAATCCATTTTATAACTCATCATTTTGAAGCGTGGAAAAACGTGCCAAAAGTTCTCAAAAGCAAATGGGTCATTCTCCATGAAATGGAGGGAGTACTATTCTTTACACAAGTTTAGCTTCAATTATTCAATCATTATATAAACAAAAAGCCAATTGATAATATTGGACAGTTAAAATCAAAATTCCAACATCTAGCCCATAAAATATACGGAGTATATACTTAAGTAGTTAATTAAAATAATTTAATAATAAATAATTAAACTAAAAAATAAATTAAATTGAAATAAGGCAATCCGAAAAAAAATATACGGAGTATACTTGCAGGCAACTATATTTTACATTTTCCTTTTGAGACACACTTGGGTCAGCCAGAGGCACCATGCGGACGGCTAAAATACTGACACTTTTATTCGTGTAGATTAGCACTTTTCTGTATAAAGATTGACACTTTTAAAAGTTTGCATTTTATTCGTAAAATAATTATGTTAAAGATTGACACTTTTATTCGTATAGATTAGCACTTTTCTATATAAAGATTGATACTTTGACCCGGCCACACTATGTGGCCGACCTCACCCAAGTTTTTGTCTTTCCTTTTAGTACTAAAGTAATTTAATATTATGGAGAGTTGGGAGTATTCATAGTTCATATATGTTTATATATATACTTATCATCTATTAAAAAAATTTAAATCAAACTAAAATAATAAATAAGGTAAATACCATACTTAAATTTAGACATATATATACTATATTTAAATGTTAATATAATATTACATAATTGTCCTTAAATTTAAAATACTACAAGGATATGATTGACAATCTATATTAAGTACTCAAGGCTCTTTTTATATAAGTATAGATAGATAGATATAATGGAATAGAATATAAAAATAATATGAAGTCAAAACTCTATTAAATAGTGAATTTAAAGTAGGTAGTTGAATTTCTTTTCTTTTAATTTTTTATTTTTAACGGAAGTAGTCATGTGGTGCACGACTTGTTTTAGTTATGGGCAGTTTGATTTTTTGCTTTCTTTTTATGCATTTTAATAAAATATTTATATTATAGACAAAGATTTATATCAGTCCGATAGTAAAATACGGCCAAGTCATGAAATCAAAATAAATGGTGATTTTAAACATAGTCCCCATTTTCTCCTTATAGCCCCTCATTTTCGAGAATAATAAAAATATTATTAAGAGGACTATTTTGACCTTATAGGCTATACCCCGAAATCTTTTTCTTTTAATTTCTTTATATAGGTGATAATCATCTCGCTCTCTTCGGCTTGGCCACTGCTTCCATTTGGGAAGCTTTTTTTTTTTTTTATCAATCTGCAGTTCTTTCTTCTTCTTCTTCTTCTTTTCCTTTTATTTTTTTATTTTTTATTTTTTTATTATCTCGGATTCGAGTTTCGATGTTGAGCGACTGCTGAACGCATACTGTACTTCAAAGATTTGAAAATTTTGAATTAGATTATTGGTTTCTCTTCTCTTCTCTCATTCTTTTTATTTGAAATATAATTAATTGAATTTCTCAATGGAAGATGAGGAATAATAGTTGTATGGGGGGTAATTAAGAGAACTAAAACTAGAAGAACACGAGCTTTTTAAAAATTCTGAATTTTTTCCTTCATCGAAAAATTTGGATTGAGATGAACAGCATTTGCAAAAACAAAACCATTCAGAAGTTATTGACGTATCTGGTTTTAGGATGAATATCTTTTAACACTCCTATGAAACAAATTTTAAGGAAAATTACGTTTCACCCATGTGTATAAAGTGTAAAATTGTTTCTGGCGTATTTTGCAGTTTTCTTGAGGCTATAATGATATTTCATTTAGAATTTTTGTTGGGGGCTGATCGATCTTGTTTTCATAGGCAATTAATGAATGTTGACAAGGAATAAATGAACACGAAAATAATGGAACACAAGGGATTTACGTGGTTCGATCTACTGGAATAGATCTACGTCCACGGCAAAAAGAGAGTATGAATATTATTGCTAGTATGTGTGTTGGTTACAAGATTGTTCTCCCCTCTCAATCTATTCTAAGCCTCTCTTTATAAATAATAATTACATGGAGTTTGACTATGATACAAAGTCTTCTCCTATTTGGACTCTTTGGCTTGATCCTCCTCTTATGGATAGACATTGAGCTTCTATATCTCTCTTGGAGTTTGAGTTGTAGTCGATGTAGGAGTTTTGATTGCCTTAGTGAAGAAGTCTCTTATTCTTAGTTGGGCCGAGCTGCACTGGCCGATCTTAACTGTCGGGGCCCAATTATATTGAGTCTGATGCTTGGGCCTAGTAGCTAGGCCGTATCCTATCACATTCCCCCCAAAAAGATGTAGAAGCAAGGGTATGATTTAGGGGAAATAGTTGAGGCAGGAGTGGTGTAAAGCATGTTACCCCGTCAAAAAATAAATTCGACGAAGTCGAGTTCGGCTCGTCCCGTCAAAAGATGAGGAAAAAAAAGAAATGCCTTGCCCCGTCAAAAAATATATTCGACGAAGTCGGGTTCGGCTCGTCCCGTCAAAATACGAGGTAAAAAAGAAATGTCTTGCCCCGTCGAAAAATAAATTCGACGAAGTCGAGTTCGACTCATCCCGTCAAAAGACGAGGTAAAAAAGAAATGTCTTGCCCCGTCGAAAAATAAATTCGACGAAGTTGAGTTCGGCCCGTCCCGTCAAAAGACGAGGTAAAAAAGAAATACCTTGCCCCGTCGAAAAATAAATTCAATGAAGTCGAGTTCGGCTCGTCCCATCAAAAGACGAGGTTAGGCTTTAGGTAGCTCGTCCTCGTCAAAAGACGAGGTTAGGCTTTAGGTAGCTCGTCCTCATCATAAGATGAGGATTGGCTTTAAGTAGCTCTTTCTCGTCATAAGACGAGGATTGGCTTTAAATAGCTCTTCCTCGTCAATTTATTTTTCGACGGGGCAAGGCATTTCTGTAAATTTAGCTTCCACCAAGAAATCCGCTAGGGCTTGACCTTTGATGGCTTGGCGAGGGCAAAACGAGATTGTGTGCTCGCCGAGCTCAACTGCCCATTTGGCGATTCTTCCCGACGCTTCCGGTTTTGTCAGCATTTGTCGAAGTGGCAGGTCGGTCAGAACTTGTATTGGATGTGCATGAAAGTAGGGTCGCAACCTCCTTGCAACATTCACTAATGCCAACGCGACTTTTTCGAGTGGTTGGTACCTAGTCTCTGGCCCTTTCAGCTCTCGGCTGATGTCACGACCGCACTTTGCTAATCGATAGCTAAGCTCGGTAAATTCGTGACTATAAATATAACATCAAATAATGGGTGGAAAGATGAAATATCTCTGGAAATTGGACTCGTTCAACTCATGAGAGAACTACAACTACTAAATGAACCGACACTCATGACTGTTAAAGTACGATGTTGCTTGTCACGATTCTATCTTAGAATACAACCAAATCGAAATGGGTTTAAAATATTAGAGTGTACGCAGCGAAAAAGTAGTTATAAATACATGTATGAGGACATGTATTACCAAGAGAATTCAATAACTGATGATTACTAATATGACCAAAAGCTCTGCCGGTCACTCCACTCCAACTTGCTCAACCTGCACATCAAAAACAATGTACATGGCTGAATACGAATGTACTCAGTGAACACATGCCCAAAACTGGTTTTATTGTCATCCATTTATACAGTGAAACATAGGCGTTTGCTTAAAAGTCTATGTTCACTAAAATCCTTTGTAATCTCAAAAGCGTCTGCGCAGACTAAGTTCTTTAGTAATCCACCATATCTGAGCTTATGTGCCCGAGAAGGTGGCCACCTTACCCGTCACTAGATCGGTCATCACCCTGGATGATACGATCACTGGTGTACACTAGTCCAAGTATAATAGCTCGTCATACAAGGACCCGAATTTGATTAAGTACCATTGGCCTCGCCAATAACAGATAGGTATCATACAAAAATCAAAATATTTTATGGCATGACAATATTTTAAAGAACTATATTCATCTAATAAAACATGCTTTGTTTTTAGAAGAAAGCCCACCTCATCTGCTTTTCTTAGATGTTACTGAACTTCTACGCCTTCTTGGCTACTGCTCATTCGTCGGTCGACCTTTGTTTAGAAAATGCAATAAGTTTCTCGTTTGATCATCAAAAGCTTATCGAAAATAATTCTAGTCTTATGTTCCTCGGATATCATTCTTAACTCCAGTGATGTGTCATTGCTATCTAAGCTCAATTTATTACTTCCGTTATATGAACGGTTTATATAGAAAATTTATCAATAAATCACTACTTGATTTATTCTTAGCTAGGAATTAATTTAATTGTATAATTGATTAGCTTTAACCAATAAATCTTTGATTACTGAAACTTGTTTAATTAACTTATATATAAGTTAATTCTTTTTTTTTAAAAAAACGTAAATAATTCATTCTAGAAATATTAAGCTTTAATCTTTAAATTATCAATCGTCAGTGTAGTATAATTTAATTAGTGATTCTAAAACTAAATAATCAAATAAATTAGTATTGGGTAGATAGTTAAATTGGTCCAATAGAAGAATTTAACCGGCCCACTGGGATAAATAAAACCGTTCAATTGGAAAAAAAAATCGGCCCATTCCGTTCAGCCCCTATTCAGCCAAGCCCTTATGCTTGAACCCGATCCGAAACCCATCTCTGACCCGGATGAACCAAAACACCCTAACCCCTCTTCTTCCTCTCATTCCCGTCGGTCTCTCTCTCTCTCTTCTCTCGCGACTTCTTCTTCTCCCGAACTCTCATCTTCTACAGCCATGGCGTCGGCAGTTGGCGCCGACTCAACCGGCGCCACCGTCCTTGCGTCGCCATCGAGCTACTACTCTCTCTCTCTCATTCTATAATTGTTTCTCCCAAATTCAACACCTAACCCTAGATTTTTCGCCCCTCTCTAGAATTTCCTACGCCAGCGTGTTACAGCCGCTACCGTCGACGCCATCGTCTCCGGCGCAGCCGGAGCCCCCACGTCGCTGCCGCCGCGGGCCAGCAGCGGAGTTTCCTCCGCGTGCAGCCACCACTGAGACCACATCCGCCGAGCTCTCCATCGATGCCGACCATCTCTGGTGCAGCAGTAGCTCTCCGTCTTCCATCGCCCGCCGCCGAGCTCACCTCTGCCGTCGGGGCTCCGGCCTCGATGGGAGTCTATTCTCCTTCTCGCTCTCTCTCTATTCCCTTTAGTTTTCTTAGTTGTACATTATAAATAGATTGCAGAATCGTGTTCTTAGTCTTTTACTTAGGTGTTGGGCTTGCTTTGAAGTTCTTGCTCCTTGCAGCCTATGTTTCTAGTTCAGCATGTGTGTGATTTCTTTCAAGTGAGCTTTTGGTGTCATTTTCTTGAATAAGGGGTGTGAGCCCTACTTTGTTTAGGTTGTGGAATGCTTAGAAATTTGATTATGCTTTATACTTGAATATCAATTCATAGTCTGAAATTGAAGCTTTGATAACAGTTGGAAATCTTGTTGTAGTGTTAAGAGAAGTTGGATTATGGGAAACTAGCTTGAAGAAACAGTAAGCATGCTATTTACTTAATATGAACATTCTAGCTCAAGTATATGATTTGTAGTTGTTGGGAAGGTTTGATGGCAGTATGCTGTAGTATTTTTAAGTATCTAGGATTTGCATTTCTACGGTCTAATTGTTCTTGATTCCGAACTTAAAAGAGAAGCATGCTTATAGCTCAAAGGGTTGACTGTAATACCTTGAAGAAAATGGAAGTTAATGGTTTGATAGCTGTAGGGAATGATAGCTGCTGCAGTTGGGGAGTAGCTCATTCTTTCCCTTTTCTTCTAGCTGCTGCTTCTCATCACTTTCCTTTCTCTAGTTTCTTACTCTATTTTCTTTGTTCTCTCTGTGTTTTTAAAAAAAAAAAATGAGGAAGGGTGCAGCTTGAAAGCTAAGGTAGGAGGGTGTATATATGTGTATATATGATGTTTAGCCCTTGATGTGTGAATGCTAAAGAGAGTGAGCTGATTTGGTGCCAGTATATCCAAATTTCATTGTCAGTTACGATTAGACCTATTAGATATTTTCTATGGTTTATTCACTGCACAAAATCTTCCCAAATCTTCTACTCATTTAAGACTGATTTCACTTCTTCTTTTTGCAGGTTTGTTGGGCTCAAGAAAGTTGATGCATCTGTAGCATAGCAGATCTTCTAAGATTGATAGGAATAGATTTGTTGTAGGAGAATAAGATTTATGTGTTCCCTTTTTCCCTTGAATTAGAAATCGTGTAGCTCCTTTTTGTATCTTCATTAATATCTACTAGCCCACAATTGTTGACTTGGTGTGATATTGTAACTTAAATGATCCCTTAGAGTGTACATTGGATTGCTCTCGTAGGAATTAAAGAAGCATTTGTAATAAATACTTAGAACTTGGTTACTGAAGTAGTATGTTTGACTATATCGGCACTCGCTTGTTGTAATTAATATGTAATTGATTGGTGTTGTAAGAAATATATATATATATAGAGGGATAGGTTATGGTGAAAACTAATTATTACGTGAAACCTGCAACCCATCATAAAATGTTGCATTTTATGCACAAAAGTGTTGCATTTTTATAATAAAATGTTGCATTCTCATGATGATGCATTATATGCATAAAAATAAAATAATATATTTTATTATGCAAATTCTCATGATGATGCATTATATGCATAAAAATAATATAAAATAATATATTTTATTATACAACATTTTATGTACTAAATGCATCATTTTATGCATAAAATGCAACATTTTATGATGGGTTGCAGGTTTCATAAAATAATTAGTTTTCATATGATCTACTACCTATATATATATATATATATATATATATATATATAGTGAAGAGATCACGTACAAAAGACTAGTTCCGTAAGAAATGAGAAGTAATCTGGACCATTGATCTTGGTGTGATCTATGGCCCAGATTAACTGGTGCATTATAATTGTACTGAAAATGCATTATGAAGACTGATGCATTATGATAGTATTGACAATGCATTATGAGCACAATGCATTATAATTGTACATATCGTGCATTATAATTGTGCACATAGTGCAACATTTTTTACTTTTTACGGAAAACCTCATTTGTACGGGATCTCACCCATATATATATATATATATATATATATATATATAATTAGCTTTTAATATAATTGGGTTTATCCAATATCTCGAGTGTAGTGGGCTTGATCCCATAATTATTGACTAACGGCTCGGCACAAACGAATTAGTATAATGGGCTTGGTTCGTCTACTTGCTAATAACTCGTGACTAGTTAATCGAAAACTAGAATCGAATTAACTTGATAACTTGTAACAAAGAAATAATTCGTTACTCAGTCGAATATCGAAATAAGTGTCTATTTGGTTAATCGATAAACAATCACTGTTTGGGAATCAAGTTGCTACTTGAATTAACTTTAGAATTTCTTATAAAGAAATCCATTACACATAAGTTGAATTAAATCACTAAGGGTGAATAATTTCTTCTAATTACTTCTAAAGTGGATAGGAAAATACGGGGCGTTACAGCTGATGAAATAAACAGGTAGTTGACGATGTCCTTCCTCCCGCACTAATACTGCACTTATGGCTTCGTCCGAGGCCGCGAGGTACAGAGAAAGAGCTTCTCCTTCCCTTGGAACGGATAGGGTTGGAAGATTGGCAAGGTATTTCTTGAGGTCTTCAAATGATGACCTATGCTCATCTTTCCAATCGAACTCCGGCGCATTTTTCAGGATCTTGAAGAAAGGAAGTTGCTTCTCTGCGGCCCTTGACAAGAAACGACTCAGCGCGGCTAGGCAGCCCGTCAACTTGTGCACATCATGAATGGTTTTTGGCACCTTCATTTCTTGGACTGCTCGGACTTTGGACGGGTTGGCTTGTAATCCTTCTTTAGAGACCCAGCACCCCTAAAATTTTCAGATCGGACCATAAACGTACACTTCTGGGGGTTCAGCTTAAGGTTTACCTTGTGCAGAAGACTGAGGACGATCTTGAGGTCGTCGACACAGGTGGCTAACTCTTTGCTTTTGACGACGATGTCGTCTACGTACACCTCTATAATTTTGCCGATGTGAGGCTCGAATATCTTGTCGACCATCCTTTGATAGGTAGCTCCAGCGTTCTTGAGTCCGAAAGGCATTTTCTTGTACGCGAAGACGCCAAATCAGTGATGAAGGTTGTCTTTGGCGCATCTTCGTCACTCATTAGGACTTGGTGGTACCCTTTGTATAGATCCAAGAAACTGAAAACCTTGTGGCCGACCAGAGCTTTGACTTTCTTGTCGATGTTGGGGAGGGGGGTAGCAATCTTTAGGGCAGTGTTTGTTGAGATCGATATAGTTAATACACATCCGCCACCCTCCTCCTTACTTCTTAACCATCATCGGGTTAGCAATCCACGTCGGATATTTGACCTCGAAGAGTATCTGTGCCTTTAGAAGCTGATGTACTTCGTCATATATGACTTGGCTTCGTTCTGCTGCGAATACTCGCTGCTTTTGCCGAACTAGTTTCACTCCCGGGTCAATGTTCAGCCGGTGTGTGATGATACTTGGTGAGACCCCGGTCATGTCGAGGGGTGACCAAGCGAAGACGTCTCTGTATTCCCTTAGGAGTTGGACGATATGCTTTCTGAGTTCGGCTCCACCAGCAAAATCCACTTTGACGACCTTAGACTGGTCGTCTCCATAAAGTGCGACGTCTTCTACTGGCTCGTCAGATGCAGACGGCGTCTTTTCCAGCTCCAACTCTGGTTTCTATAATTGCTATGCTTGTGGGTGCTGAGGTGTTCCAACACCTCGTAGAGCAATCTGCATGCATTCCTTGGCTCGTTTCTGATCCCCATGAACCACAATGACTCCTCCCTTTGAAGGGATCATAATTGTTAAATGGTACGCCGAGCACATAGCCTTCACCGCAACTAACCAATCCCTACCCAAGATAATGTTGTACGGTGAATGGGCTTTTACAACGAAGAAGGGTACCACTTTGGTGGAGGACATCGGATGTTTCCCCACCGTAACAGGGAGTTGAATGACCCCCTCCGTGTGCGTGTCTTGCTGTACGAAGCTCTTTAAGGGGATTGGTGCCGGCGTGAGGCGTGCCTCTTCGATTCCTAATTTCTCAAAGCAATCTTTGAAGAGAACGCTCACTGAAGCTCCGTTGTCGATGAATACCCGTTGAACTAGCTTATTGGCAACGACTGCTTCGATCACGATTGCATCCTGATGAGGTACCTTTTCTGGCACCGGGTCCTTCTCGGAAAAGGTGATGGCCTCATCCTTTTTGAACCTCTTATGGGAAGGCTCATCCGTTTGAGGACTTCGAGCCTCGGCCTTGAGAGAGGACTTCGTTGCACCTTGAGGGAGCCCCGTGATGGCTGTGATGATTCCATCGAACTGAGGTTGGTCCTCGTCCTCATCATCATCATTGCGCTTCGTTTTTTTTATCAACATGGGGGTTGCAGTTGTTTCCCCCCTATTCGGCTTGCGCTTTCCTTTGCCCAGAGATCGGGCTTCATATTGGCCGCGACTTTGGTACCTCTTGAGAGTGTCGTCGCGCACCAATTGCTCTATATCAGCAGCAAGATTTCTGTATTCCTCCGTGTCGTGCCCGTAATCCTCATGGAAGCGACAGTACTTCTCCTTGGATCGGCGCTTCGCCCCTCCGCTTGACATGGGCCGAGGCTTCTCGAACATATCGGTGTGCAGTTCGAAGATCTCTGTCCTCGGCTTCGTCAATGGAGTGAATTGGCTTCGTTCCTGGTTTTGCCGAGGTCCGAGCCTGGATTCTAGGGTGCACGCTGCAGTCTGTCAAGGGCGCTTCGCCAACTTTGGCCTCGGTCGTTCCGATCTTCCTTCTTCCGATCCGACGGCTTGGCCTTGTCGGCTTCGCGCTTGCGCCTGTCAACTTCGTCGGCTCTTGCGAACCGATCTGCTATGTTCCATAGTTGCCTAGCAGTTCGGGGTTCGTCCTTTACGATCTCCTTGTATAGGGTACCCGACTGGATAGCGTTCTGAAAGGCCAAGATGAGGACCTCATCAGTTAGGCGATCGACTTTTAGACTTTCCTCATTGAATCTAGTCATGAAGTCACTGATGGGCTCACCTCGCCTCTGCCTGATGGCGAGTAGATGTGCCGCGGTTGTCTTTGCCTCGGCTTTTTGGAAAAATCTTCACTCGAAGGCATCCATCAGCTCGTCGTACGACTAGATACTGCGAGGTGGTAGACTGTCGAACCACATTCGTGCATTATCTACCAACAATTCTGGGAAGACCTTGCACATGTAGATATCGTCGCTAAGTCCCTGGTTGACCATGTTGTATTGGTATTGGGACAGAAAATTCCTCGGGTCGCACGATCCATTGTATGGCTTGATAGGCGGGACTCTGTACTTATTCGGGAGAGGAGTATAAAGTATTCGGTTGGTGAAAGGGATAGAGATCCTCCCGTACACGCCGAACCTCCCTCCTTGGTAATTGTCCTCGTCTCGCCGAGGTGAGACGGTGTCACGCCGAGGTGAGATGACGTTGCGGCGAGGTGAGATGCGATGGTGGTCCCGTTGGCGATCGTCAACGAATCTCCTAGGGGGAAATCCGGCGTCCCGTGCGCCTACGATCCTGACGCTAAGGGACTTTTGCTGATGCCGCGATCCGGAGGTAGCTTCGTGCTCTCCACCTCGATTTTGGACTTTTTGTTGCTTAGCAAATTGGAGAAAATCTTGCTTATTATGCGCAAGATATCCCCTTACAGCCTTATCAAATTTGTCCGGTTGGAGATGGACGCCGTCCTCCTCCTGGCTGCTGTTGTGACCGTCTCTTCCGGGTTTATCGGATTGTCATGCTTATCCAACGGCACGTGCTGAACGTGTCCGTCCGGAGTTTGGTCTCTCACGTGTTCCTTCCCGTGTCGTCGGCGTGTTGCTGGGCTTGGATCTTGCGCCTGACTTGCCTCGGCTTTAGGGATTTCTGTTTCCCGAACTGGTGGATTTGATGTCTGTCCTTGTCCGGTTTGTTTAGTCTCCTTTTCCTTGTTGGCAGCTGCAGCAACAGTTGATCGTGTTGGCTTGTTATGACGACAGATTACCCAGAAAACTTTTGATCGGAAATCACAAATTTCGTGTTCCCACAGACGGCGCCAGTGATCGATCTTGTTTTTGTAGGCAATTAATGAACGTTGACAAGGAATAAATGAACACGAAAATAATGGAACGATATGTACTTTACGTGGTTCGATCTACCGGAATAGATCTACGTCCACGGAGCAAAAAGAGAGTATGGATATTATTGCTAGTATGTGTGTGTTGGTTACAAGATTGTTCTCCCCTCTCAATCTATTCTAAACCCTATTTATAGATAATTACATAGAATTTGACTATGATACAAAGTCTTCTCCTATTTGGACTATTTAGCTTGATCCTCCTCTTATGGATAAACACCGAGCTTCCATATCTCTCTTGGAGTTTGAGTTGTAGCCGATGTAGGAGTCTTGATTGCCTTAGTGAAGAAGTCTCTTATTCTTAGTTGGGCTGAGCTGCACAGGGCGAGCTTAACTGTCGGGGCCCAATTATATTGGGACTGATGATTGGGCCTAGTAGCTAGGCCGTATCATATCAAGGGTTGTAGGGTTAAAATAGTCATCTAACAATTTTTTTAATTATTTTCGTAATTTAGGGACTGTGAGGAGAGAAAAGGTGGCTATGTTTAAAATCACCCCAAAATAAATTACCAACTCAATTAATCTATTTGGCCCATAACCCAAAACAGAAAGTCTCATAAAAATATTCAATGAACATCAATGTGAGTTCAAACTGCAAGTGGGTCCCTATATAATATTGGAAGGAAAAAAAAAAAAATACACCACTTTTGAAAGTTTATTTCATCCCAAAATCAGAAAACTCCTTTAGTCTAATTATTTTTAAAACAAATTAAAAGGTGAATTAGGGAGAGTCAAATTATCTTACAACACAGAATATACATTTTATTTCAAACTACTTAAAACATTTATTTATATAGTACATTATTTTTATTACTAGTAACATGATGTGCACATTTATTATACTCATATCTCGTTCGAACAATATGTTTCAAATCAAATGTTCTTATACATTTAGTTTTTGATTTATTTAAAAACCATAAAGAAAATAAAAAAGAAACAATATCACTCCATATCCCAATCTTTGAATTTATAAACTTTGCAACATCAAATAAATGCACACATTACATATTTATTGTTCCAAGTCAAATGTTCTTATACATTTAGTTTTTGATTTATTTAAAAACCATAAAGAAAATAAAAAAGAAACAATATCACTCCATATCCCAATCTTTGAATTTATAAACTTTGCAACATCAAATAAATGCACACATTACATATTATTTTAATTCTGTAGTGGGTATTTACATTCTTAATTCTATCCATATGTTACCTCCATCATGGGCACACCTTCCATTTTAGTCCATCCACAAAAAACAAGCATCTTCCACTAGCAGATGTAGATCTCATATAAAAAAAAGCTCAATTTTATACTTAATAGGGATCCAAACTCTACTTTAACATTCACTCGTTACAAAAATATTAGGATCCGAGCCTGAAAAGTTGAACCCATTTCTCGTGAATGGAGGTAGTATCACATTACAAATAAATAGCACAGAATCATCATTGCTGCTGATCAATTATATTAGTTCCAAACAAGCCTCAATGTTTACATGTAGCTAAGAATACGGAAAATCATGCAAGAAAACAATCATAAAAAAGGAATTTCTCAAAAAAAATAAAAATACCATCAATAAGGAAACTCAGCAGGATATGGAGGAATGAAAATAGAACAATAAAATAAAAGAGATGGAGAAAATGAGATGAAAAAAGGAAAGGAGAAAAAAGAAAAGGAAAATGAAGGCTTTAATAAACAAACCATGGTTGAAACCTAATCCAATGAGTTGATTAGGTCTTTGAAATTGAAGAGCAGCCAATCAGCTTTAGCTGCAACAGACTCTCGAAGTACAACTCCAGCATAGCATACATATAAGTCAGCACCACCAGGTTTACGTGCCTAAAATCGCGATTACAGAAGAAAAAAAACTATATATATTAATAGGAACGGATGCGTTCCACAAGTTTGCAGAAATAAGAAGAGATTAGATAGCAAGGGAAAGATATAAAATGAAATTTTATGATGAAAATACGGGATAGGCAACAGTAACTAAATCGCTTGCTCGTTTCTTTCTGGCATTGAGGAATAGAAGTTGGGAAAAAATGATGGTCAATTTAAAATATGCAGCAAGGAAATGGTTTGATCACTGTATAGCAAGCTATATTTGGAAATTCTATGAAAAAATTAATATTTCTCACCTCAAGATCAGTTACGCCATCTCCAATCATGACTAGAGACTTGAAACCTTTAGCCTGGAAATTGAAGGGGAAATTTCATTCGTAGCAGGGGTTGATGACCTCATGAAAGATCTATCGAATATATGAAATGTGAAGTCATATTCTGACCTTTCTAATCTGCTGAACAGCAGTGGCTTTCCCTCCACTTCTTGAAGTCGGCTCATTAGAATCAAAACCCGAAAATTCCCCAGAGCTTTTAAACAAAAGTTGATTGGCAAATATGTTCTCATGTGGTATTCCAAGGAGTGTAGCAACAGGCTACAAAAAGATTTAATGAATTGGATTGGGATTTTCGAGGTACAAGAAACTCAAGCACTGCAGCTTAAATGACTTCTAAAATAAGGAAACTTACATTTATCATTTGACGAAAACCACCAGAGACGAGATAAACAGCCTTGTTCTTTTCATGCAGCTTCTTCACTAGTGCATCAATTCCAGGTGAGAGTCTGCATAACGAAAGCAAGTAAGCTTGACCCTCTACTTTCAGAAGAAAAGGAAATGCATTCCTTTTCACACAATTTAATGTATGGTAAACTCTGAATTTAAATGGCTCTGGAGTCAACAACCTCCATTGTAATGCCACTTATATACTTTGAGTATCACTGCGAAACTCATTTCTACCCTCTGGAAAACATTAAATTCTGAAAAATGCTTCCACCTTATGCCCATATTTTTGTTGCTAACCAGTATTTATACCGAAAAGAATTTATTCCTCCATCGACATCTATCGAACACAATATCTTTGCCAACAACTACACTCATTTCCAACATTTACAAAAGTAATAACACCTGCAAAATTTGTGTGGATATGTCTATATATATGGGAATCGATTAATTTAGTCGAAGTATGCACATCCATAAACAGATAGGGGTGTCTATTATTTATTTAATATCTCTTAAAGCACAATAAGTCAATGTTGATAAATTTTACTCCACTGTTTCTATTGCAGAATAAACTAATTAGTGCAGCCTATTTGAAAATGCATAGATGTTTAACAAGTAACATCAGGATATGAGAAGCTTGTAAGCCAAGGTTATAAGGAAGCTTCTAATTACTAACAGCCGCATTATAGTGCTGTGGAAAACATAATTCAAACTCCCAAATTCATCATCCTTAAATACTCAGGGCACTCAATCACCCTTGTCAAATTACTCAAACCAAATGAGTATTAATCAAATATGGCTCTCCAATTCAGCCTAGCTATGAAGCTAATTAATTCAAGACACATATTTAATTCTTACAAAAATTAAAATGCGAACAAGTAATTCACATAGACATAATGCACAACCCAGTTGCGCAAAATAAGCAAGAACTCTGATTTACATGAAGTACTAGAAACTCACTTTAATTAGGCAATGAAAGCTACCTAGTTAGCTTCAATACTAGAACACTTTATGCAGTATGTATGTAAGTTCTGAACAACTCCAAACAGCTAACCAACCATGACACCAAAGAAAGAAAAAAAGTAGATCAAAACCAAGAAAAATATATGGATATTAAAATTTAAAAAAGAAAAAGAAAAAGAAAAAAAGCGATCAAAGCAGCCTATTTCTTGTTATTTTTCTTCTCATCTCATCTCTTCTCTTCTCTTCCCTCACCAAGACCTCCACCCAACATTACATTCCAGAATCCATCTGAATTCTCCTGTCCCTTATCTTGATCACCCACTCCAATACTCGTAAGTTCAAAATATAATGAGAAGTCTCCACCCACTCAAATTTTGACCAGGAACCCAAACAAGAAGCAAGTAGACATAAAAACATAAACAACTCTAATCCAATAAAATTCACAATAGCTCTGAACCACATGCAAGAAAGCAGTTAATCCAAGATACTGAGAGCTTAGGAACCGTGAAACTAAAGTTTTGTACCTTGGAGGTCTCTTCTTGAGGAATTCCTGCACCCTAGACTGGGATGGGCTAAAAAGAGATAATCTGGCAGCCAATGCTTGCTCAAAAGGAACAGAGCCACCCATTGCCCTGGCAAAGTGAACAATACACAAATCAACAACTTCCCATAAAAAAGACCAATGGGAAAACAATGAAGAGAAGGCCACTAAACCTGGCAGTCCATTCTGCAACAGCCTCTCCAGCCCCACAAAACTCTGCCAGCTCATCGATTCCCTCATCCACACAGACAGTACTATCCACATCAAAGCATACAGCATTGGCATTCCTCCACACATCAAGGACCTCTTACACAATAAAATGAAGCAATTAATAACAGCACACACACTCACCGACTCAATTGGCAAGATAAGAATTACAAATTTATATGTTCTTAAAACATTACTAGAAATCGAACCCTCAGATGCTACATCTGGATTACTCATAGAGGTGTATGAATAATAATCAAATGAAAGTTTACTAAAAGTCAGGATAAAGTAGTACCCTTGGAAGGTAATGTGTTGTCAAAACGGCCCGTCGCTGAGTCGTCCAATGGCTGAATCGAAGAAGCAGCAATGGAATTAAATGATTTTAGGCTTCCCATTATCCCAATTGAAGAAATCAACTGTCTCTTTGTAAATCTTGGAGCCAATAATGGAACATCTATTGGGTTGTTGTTCCAACTACATAGAGAGCGAACCGGAGTCAATTTGATCTGAGCACACATCAAGCTCTCCATCAAAAGTATCTGTTAGAGTAAAGGAGAATCACAATCCGAAAACAATAATATGATAAATATTATGTAGTATAAACTGAATAGAAAAGAGAACAAACTAAGAGAATCTGCTCTCTTGCCCAAGAAGAGAAAAACAACTCTTCCGCCAAGCGTCTAGCGCCGAATTCTAAGTTCCAAATTAATTTCCAGCCGTCTCTTCCTAATGGAGAATCCTCTATTTATATTAATAAATCTTTCCTTAAGGGAATAAGATCTGACCTAAATCCTCACTTAACCTCCAAGAAATAATTAAATAATGTAACTACTAACTAAATTAAATAAAAAGGATAATTAAATAATACTAAAATATATCTCTAACAGTATTTGTCTAAACATATCAGGAATGAGCACACGTACCAAAAAAGATAAATCAAGAATACAGAGACAAAAAATGGTTTAGTGAATGTATTTGATGTTCATCTGCGTGTCATAGTACTAAGAGTCTGAACCATCTCTTCCAAATTCAGTCGACATACTCGATCTTCATGCTCTACTAACAAAACAGTTAAGCAACGAATGCAATTGAACTCAAATTCCCAAGTGAAGGTATTATGTAAACGGGGAGTTATACACATAGGTCGTTTATAATTCAAACTAACTTACAATCTAAAAAAAACTTGACATCTTCGCTTGGATTAGATGAGTGACGAGTTTGTTGGATTATTGAATTAGATTGACAATACTTCTTGCATTTTTTGAAAATGTTGTAGTATGTTGATATGTGGAATTTGGCAAATCCATTGGGAAGTCATTATTTTTTCTAGACATTTCACCAAACACTTTATAGTCATGAAAACTAAGAGCTATCTCTTAATAGTTACACTCCGCACTGAATATCTCTCCATTCTCCAATATACTTCAGCAAATAATCCAAAACAAATTGAAACAATAAAACGGTATAAGCATTTGGAACCGGAAACATTAAATAATTACATATAAATAAAAATTTAAAAAAAAAAAAAAAAAAAAACAACTATACAATTAACAATAAATATAATTGTACCTTTTTCCCCAAATTCTTTGAAAAATACAATAGAATAAGTCTCAAGATAGTGTGATCCGTGCAGTTGTGCGACTTGTGCCCGATTGAGAGAGGGAGAGAATGGGAGAGAGAGGAAGAGGGAGAAAAAAGTGGCGAGAGACGTTTTTCTTTTTAAGGGAGACGTTGGAGTTGCAGAAACTAATTCACCTAGGGCCTCTGTTTTTTTATTCTGAAGCTTCTCACCGGCTACATGAGAATAGAAGAAGAAAAAAACGTTCTTTCATGGCAACCTCCATGGCTAATTAAAAATAGCGAAAAGAATGATACTTTTTGGGAGAAAAAAACGCATAATGCGGCATCGCTAGGCAGAGTCTCAGACCCTTAAATTCATCCATCAAACTCTCAGCTCGAACTTACGAAACGAAAAACTCACACACTAACTCGAACCATTAACGCCTCAAATTGTACCCAGAACCCATAAATATTATTCGATAAAGAAGTAGCAAAAGAAAACAATTGAGGAAATAAAACAGAATCTAGGAAAATGATAGAAATTACCCTTCTTTTTTCTCCGAAGGAACGAATGAATGTAGATCTCTTGCGTTAGGACTGGGGAAATCAGATCTTTGCACTCGCTACTCGCACCTACTGCGTCTGGAAATTGCTCAGCGCCACCAACCGTATGCTTATGGCTCCTTTCTCAATTTTCTACTACCTCCCTCCCATTTATTTAGACCTATTTACTATTTGGCACGTATTTCCACTGAAACCTAGTACGAGTTTTAAAACATAATTTTGTAGTATCAGTTTTTTTTACGGGATACTATAGTACCGTAAAAAAAACGATACTACAAAATTATGTTTTAAAACCCTACTAGGTTTCGGTGGAAATACGTGCATAAAGTAAATAGGTCTAAATAAATGGGATAGAGGTAGTATTTACTCCAAAGAGCGACCATTTTAATATTTTATAAAAATGCTACGATTATGTAGTTTATTTTTTTGATGAAACAAAAAAAATAAATAAATAAATAAAAACCAAAGAGCGACCATTTTATAAATTCATTTCCATATAATACTTGAATAATTATTTCAGGGGTAGAAAGTTCTCATTATTACCAATTTAACAATTTTATGTAAATACCAAATCAGAGAAAACTATTGTAAAGTGTAAACACATCTTCTTTTTTTAAATCGACCGATAATAAGAATTTCCTTTTCTTTTCTCGCAGCTAGATTTGATGATGCTGCGAGATAGATTACATGTCCTGTAGTTGCAGCACGTAGTTCGACTTTACTAAGGGCTTGTTTGATAGGCTATATAAAGACTATTATTGTATAGGAAAATTTTTGAAATTTAAATATAAAAGTAATTAATTATAATAAATTATTTATTATTTTTAAAATGACACATATTATGAAAAATGTCGTTGTGCGGCCGGCTACATTATGGCCAAATATTATTATTGTATTGTATAATACTCCATCAATTTTGTGCAAAAGGTTTCATTTTTTTTTGCAATTCTGACACGTTTTTTCATGCTTCTTGTTGGGATATAATGTTAAGAGGGAACTTGAATCAAGTTAAATAAATAATTTATTTTGATTCGATTCAAAAACCCTAAGTAGAATATTTTCCTTGCTACTTTTGATGAATCTAGACAAATTTTTATTAGCAAAGCTTACTTGTTAGGAAGCTTTACTTTAGTCTAAGAAGCGTTGAGAATGGAGCAGTCAAGGCTCGCGAAGCGTTAGTAAGCGAAGCGGCTCCAGCAGTGAAAGCGTAACAGTAAAATCCAGACAAAGCATCATGGAGACACTTCAGATAAAGATGCTTAGAGCGAGCTTCCGCTCTGAGAAAGCGAAGCACTCTCAAGTCAGCTCACCCAAAGCGTCTCTGATATGGAGCTGTACTCAAGTGCAAGTATGACGTTTGAGACACATAATCCAAGTTTGAATTTCAAACTTTCAGATGTCTGACACCTCACCAAACAAAGCTTACGTGTCATCACACCATTGCACAACGGATGCGGCTACAGTCTGGAAAGTCAAGGTAGGTGAAAGTCGCCATACCTCTAGGTGCGGCGGACATCCCCTCCTAGTTCTGACAAAGCTGAAAAGAGACTGACACCCTGACTTGTCCGAATCCGAAGATTAATGAACAAGCAACCTCTTCTCTTTCAACGGGAAGTATGGTTCCTTACTATAAATAGAAGGAGTTGCACACACACTAAAAAACGCACGTACAAATGATACATGCATTTACATTTGCAAGAACTCAAGCAAATTTCTTTCACGTCCTCGGTTCTTTCAAAGCGCTTCACATTAGTGTGTCCTTAAGAACTCGTTTCTTAAGTATTGCAACTACCTCACTTTCTAGGTTCAATCTCGTATATCCATAGCCTAGACTCTTGAGAATCCTTATCCCTTTACTTGTGATTTCATTTAAAGGATTCTCATACTTACGAAAATCCAAAACCCCAAAACCCAATTCTAGAGTGAATAGATTGAGTTGTAAGGTTGCCGAGATTTTTGTGGAAGAGTGTGTTGTTGTAAGGTTTCTCGAGAGCTAGTAAAATCTCTGAGGATTCAAGTGCAAGTTTGTTATTGGCCTTGAATCACTTCCCCTTGGAAGTATAAAACAAGGAATACCGAGTGAAGGTATTCATTCCGGAGCATGATCTTAGCCACTCACTAAGACACGTCGCTCCACTACTTTTTCAATACTCTTTACACTTTTTTGTTGTTGTATATAATAGAACTAATTCAGTCATCACCTTCCTTATCATTCTCGCCATTTCAGCAAATTATCTTTTCTTCTAGTTCTACAACTCACAGAACTTCTCTCACTAAATTTTTTTTAGCACTTCAAGATGGTTAATGCAAAATGGCAACCCGTACCTAGAAGCCGCTACGGAGAGTTCGTATATACTAAGGACGTCGATCGTGATCTACTCACTGACGACGGAATCATCAAGAGAACTATCCTAAATTCCGGCCTGGAGAATCTTCTCTTCCAGCATCCCAAGTACATCAATCCGGTAGGGGTTGTCGAGTTCCTCTCCAACTTGAACTCGGAAACCCTAGTTACCAAAATCTCATTGTGAAAGTTCGATGAATCCGGCCTAGTTCACTCAGTGTCGACTGAAACTCTAGGGCTCGACGCTCTATAAAAAGATTCTTTCCCTATTCCGAACTCTGGGGGAGATCCGGAGTCTGCTGGAGATCCGGACATCCAGAAAGAGTTCAGGCACTTCATAATGGATCCACGCGCCATCTTCATCCGCAAACAGTCGAAGGCGACGTCGTTTCGCCCGCCCTTCGACAACATGATCAATATTATGACAAAGTGCCTACTTTGTCATACTGGTAGCTGGTCTACCATCACAGAACAGAAGATTCATCTTTTGTCGGCGCTCTGTGATACCGTGATCAACCGGACGCTTTACAACTGGAGAGCCTGGTTTGTAAAGCAGCTGGTGGAGGCAAGCAAATCCGTCAAAGAAGTGACAGGGGGGGGGGAGAATAAGGGTTAGCTTTCCTTCCTTGGGAAGTTGAAATATGGAATGAAGATTTCCATGTTTCTTGAGCATTCGTGGCCAGCTCAAGAATGGCTAATGGAGAGCAAGTACACTCGTGTGCTCTTCCACAAGACGCTTCCAGGCGACGAGTTTGGAGTTGCTACCCCTCCCGCTTCGGACATCGAATATACAGAAGCCGAAGCGCTTATACTAAAGAAGGAGGAGGAAAAGCGAAAGAGGAAGGGTAGAAAAGGCCCAAAGAACCCAAAGCGTCGTCCTGGAAAGCATAGGCTGGTAGATGATGATGAGGAAAGCGCCGCTTCCTCTTCCAACGCTTCAGATTCTGACAGGACAATAGTCAGGATCTGGAAGCCGGTGCCCTAGCTGCCAGGATGGAAGAAGAAGTTGATGCCCCAAGGCAGGATGTCGATCGCATTGGCGCTCTCCACTCCACCGATGAAGCGTCTAGTTCCTCGGTAGATGAGGACTTCTATGCTGACGCTCCCCCGCCTCAATTTCCCAAAGCGTCCAGCCCGGTAGTACAGGCTGTTAACAGAGAGCTCTTATGGCCTGAAGAGGAAATCAGGGAATTCTTCGGAGAATTCTCTCTACCTCCATCAGTGCTGGAGGTTACTTCACGCTTCTTGAAGTATGTCCGAAGCCGAGGTACCAACTTCTACAAAGTTTGCCAGTTGGTACGAGCTAACGACCCCAAAGTGTTGGTCGAGGAGGAGGCCTCGATCCTAAGCAGCTTTGGTTTGGAAGCTTCGACGACCTCATCGATGAGCCAGAGGTGTGGAAGTACATCGAGAGGAAGGCCAAGGAGTTGGTTCCCTTCTACATCCTCGCTCCATCAACACCAGAAGGCTCAAATATCCAAGCATTTGAAGAACGGCTCTCGGTTCTTCAAACCGCTCACGACGAGGTGGAGCGTGAGTGCGCCAAGCTGAAGTCAGCCATAAAAGAGAGAGAGAGAGCCAACTCTCTAGAGCTGAGGATGAGAAGAAGCATGTGGGTGACAAGCTTTCAACTGCTACCACAGAGTTGCAAGCGCTGAAGGAGGAGATTGTGAAGAAAGAGGAGGAGCTCTTCACTGCTGCCAAAGCATTGGACGAGTTGAAGGTGAAATCAGCGGCTGTGGAGATACAGTTGGCTGAGGAGAAAGAGTACGTAGAACAAGCTCATGATGAACTTTCGAGAGTTAAGGCACAGCTTCAAGAAATTCCAGCCTTACGTTCGGAAGTGCTGAAGCTTTCTACGGAGCTGGATGACAGGGAGCGTGTCCACAGGGAGCTCGAAGCTGCAGAAGTTGAACTCTCCACGACCAATGACAAGGTCGCTCAACTGGAGAGAGAGCTGAAAGCGGTAAAAGCAGAAAAATTCGAAGCTGATTCTGCTGCTCGTCAACTAAAGGAGAAGCTGGGGTCATTGGAGCAGAAGCTCGTAGACTCCGAAAATCAAAGGACGCAGGCTGTGGCCATGTTGGGCCAAACTGCAGCTGGAGTGCAAAGCGGATTAAGGCAGACCGGACCAAGCCCCGCAATGGAAGGCCTCGCCAACAGAATGGAGGCGCTCGCGGGATTCGTCCAATCTGAATTACGGATCTTCCGCGCGATATTTGAAAAATCCGTCATTCTGACCAATGTGCGTTTTCCCGCTCCCATCCTTTCTGCCCAAGTCCTTGGCGCTCTCCTGGCATAAGGCCTCTTGAAGCCGGATCAGCCGAATATTACTCTGCCAGGGGCCGGCAACCAAAGCGCCCACGTACAGTCCGCTCCCACCTACCCTGTTTTTGATGCTGCCAAAAAGGAGGAAGCGACTGTGACGCCAAGTGCGATTGGGACGCCAAGTGGTCAACCCGCAACGACAACTAAGGACGCTTCCAACAAGGTGGAAGCACAGAAGAAGGGCGAAGCGGAGCAGCAAGTGATCATCTTGGATGAGCCAATCGTTGCCGCTCCAATTCAAGCAGTGTCAGCAGCGCCACAGAAACAGAAGCGCAAGAACAAAGTGCCTGCTGATACCAACCCCAAAAAGAAGATAAAACTGACTCTCGCTACAATGACCACGAGGCTGGAGCACAACGCGAATTCCAAGAGGAGTTGGATGCGATTTTGCTGCATAAAAAGAATTTCCACCTCCGAAGGTATTTGTTGAAGTACACTCCGACCGACGACGCTGAAAAGGAATGGCTGGAAGTGATGGCAAAATATAAAGTAGTGTCGCAGTGCCGGGATGAAGTTTTCAATGAATAGGTAGTGACAGACTCAAATAAAGCGCTTCATCTTTTGAAAATGGAAGCGCTTGAAGGAAAAAGAGCTTTTGTCGAGGGTCTGCGGACAGCTGATTTCGAGAAGTGCAGGAAGCAGTTGTTTGCTAGGGACGAATCCGATAGGAAGAGGCTGAGGGATGAAGCTCCTAATGCCAAGTTTATTGATGAGATTATTCCAGCTGACCTTAAGGAGGAGTGGAATGATGCCAAGGTGAAGTTCGTCAAACGCTTCTACTACTGGTAAGGCTTTCGCACTGAATACGCCATGGACTGCTTTGTTGTATACATGGATCACTACAACGCCTCTCTCTTCAACAAAATTTTGGAGTTGGCAGACGGAGTGACTCTCAAACCGCCAAAGAAAGAGAGCTACAAACTTCCACTCATTGGAGGCGCTATTATTGATGAAGAAGCAATCAGAAAGGAGATCGATGAATGTGCTCAATGGCTTGAAGATAACGATCATCCTAACCGCTCTCTAGCTGCCATCAAGGATAGAGTCTGCAATGCCTATGGCATGATCCTTCCTGTCCCTCGAAAACACTTCAAATAGATCTCATTGTATTGGTATCAATTCCTTATCTCACTAATACAATGAAATCCTTTACCATCTTAAGACAATTTCTCATTATCTTTATTTTGTTTACGCTTTTAGATTAACTACTATAACTACATTACTATTGTGTTTTTGCCTAACCTACTCTTCTTATACTTAGCCTAGAATTATCTAGATTTGTGTATGCACTTGACGTCAGGTTTTGGCATCATCAAAAAGGGGGAAATTGTTGGGGTATAATGTTAAGGGGAACTTGAATCAAGTTAAATAAATAATTTGTTTTGATTCGATTCCAAAACCCTAAGTAGAATATTTCCCTTGCTACTTTTGATGAATCTAGACAAATTTTTATTAGCAAAGCTTACTTGTTAGGAAGCTTTAATTTAGTCTAAGAAGCGTTGAGAATGGAGCAGTCAAGGCTCGCAAAGCGTTAGTAAGCAATGCAGCTTCAGCAGTGAAAGCGTAACAGTAAAATCCAGACAAAGCGTCATGGAGACACTTCAGATAAAGATGCTTAGAGCGAGCTTCCGCTCTGAGAAAGCGAAGCGCTCTCAAGTCAGCTCACCCAAAGCGTCTCTGATATGGAGCTGTACTCAAAGCGTCAATCAGTGCAAGTATGACGTTTGAGACACATAATCCAAGTTTGAATTTCAAACTTTCAGATGTCTGACACGTCACCAAACAAAGCTTACGTGTCGTCACACCATTGCACAACAGATGCGACTACAGTCTGGAAAGTTAAGGTAGGTGAAAGTCGTCATACCTCTAGGTGCGGCGGACATCCTCTCCTAGTTCTGACAAAGCTGAAAAGAGACTGACACCCCGACTTGTCCGAATCCGAAGATTAAGGAACAAGCAACCTCTTCTCTTTCAATGGGAAGTATGGTTCCTTACTTTAAACAGAAGGAGTTGCACACACACTAAAAAATGCACGTACAAACGATACAAGCATTTACATTTGCAAGAACTCAAGCAAATTTCTTTCACGTCCTCGGTTTTTTCAAAGCGCTTCACATTAGTGTGTCCTTAAGAACTCGTTTCTTAAGTATTGCAACTACCTCACTTTCTAGGTTCAATCTCGTATATACATGGCCTAGACTCTTGAGAATCCTTATCCATTTACTTGTGATTTCATTGTAAAGGATTCTCATACTTATGAAAATCCAAAACCCCAAAACCCAATTCTAGAGTGAATAGATTGAGTTGTAAGGTTGCCGAGATTTTTGTGGAAGAGTGTGTTGTTGTAAGGTTTCTCGAGAACCAGTAAAATCTCTGAGGATTCAAGTGCAAGTTTGTTACTAGCCTTGAATCACTTCCCCTTGGAAGTATAAAATAAGGAATACCGAGTGAAGGTATTCATCCCGTCGAGGATAGAGTGGATGTAGGAGAGGTACTCCGAACCACTATAATTCGTCCGCACTACTAGAAAAATGCACATACATAACGGTTTTTATCCGTTATGTATGTGCATAAAACACCGTTATGTATTCTGGTGTTAAGAAAAGTACTTGTAATAAATAACGGTTTTTGGCCGTTATGTATGTGACTTCATACATAACGGTTTTTGACCGTTATGTATACTTTTTAAAGTGTTATGTATTCTGAGACTTAGATAACAGTTTTATGTGAAGACCGTTATCTATACTTCAATTAAAAATTTAAAATAGATTTTGCTATTTTTGTATTTTTCTTAGCTTAGTTAATTACATGCTTTCAATAAATTCAAAAATATTCAATAAGCATAAAATATTATATTTTATTATTCAAAATAGTCAAGATGTTACAAATTGTTAATAGTGTCATGTGCTTGAGACTTGGGTCCATCTAAACTAAACTAAAACACTTCCACACTTTGAGAAATTACTAGTCATCACCATCAAAACTACGAGTCTACGACAAATAAAAAGTAACTTCTTATTCCAGGTCCTCAAGAATGGCGGCTATTGGAATTTGTCAACCTGTACATGAAAAATGAAAGTTGTTCCACATATAAAAAAACAAGAGCTATGCTGTGCAAACACAGAGAAGTAAACACCCTTTGAAATCATAGAAAATCATGTATTATTTACTCTACAAAATATTCAAGAAAGAAAATAAGCTTCCTGCCCCCACAATTTCTATAACACAGGATGCAATTAAAATCTAAAATTAGTTTGGCTCAAAATATTACCCAAGAGTACAAAACAATTACATGGAACCCACAAACACGCAGAGAGGCCCTCGGTATGATTAATATGTGTGTGCTTGTATACTTAAATGGATGAACATGCAATTCATTAATACCCCACCTATCATTAAGTCACAACGGAGGACAAGATTTAGCATTGAAGAGAAAAGAAATTGATATCAAAATAGTGACTGCTGCATAGAGAAAGCAATTACAAGACAACTCCTATGTTTGGTTCTCGTCTATAATTAAGAAGCATAATCTTCTAAAAGCTTCAGTACCATAAGTTCATTTTTGAAAGACCAATCAGACCAGGGAGATTATCTAAGAGTCACAAGTCCCCTACAAAACATACAGTGAATTAACCAAATATGTGGATTTCAAATAAATTTACATGTACCATATAAATCACAGAAAGATTAAATAACTAAAGAAAAAGCATATATATTAATTATGAGGAATAGAAAAGAGAGTTTTTCTTTTTGGAGAAGAACACACAAGAGCATGGAATCTGCTTACCTTCAAGTAATTATCATCCTTGACTAAGTGTGTTATGACCTTGGTGAGACCTGAGATGCATGCAGCCAACTAGAGGTCCAAATATCAAAACTTCATCATCAAAATTTAGAAATATCTCAGCAAAGGTTAGATCGATTTAGTTCAAAGACATTCATCCAAGATCCTACAAAATAAAACTAAGAAACTGAATACAACTAATAATCTACTTGATCTTCTTCTTTGGCCTCAACTGCAAAAAGATAATGAGACTGTTAGGACCAACAGAAAGCACACCCAATAATGGAAAATACTAGTTCAATGCCTAACACAATAATAAAATTGAGGCCTCATATGTGGTTGATATGTCCAAAACCTAATATTTTCTCTCAAAAAGAGTTCTGAGAGCCCATGATCCTTCCTAGAAAATAAGAGCTTACCCCCAATTCCAATAACTTATAAAACCATGAGCTGCTTTATCACCTTCATCTTGCAGTATCAAAATGTGTTTGGATCGTGCAATTCATGTTTGCGAGTACAATAAATTAAAGCATTCAAACACCCAAAAACCCGAGCAAAACTAAGGCTACTAAGGCAGAATATACATAAAGCTTCAACATCAGGAACCTGAACTTTCCAAAAACAACGCTATGAACAATCTTCATTGCAAACCACAATTTGGACAAATATTTTACTGCTAGTGCCAAATATGTTAAAAAATCACAGCCACTCATCATATTTTGAGATTGACAAATTAAAATGGAAGCACCCTCAATTAACTCTGAAATCGCAAAATATACAATAACATAAGAAGAATGTGTAGAGAAAGAGACATTACAGGTATAATAGTCGGAACAAGAGCTCAGTGAATGGCCCCAGGGTCACCGCTACAGTCGAAGGTGAGCCGCGCTAGCTCCAAATTTCTGTAGAAACCCTTCAGATCCTATCAAAGTAAATGAAACAAGGCAAAAAATAAAACCCTAATCGAAACTACAAAAGTTGTTCCAAAATCGATAAACCACATAAACCTAAAAATTTTCATACCCTGTAAATGGAAAAAAAATCAAATCTTCATCACTTGAAGGTCAGAAAAAAGGCGAAATAATCAGCCGATCCACTTCCTCTCTGACAGAACGGTGTATTGAGTTGAAAGCCGAGTGAGCAGCGAGTGGGCAGCGTGTAGCTAAAGGGAAACTAAGTCGGAGGCAGTGGCTTTGCGAGAAGGAGAAGGAGAATGAGAGGATTTCAGTGTGAGCTTTCGGTAGAGAGAGAAAGGAGCAGCGGCGGTGGCGCCGCGCGAGAAAGAAGGAGAAGAAGAAGGCGAATCGGAGCAGAAGCACCGAGCTCATTCCTCCGCACTTAGTCAATAGACTGAAGAAGAAGACTAGAGGCGGAGTTAACGCGGCCATCAATTTTTAATTTTAGTGCTCGTTTGGTAGCCATGTTGTGATAAGCAAAGATAAGATTGAAATTTCAAGAGGAATAGTGAATCTTGAGATTAAATCATGATAACAAAAAGTTGTATGGTGTTTGGTATCAAGACTAACAATTACTGTAGTACCATGTCTGGTTAATAAAATTACGGATTTAACCCTCATACAATTCATAATTTTCCAAACTAATTTTGATAGCATGGGTTTTACTTTTACGAATCAAAGCGCAAAATTCCCAATATTTTCCCAAAAAATTCCAAAATTCATGATGTGATTCATAAATTCCCAATATTTTTCAGAATTGACGAAATGTGATTCCCAGATTCCAAATCAAAATTGAATCTCAAATCCTAAAATACACAAAATTAGAAGGAAAAAAAAGAGCAAGAATGGACGGAATGTAATTCAAAATTCCCAAATCAAAATTGAATCACAAATTCTAAATCATAATCGAATTACAAGGAAGAGGAAGGATTAGGAAGAGGAAGTTTCTGCAGATCCATGTCCTCCTCCGACACCATCCACTTCGCCGGCAGACAGTCACCCTCCGCCGGAATCCTCGAGCTCAGGAGCGGTGACAGCCGCGTCATCTGGTCGTCAAGTGCAAATCTGGTGCTGAGATAAGCAAGGAGTGGAATCACGCTTTGGGAGAGCCACAAAACTCTGGTGGACTCGTTCCTTCCGATGATGAGGGTGACCCACAACCAGAGAATCGTCTTCCACTGCCGGCGAAATCGTCCACCACCGTCGGCGGTACCAACGAATTGTCTTCCACCGCTGACCCTCGAGCAATTACCGAGAAAGGGTAAAAGGGCCAAAAAGTGAGATATAGTGATTACTGTTCAAAGGCTAAATGCTAACGGGGGGAGGGTGTGATAACATTATTAAAGGGCTACAGTGATTGTAGCCCGGGCCGGGAGTAATACACGGGCCGCCAAGATATGCAATTTGTGCTACCAAACAGAGTGATTAGGTGAGATAAGAGTTTCTATCTCATGATATCATACCTACTAGGGTTTTAATTAAAAAAAAGAAAAAAAATTATTATCTTAGTACCCGTATAGATAACGGTTTAATGTGAAACATTATCTTTTTATAAAAGTGCATGCACATACATAACGGTTTTTTTAAAACCGTTATGTATAACAAATGCACGCACATATATAACGGTTTTTATAAAAACCATTATCTATCAAGTGTTACGTATGTGCAAATTTCTAGTAGTGTTGTCTCCTTACTTTAAGTTATTTATCGCTTTAATTATTTTCATACACACACACAGGCATTAAATAACAAACTGGTCTTAATTTCAAGAAAACCTTAAGTCTCACCACATTCCGCACAATACTCACACGAGCGAGAAGCTTCGAAAGCCTCACTAAGCATTCGAAGCGTCTACTCGATAAAAGGCTGAAAAACGAAAGAGAAGTTAAACACTTCTCGACACACGTATTCATCCCCCCCCCCTGTTAGTCACTTTCGGGACCAACACTTCTTGATGATGGATTTTAAAATAAATTTTTGAAGATTTTTTTCTTTTAAGGAATACTAAAAGAAATTTTTTTCAAAAATCCATTTTAAAACCAATCATCAAGAAGCGTAGAAAAACATGTCAGAATTGCCAAAATGAAATTAAGTCTTTTGCATGAAATGGAGGAGTAGTATGGCTTTGACTAATATTTGGTAGGCTACATTAGTTAAACATGAGGCCATATGCTACATTAAAACAATATTTCATCACTCATATTTAACTCTCCCTACCCCCCCCCCCCCCACCCATTTAAATAATATGGATTTGCATAGTAAAATCCTATTGCCCCTTTTAACACCCCAAAAATATAGAGGAATCGATAATTAAAGAAAATAAAAATATATTTATAATTTAATAAAAAGTACAAGGTTATTTTAGGAATTATACAAGTTAGCATAGAGCTTAATGTATGCTACCAAATACTTGTTATAATTTTACATAGATTTTAGTAATGCTACCAAACACTTACATATATTAGCTATGTAGGTTTATTCTCTACTATTTACCTTGGTATTATTAACATAGACATTACTAGATTAATATACCAAACATACACTAACTGGTTTATTAAGAATAGTTTGCCATAAAAAAGAGTAGTTTGCCATAAAATATAGAGTTGGTTTTTTCTAATGGATTGATAGCCCAACATATTTTGGAGTCCAATAAGTTAGTTGTACTTTCTTATTTTATCGGTAAGCGCCAAGCACCGTATTCACAAATCTTTTTCACTCTTAAATAAGTAAACCAAAATCCATTATAATATTCGTTTTACTTCAATTTTATGTCAAATCTAAAAACCACTTTATTATTCAATCAATACAAATATAAAATAGTCAAAGGACTCCGTTCACAATTTTCGTAGCTAGAGGGAGTATTAATGTCTTCCATGAAACAAATTCTGCTGCTTACCGGCTTGCTAAGATCGATAAAGCTTTCATGTTCTTCATGTTTGGAATGAGCCAAGCTCGTATCGAGGTCTCCTCGATGTTCCATGTTCTTTCAAAAAAAAAAAAAAGTGCACATAAAGGCTAAAATCGCTTAACTTTATCATGTAGGATGAAGCCTAAGAAGCTATCAAAGGAATAAAAGATCACTTCAAAGAGTATCAACAGTCGAAAACAAGCCATATATATCCACAAACAAGAACACGTTGAAATTATCATTCAAAGAAACAAGACTCATTCCTCAAATTTAACTGGAAATCAGCAAGAGATCAACGTTTGAAACTTGATCCATTCTCAAGGATACTTTATCCTAGTACAACACTGATCATGAGAGATCTGCAATTCAAGTATCGCCAAACCAGTATCCCTTTCATGAAGTTAGCCAGGGTGGATTTATTTTAATATCCGCAAACCTCAAATCAAGTATCGCCAAAAAGTTCATAACAAGAAATATTATTTCGTCTACGTCTCAAGCTCAACCAAAGCATTTGTTGAATTAGCCCTCCAACGCTGATGCTCCAGAAATAATCTCTATCAACTCGGTAGTGATTGTTGCTTGACGAGTTTTGGTTGTAGAAACAAAGGCCGATTAGATATGTCCGTAAGAAGATTTACTTACTTTAAAACAATACAATGATTGGAATGTTAGCATCAATTTATGATATAATACGATGAGATATGTATGAAACCTGTTATAAGTAAGCGTGAGGCGGTCAAGCATCTCTCCTGCATTTCTGCTGGAGCTGTCCATTGCAGACATTCTAGCTCCTTGCTCACTGCAAGCGTTTTCCAAGACAGCATTGAACATGACCTGAGAGAAAAAATATAAGTTTAAATATTAGGCATAGAGTAGAAATCGATCCTATAATATCTAATATGACATGGAATCATCAGTCAAAAGGTACAACTTACACAAGAGAATTGGAACTCTGTGAGGTTCTGAAGCACTTCTGACTTTGTTTCTGCACCTTCGATTTCATAGTTATCCAATTCTCCAAGTGTTCCCCCAGCTTCAGATTCTCTCTCCACAATCTATATATTATCATCACGGAATTAGCCTGCAGCATGTAAAATTTCGCAAAAAGAGAATTGTGCGAGTAAATTCAGTTGATGTGATCACTGACCTCAGGAGATAATACAGTGGACGTTGACAGAATGAATTGTACCACCGACTGGAACTTATTGTACACAATTCTTAATGCATCATATTCTACATTCTTTGAGATGTCATCAGCAATCACAGCAACCTACAGAGACGAGTAGGATTAGAAAAATGATCAAGTCAATAAGAGTCGAGAGAAAACCAGAATCCGATTCCAGAATTAGATGGTCACGAATCTCACTGAATCTGGAGAAGAAAGCATTTATAAGGGGGAAAAATAGCTTGGAGAAAAGACAACCTGAGTATAGTTCAGAGGATTCTTCTGCAACTCGGTTACGGATAGCTTAATGTCTTGCCTTGCATCTCGAATGAGCTGGGCCTTGGCTTTTTCTCCCAAGATAACATACTTGCAGTCCTGGTCCGGACCTAAAAACACATAGCTGATGGTTACTGGCCTTTATCCCAAACGAGATGGGAGTGAAGAAGAAAGGAGAGACAGAATGTACCAGAATTGATCTTCCTTAGGCCCCTGCTTACTTTCACTGAAGTTGAATTGATTCCACCACATAGACCTTTGTCTGAGGAAATTGTAACGATAACAGTCTTCTTCACATTAACACCTAATGCATTCAAACACATGGAGGTTAAGCACAGAGATCTGGTCTTGAACAAGAAGATGCGTGATTTGTACAAAACCAAGCCATTATATATTTAGATAAAGGATTATTAGCATAGAAGATAAACAAAATAATAATAACCTTTTCAATTAAATAAACCATTAATTGAAATGAAGCTGTAGGTCTGTTATATTTTTATGATCAGGGGGTAAGGTCAGCACTCTGGACGAGCACGCAAGCAGCCAGTTGTGTTAGTCTTACTTTTGACTCTATGCAGGCAACATAGCAAGATCAGAACATGTGTGTTCTAAGAAAGGATTATTTATTCATACATAAAAGTGACATCTGTGACAACTACATCTGACGAGTAGCAGTAGTTAACGTAGTCAACAAACTCATTGCTAAACATCAAAGCTACTTCAGAGTGTTTGCTTGATGAGCTCATTCTACTAAGACACAGCATGGACATAGTGATGGCATGTAGAATTAAATAAAACTAAGATCTTGGCAGGAATAAGTCCAAACTTTAGATGAAGTAAATAATTATAGGGTCGAAGTAATCGTAATGAAACCTAATGCTTGGAAACATGTTACTTTAGAATGGCTAAGGATATTTCAGCTCAACCTAATTGGTAAGATGTGACATGAGAAAATATAAAAACTAACTGCCTTGAGATGAACCAAGTGCTATCAAGCTAAGATGCACCAAGAACAATATTGATAAACCACTTTACCAGCAAAAAAAAATACTCCTTCTGTCTCATCTGATTCACCCAGTTTCTTGAATATATGTGATGAGTAAAAATAATGAAACATGGCAAATTGGATGGGACGGAGGGAGTAGATAAAGAAAGATAGAGTTACATACATTCATGACATATTCTTTTCCCTCTTTTACTATATTTTCAAGTTCTCATAGTATTTCTTAATCCTACATAGTAGGCTATAGCACAATTATAAGATCAAGATTATGACAGTCCATCCAATAATCATGTTTGTGTTCCTCCATCTAGCAACATACTGTGTTTGAAACTAAAAGCATATTTTCCATTTCCAAGATTACCATGAGGCTCAGAAGTCATCGGAAAACAAAAATACAATATTTTCAATAGAGCAACAGTCGTTTCTTCAAGTTCCAAAACTCATCAAAAGGCTGAAAATCCACAAGTCAAGATAAAGAATTCGATGGTAATTTTTTGATTGAATACCGAGAAAGAGCACCAGATGATGATCTCTCTAGCTAGCCTACATGAGAAAGGTTGGCCATTTTCCAGTTTCATGTATTCCGAAGCATGATAAAGAAATAGAGACCAAAACACAAAATAAAGAGAAAGTGAAGGAAACATATTGAAATGTTTATTTCACCCATACGGCATGCAAATTTGAGAAAAACAGCATTATTCCCTAATGACGAAGTCAAGTTCAGAAGCCAGCATGGACTTTTAGTAAGTCAACCATGCAATCGTAATGCACATAGTGCTTTAGGCAGACAGCATTACGCAATGAACATAAACGATAGCAATTAAAAGACCAACATCGAGCTAACATCAAACGAAAACAAAGAAAAGAAGGGGGGGTGAAAAGAAAACAATCACAAAGGAATTGAGCGACCTCACACATATATTCACAAACTTACTTGGAAGGTCACCAAGGAGAGCAGTGAATGGCTGCCAGAGACCACGCGAGTTTTCAGCTTTTGACTGAATAGCTCGGAGCTTTGAAGCTGCAACCATCTTCATTAGGGGTGAGCAAAACCGAACCAGATCCAAAGTCCAAACCGAACCATTCTAGTTCGGATGGTTTGGTTTGGTTTTTTTGTGTATTGGTTTGGTTCGGTTTTAAAAAACTAAAACCAAACTTAGTTCAGTTTGGATCGGTTTTAGAGGTTTGGTTTTCGGTTTGAACCGAACCGAACCGAACTTATATTAAACTTATAAAATATTTAATATTTATATGATATATAGTATTTTATTAAAGCTTATATTCCTTTTCTTTTCTTTTTTTAGTGCAAAGCTTAATGGAGAAATGAACTGTGTTTTATTTTGTTGATGACTTGTAATGCTTTTGGATTTCTTGATGTTGATGTTTATTGTTTAGACTTTAGTAATTTATGTTGATGTTGCTAACTCTTCTTAATTTATGAATTTTGTTGAAATTTTGTTTAAGCAATTGATAAGTTCATGCCAACCGAAAACAAAACCGAACCCGAACCGAAGTTTTTGGTTTGGTTTGGATCGGTTCTTAAAATAGTTTGGTTCGGATCGGTTATTTTTTTAGAAGTTTCGGTTTTATCGGTTTTGTAATTTCGGATCGGTTTTGAACCGAACCATCCGTTTGCTCACCCCTAATCTTCATAGCCTTTGTGATTTTTTGGATATTCTTAACACTATTCATACGGTTCCGGACTGTTAATATTATCGTTTAAAAATGTGTTTTACCAAAATAACAAAAGTTCAACCAAACTAAATGATGAATAATTGATATTTTCAAGAGTCATCTTACCAATATGAGTTGAGACAGAACGAACTCCCAAGAAAGATTGATCCTGTTGACACGAGCATATTACTTATAAGCAAAGAGGTAAAAAGAGACATTGTATAGCAATTGCAACTTTTCAACAACAAAGTAAAACCCGATAAAATAAAATTATAATTAGAATATATCCAGTATACAGGAAGTCAGGAACAAAGATTGTCATGTATCACCTCAAGTAACATGTTCTTCATAAAATATTCCCAGTGAGTTCCTCTCACAGGTGACAGGACAGTACGGCACAGGAAATTGTTGTTATCTTTTTCTTATCAATTTAATCGGCTTATATATTCTTCTGATCAAGGTTTTAAAATGCGTTCGAGGCGTGCGCCTCGAGGCGCGCCTCGAAGCGAGGCGGCCAGAAACCGCATTTGAGGCTGCGCCTCACAGGTACCTTACGAGGCGTGCGCCTCTTTCCTTCCGAGGCATCTCGAGGCGGTCGAGGCGGTGCGATGCGCCCCAAGGCGCCAACTAATTTTGGACTGTTTTTTTTTAATGTTTTTTGGGCCTAATTCGTCCCTCAGTGTATGGGCTTGCGTTTTTTATCCTTAATTTCAGATGGGCTATAGGAATTTTAGTCTAATTTGATAAAATTAGGAAAAAAATAAAATATATAAACTTACTGATTTTTAGGGTTTCAGCAGTCTGCCTCTTTATACCCCTAACATCTCTCATCTTCTCAACGTCTCTCGCCCCTTCTCCCTCTCCCAAAAAGTCGAACTACTGAAATCTTCTCCGGCGGCTATGGCGTGAAGCTGTCATCTCAGTTCAGCGTTGTCTCCTTTTTCGCGGTGAAGAAATATTGAGTTGAGGTGCGCAATTTAATGCTTTGAGGTTTTTAGTTAAATAATATAGTAGTACTATGTTATATAAATTATATAATATAGTAGTGGTCCTAGTGGACTAGTGAGCTTTTAATATATAGTTAAAAACCATATTTTATACTATGTGATATAAATTATATAATATAGTAGTGGTCCTAGTGGACTAGTGGGCTTTTAATATATAGCTTAAAAACTATATTTTATACTATGTGATATAAATTATATAATATAGTAGTGGACTAGTGGGGCTTTTCATTTATTTTGTTGGAAGTGGGGCATGGTTTTGCCGCTTGGATAGACATGCAGAATTTGTTTTTTTAATGGTAGATAGATATACAGCTTTAAGTTTATTTTTTAATTATGTTTTCGCAGAATTATGGCGAACAATATTGAAAGTAGTAGAAGGAGAGATCCAGCTTGGAAATATGCAAATGAAGTTGAAATGGAAGAAGCTGCAAAAGGGTATAATATCTATCATGCAAGTTTGTAGCAAAATTATCAAAGGAGGGGTAAAGAGGGTGAAAGAACACCTAGCATGTAAAAAAAAAATGTGGCAAAGTGTTCGAAAGTTCCTGATGAAGTCAAGAAGGAGATGCTAGAATACCTCAGAGAGTTTGAAAATACAAAAACTCTTACCCAAATGAAATTTGAGGAGATGGTGGGAAATGGATCTTATTATTGTAGTGGTGCACCTGGTGCTACTATTAGTACTACAATGGAGGTTCAAACTCAGAGTACTAGAGGAGTTAGGGGGCCTATGGATCGATATTTGGGGAATGAGAATGATGATGGCGGAGATGTGAATATGACTCCGGCGATTGCTAAGGAGCATCGCAATCAAGTTTGTTTAGACATTGGGAGGTGTTTCTTTGAGAATGGGCTTTCGTTTAATGTTGCAAAAAGTGCATCATTTGCCAACATGCTGCGATCAGTTGCGAATTATGGTCGGGGACTCAAGCCTCCATCGATGCATGAGCTAAGAACTTGGATATTAAACAAGGAAGAGGAAACAACATCTCAGATTGTGGATGACATCAAGAGCACTTGGAAAAAAACTGAGGTTTCAATATTGTCCGATGGCTGGTCGGATATGAGAAATAGGAGTCTCATCAATTTTCTAGTCAATAATCCACACGGGACTGTTTTTCTTAAAACAGTAGATGCATCCGATTGTGTGAAAGATGAAAAAAAAATGTTTGAATTGCTCGATGGGGTTGTTGAAGAGATTGGTGAAGATATTGTAGTTCAAGTGGTCACGGATAATGCGAGCGCATATAAGGCTGCTGGGGGCTTGTTAATGAAGAAGAGAACAAGTTTATATTAGACTCCTTGCGCTGCACATTGCATCGATTTGATGCTTGAGAAGATAGGAGAGTTGCCTCAACACAAAAGTGCTTTGCAAAAGGCAAAGAGAGTTAGCAATTTTATCTACAATCATCAATATGTGCTATCCCATTTCAGAAAAATTGCAAAGAAAGATCTCCTCCGACCAGCTGCCACGCGATTTGATACTGCTTTCTTGACATTAGAAAGCATGTTAGAATTGAAGCAAGCACTGCAAACGATGTTTGTATCAAGAGAATGGTCGAGTTGTGCATGGGCAAAGAAATCTGAAGGAAAAGCAGTGAAGAAGATTGTAATGGATGATAGAATTTTCTGGCCTAGTGTGGTTTATAGCATTAAAACCACAGAGCCCCTAGTACAAGTCTTGAGGATTGTTGATGGTGAGAGGAGTCCAGCCATGGGTTTTATCTATGGTGCCATTGATGAGACGAAGATGAAGATATCGAAGAACTTGGATGGAGAAGTGTCTTCGTATAAGGAGATTTGGGATATAATCGATTTGAAGTGGGAAAAGCAGCTGCGTAGGGATTTACATGCGACTGCATACTACTTGAATCCTCAATTTAGGTGGAGTGAAAATGTTTCTTATCATCCAGAGATCAAATCTGGTTTGTATAGGTGTATGGATCGACTTGTTAAAGATCTAAACATCTATGAGAAGATTGATAAACAACTTGATGAGTTTGTTTACCAGAGAGGATTGCTCGGATTTAGGGCTTCTAAGGCGTCATACTTAACACGTCCTCCAGGTATTAGTTACATATATAATATATTTTTTATTTTTCTTTCATTATAGACTATAATATTACATAAATTATTACTTTGCTAATGTTAATTCATTAATTAGTGGTGTGGTGGGATAACTTTGGAGATGAAGTCCCGGAATTAAAAGCTATTGCTATGAAAATTCTTGGACTTACTTGCTCGGCAAGCGCATGTGAACGTAATTGGAGTGCGTTCAACCAAGTGCACACAAAGAGAAGAAACCGCTTGAGCACAAAAAAATTAAATAGTTTGGTGTACATCATGTACAACAAGAAGTTGAAGGACAAACATTTGAAGAAGCAATCACGGAAAGATGAAGTTGACCCTTTGATTGTTGAAGATGTGCCTTCGGATAGTGAGTGGGTAGCTGACCCAGTTGAGGAAGATGTGGACCCAATTGACGAAGATGTGGAAGAGGGCGCAGGGGCATCTACATCGAGAAAGAGGAAAGGAATCCAAACACCACCAAATAGAGGTTACTTAATTTTTTACTACTAAATTATTATGTATTTTATTATATTTATACTCTATTTGTTTTTAATATCTAAATATTTTGACTATTTAGGAAAAGGGAAAACTTCCCGATTGAACTTCTCGTTGATTGATGAAGATGACGAGTATGAGAGTAGAGATGGTGACGGGGGTGAAGATGGTGACGGGGGTGATGAAGATGGCAATGGGGGTAAAGATGGTGACGGGGGTGATGAAGATGGTATTGGAGATGGCTATGAGAGCTTCTTGAACATTTGAGTTAGAATGAATCAAGAAGCTTATCATGATTTTGAATCTATTATTTCTATCTTTTGTGATTATTAAGAGTCTAAGACTTTGATTGTGTGGGTTGTTTAAGACTTTGCTTATGTGATTTTTAAGACTTTGATTGTGTGGGATGTTTAAGACCTTACTTCTGTGATTTTTAAGACTCTTGACTAAATTTCATGGATTTGAGGTTTGATGTTATGACTCTGATATGAGTTTATGGATATTTAGTTATGGATTATTGGTTGCTTAGTTATGCTTTCAAGTGATATATATAATTTCATATTATTTTTATTTTTTTCTTATTTTTATCGAGGCTTACGCCTCGTACGCTCGAGGCTTACGCCTCGTGAGGCGACGGGAAAACGCCTCGAGGCTTAAAAGCGCCTTTTAAAACCTTGCTTCTGATATCCATTTTTTATTATTTTTGCATCAACTAAAATATGTTTTCAGCTTTCTTTCAATCCATAATTGGGTTGCTCTCAATCTTCCACTATTTAAACAGACACACCATAGTCAGACTTTTGAATTTTCAAAATATTTGTAGTTGTAATGCTTGCAAGCTAACAACATAAAGGCTTCAAATGCAAGTAGCATCAGTCAACGTAGTTGAAATGTAACTGATTATTCAGAATATAAAATGCATCAGGCCAAGGTTATATATAATATCTATAGAATGATTTTCAACTTCAATACAAGCCCACTGGTCCAGCGAAACAAAAGAGACCCAATGGACAGACGAGATAAGCCTCATTAAATCTGCACAGTTACAGTTATGTAACCACCAATCTAGGAGAACATTTCATTTCATTCGCACAGTCAAAAAGTTAGGCAGTAAAGTAACTACTTAACGTCATCCACCCATGAACAGTTAAACCAGAGATGACAAAAGAAAAAAGTATTAATACAGCTATGCGCTTCATAGCACAACTTTATGTGAACACAAGCAATCAGAGCAAGGGAGAGGAATGCAATGAAGCTAGAGCAAACTCTAATACCAAAAAAAACAAAAACATACATTACGGGTACAATAGGTGCTCTTTGCCATCAAATCTTCTGCTTTACCAAAACACATTAAAATAACACAAATTTGAACTTAACAACGCAATTAGAACAAAACCTACATATCCCCCAATATATGTTGAAATGGTGAGGAATAGTTCGAATCCAACTGAAGCTACATTGAACCGAAACAAATCCAGAATGACACACAAAAAACACAAATAGTTATCACCATCGTCATCAGCAGCACAACATACAGTAGTAAAAATGGAAACACGATAGATCGCATCGTACTCTGAAGGAACTATAGACGAGCGGAGGGGATTGATGGGGCGGGGTGAAATGATTGGGGCGGCGATCCGCCTCCCCTCGCGTCTCAACGCAGCCATCGCCATTTGTGATTCTTCGGATTCAGCCGGTTCTGATTGAGGATCTGAAAATGCGAAGTCTAGGGTTTCTCTGAGCTGCTTGAAAATGGAAGCGGTGGACTATGCGGATGCTGAGAATGACTAGAGTCTAGAGGTCTATTGGTAGGGCGAGACGACGTCGTTGGGTTTTCGGATAAAAATATTTACTTGTGCTTTAATTAATTTTAAATGCTAAAAATAAGGGGAATTGATGTTGATAATATGTTGATCATATAATATACTCCTACTACTTATAGTAATTAAAATAGCCTTGGTTCTTAATCGTTTATTTAAAAATCTTTCTTAAATATTCTTACAAAAATATCCGTTCCGCATGGATTCAAGCAATAAAAAGTTGTCAATATTGAAAAGTGCTGAAAATTTTCCTATGAAATTGAAAACCGTGTTTTTATTTTGACTTACTAGTTCTAAGCTTTAGTTTTTTGTCTTTTCTAAATGAATATTATTGCGAGCAATTGTATGGATTATGAAGAAGACCCTCAACAAAACGACGAGGTTCTTTCCAAATGGGCGGGAAAATAAGGTATTTGGCAATTCTAGGTAGTTGATGAGCCACAATATTGGCATCTCGACGGACATATTTTATTATAAAAGATTCATTTGTTTGAACCATACTTCGAGCACTGGAGACAGTAGCTCCAAACTCAAAAACATCAATTCTACGTGAGTTGAAAGCATCAGCAACAGATTTGCAATCGATCTCAAATACACAACTCTCTCCAATCATTGGTGCTTCACCCAAGAAAGTGCCTTTCAAAGCTCAATAGCCTCCCCCTACGTCAACCTATACACAACCTAGAAAACTAATAACACATGCTGCCATAAAATCACCCACTGCATCCTGAATCATCATTCCAATTCCGAGCAATGTTCAACTCGTCATAGAAAGCGGCGTCTACTCCACACTTGAACCGATCTGCTGATAAATTATGTCATCCACTACAGAAACATTCTTTATGCCTTACAATACCTATTCGACCAGCTACTTGAGCTTGAAGCTATTCCTGCCTATAACTTTAAGCAAGTAAGTGAGTACGTTGAGGAAGCCACTTCAAACCGCTTTGTTCCTATCCATCCAAATTTACCAAAGTAACATGCATAATTGTTCCTTACATCCCCGTCACTGCGATCAAGGAGAAAGAGAAGACAGTCCATAAATGAGTCCCTCACATCTGTTCCCCTCTGCATGTAGCACATCAAAGAAACCAGTTGCATGCCAACATCCTTCAACAAAATGACACTGTAATGTCCCGTATTTTCCTAACTGTCATTAGAAGTATATTATAACGCTAAAAGGGAATTAGTAACTTAAAAATCTAATTCGATTTTCTAAGTGTTATATTATTTCAAGCAAGTAGCAATGTAATTGCTAGTCATTTTAATTAAACGATTAAATGCTCAATCGAAAGATTCGGCTAAATACTAAATTCGTGTCGAATATTCGTAACTAAGAAATCGACTCGAAAGCCGTTTATTAATCGCAAAGATAATTAGGGAACGATAGGATCGGGCTAAGCCATATTCGTTTGGACCGAAGCCCATTAGTTATTCAGTTTGGGCCAAGGCCCATTCGTCATTTTGATCATGACCGTTAACCTTGGACCGAGCCCATTTTATTTTTAAGGAAACCAAGACCTCTCTTCTTCAATATCCGTTTATGCACATGTAATTACATGAGGCTCTTATACATACTAACTAGATTAAACAATACAATCTTAGGAGAATATTATATAATTAATAGTACAACATCAACTCAACCTTGTCTCCAAATTACAACTATTAACCAAGGGATCTAAATAGAGAACCATGCAAAAGAAAGAAATACACGCCCCCTTTCTAATCTAAGGGGGGACAATCTTCTCATCCCCAGCATATCCCCAGCAAATCAGCCCTGCAACAGCTTCTTGAGCCACCAAATCTGCAAAGAAGAAAAGGGAAAATCAACCATAAGATTGGGAGAGCCTATAACCAAAAATATAAACTATAGTCTGAGCAAGTAACTGGTTACCAGGCTGCTCATTACCTTGTATTTATACCCTCCTACAACAGCCATTCTTTTCACTCCACACTTTCAATCCAAAACACATAGAGAGAGTAAGAAATTGAGTGAGGAAGTGAAGAGGGGAGAAGCTAGCAACAACAACCCTCTTCTTCAAGGTAATCCACCAACATTCTACTCTAGAGTAATAAGCATGATTAGTAAGATTCAACCTATGAACAAGCATGTTTCGATCCTTTCCCCAAAAACCAAGTATGAGCAAAGAAGCATAAGCATAAATCAACATACTTTCATGCTACAGCCCTAGAACACAAGCATATACAAGTATACTGTCTCCTCAACCCATCAGCTTAAAACTTATTATACTTCCAATTATGCAAACCATAACATGCTAAGTTCTAAGATTATAAACGCAAACCTAAAATCTAGAGATAACCAGCAGAAACTGGATTCATGAAGCATGATGAACCAACTCAAAGCAATACATACTCTAGCATACTAAAACTATAACCCTTATGCCTAAGCCGCTAACCAAAAGAGCAAGAAAACAACTTGAACTCACAATTCGATTTTAGAAACTAATAAAACGATAGCAGCATCCTCTTCAATAATCAAGAACAACAAAGACAAGAAAGAAAGAGAGGGCGAGCAGGAAATCAAACCTCCGTCGGAGCTCGAAGCTCCGACGGCAAAGCTTCTGGCCGGAGAAAAAGCAAGCAGCGGCGAGCAGCGTCTCCATCGTTCTTCGTCGAACCTGCAAAACAGAGAGAGATTCAGCATTAAACGAATAAACTTGTTAACAAAACCGAATCGAGCCCTAATTCACTTAGATCAATGAATGGAATTGCGAAGTCGGGACAATGTCCCCTAATTCTTCCGAATTAGGGATTTTAATTTTGGAGCAAGTCCTAGAAAACGAGAAAAATAGGAGCATCGTATGCGGGAGTTGCAACCGGTCGGACTAAAGGTCACCGGACAGAGATGGGCGTGCCGGAGGAGATTGAGCTCGTGAATCTGTTCGAGACCACCGGACGCCCTTCCAACGCGGCGCCATCTCACCACAGCCACGGAGAGCCCTTCAAAAACCGGAACCAACACCCCGTCGAAAATCGATCGAAGCTAAACCTACCCCAAAAATCAAATAGGGTTTTCGATTTGGGGCGCTCAAATCGGGAGCAGAGAAGGAAATGATCAATAAGAAATAATAGAGGAGAGGAGGCCGACAACAACCAACAATCGGCCACATCGATTGCTGCCGCCGGAGATGGCGACCGAAGATGAGAGTTCGAGAGGGAGAGAAACCCAGTTCGGGCAGAGAGAGTGTCGAGGAAAGAGAGAAAGAGTTGGACGAAAATGGGGATGGAAGGGAGGGGGTATTTTCTTTTGCCTTTAATTTAATTACTTACCCTTTTAATCGCGGGCCGGGTCGGAGTTTGGGCTGGATCATGCTGAATCCTTGGGCCGGGAGATATTTCTTTAGAGACCGGAATTCTTTAATTAAATTACAAGCTCAATTCCTAATTAATTACGGACCGAGACATCACTCAATAAATCATATTCTACTCTCAATTAAATTCAAAAAATTCGTAAGGAATTATTTTACGATTTTCAACATGAGATAAGTTAATCAACCTAGATTTAATAATCTAGATTAATTGATTGAGATAATCAATTACACAATTACAACTAGTAATCTATATTCTTAAGCGAATTATTTTCTTAATTAACTTATAGTAATAAGTTAATTAAATTAGAAGTTGTCTTAGCCTCCGATTAATTAATTAATAAGCTAATTAATTATTGGGAAGCTTCTCGATTAATTATTTCTAAGATAAACAATAAATTAATTTTTGATTTATTAAGAAACATCCTGTATACACCGTTCATATAACGGAATTTATTACTCGATGTAGATAAAAGTAACCACGTTACTGAAATTAGAATAACCTCCGATTGAACCAATAATCTATGATCTTAGATAAGATTTTATTTGTTAGAATGCGAATCTTACCTCGATTTTTAAATTGAAAGTTACGCGAAGGAGGGTCAGTAGCTGAGACGAAGATCGTCTAGTAGCAAGAGCAACGAGGTGGGCTTTCTATAAAACAAAAGCATGCTTTATTAGATGTTAGCTCTTTTATAATTGTCATGCCATAAATGTTTTCAGTTTTGTATGATGCCTATCTGTCGAATGGCGAAATGCCAATTTAAGAATCGAATTCGGGTCCTTGTGTGATTAGAAGCCATACTTGGACTAGTGTACACATTGGCCGTGTCACTCAGCGTGGTGACCGATCGCGTGACCGAGTGAGGTGGCCAACTCCTCGGCCACAACAAGCTCAGATATGGTAGATTACACAAGAAGGGACTGATCAGTCGCCTTTAAGAATGTAAATGTTTTTGTGAACATAGGAATTTTAAAGAAAAACCCTATGATTCACCAAGTGATGGCTTGACAATAAATAAATGATTTTGGGCATGTGTTCACTGAGTACTTCGTACTCACGCCCTGTACATTATTTCCGATGTGCAGATTGAGCAGTTGTCGAAGCAAAGTGACCAGCGAGGATTTTGTCAAGAATAGTTAGAAGTAATCACTCTTGGTAGCATATGTCTTCATACATATGTTTTAACACACCTTTCCGCTGCGTACACTCTTTTATCTCTTTCAATTGGGTTGCATCAAGTCAGAATCATGACATGAATTCTCGAGGGGAAACCATCAACAATGTTCGTCTTTAAAACATGAAGTCCTATTTATCGAGTTATTGAGTCAATTCATTTGATAATCTTTCCTTCTTTCCGAAATTCATATTATACTTTCTATAGTCATGATTATACCACACTAAGCTATCGATTAGCAAAGTACGGTCGTGACAGAGTGGTATCAGAGCACTAGGTTGCTCTGAAATCCAAGAGTCTTTTTTTTCTTCTAAAGTCTAGACTTGAATCGCTAGACCAAGCAGAGTCCTTGACAAAATCTCATCACTTCGACTCAACACGCTCAACGAGGAAAAGAGAAAATGTTTTCTACAATTGTTTAAGTTGGAAGTCGTTCCTTATGGCAAAAACTTAGCAGAACCTAGTTCTCAATTCACTAAAAAGAACAGTGAACTCCCTTCGAGAACATAGTTGCTTTGATCACTTACTTTAAGGAGCAAGCTTGAGCTTAAGTAAGAAACGGAGATGCTTTATCACGTTCAAGTGCGAGAGACGAAAGAAGTAATACGAGATGCAAGAAGAATTGACATGAGGATCGAAACGAATTCGTTGAATTATCGTCAATTATTGCCAAGGCAACCGATTAAAAACAAGGCTGCTAATGCCTCCAACTTTAGCATTACCATAGTGGTATGATCAAGTAAAATACATTGTGGCAAAATAAATAAGTCCACTTCAAATTCAAGTGTGTCATTGCATACTTGGAAAGAAAAGAATAAACTAATAGAGGAAATGAAGACGAAGTTGAGATATATTTACGATACGACTACATCATAGTGCCACTGGGAGTAAATAATAACTCATTAAACATTGCAACCCAAGTTATAACCTCTACAAGAAATCGATATCTAAACAAGAATTCTTCTTTCAAGATGGATAAGCCATACCCAGGATGATTTAGCATCCTTCTCCATTAGACCTCTTAGCCATAGTGGTCGACTATCAAAACATTATTTGAAGCAAGAAATGAAATAGAAGTTGACAATTTACGATAGAAATTAAATTCAAGGCAATATTGCTACATGCACTTATACGTCATTAGTGACGATAACATATCTCGTCTCTAGTTTAGTTTCCTTAGATAAGGAAATAGCAATCTCATACAATAGAGATTTGCAACGAGATTTTGAAGGTAGTGTTTTGAGGGAACACTTTGCGTACTACTTCCCTATAGCATGTACCCTATTTGACCACCCTTGAAGCAAATACAGTCTGTACCTTTAGAAAAATATCAAGTTGGAAAATTTTTCGGAACTAAAACGAAAATTTGTCATCCTTGAGAACTTATTTTTCATCATCCTTTGACTAAGCCCCAAATTACGACAAACGGATTCATGCTGAGGAGGTGCTTATGTGGAACTGGCCACTCTACATAATCTCATTCTCAGTAGAATCGTTCCCAGACCAGAACTCAGATGGGTATCGGCAAAAGGGTCTCTATCTTTCGACCCTTTGTCATTTCATTCCTACCCTCTGACTATTCTTCCCACACTGGTCTGATACTTGTTGATGAAACCTTTTGATTGATCGTCATGCCGAATTGAAATATTGTCGCTATTGAAATTACCTTTTACTGTCAGTTCACGACTTATTTCACTCTATATGTATTATCTTTCTTCTGAAATCAATGAGACGGATGAAATTAGTCCAATTGGAAGTTCAAGATATGACAAGGGGCGTAGTGTTTCCCGAAGTTTGTGAATAGATAGAAATTTAGACAATATATATATATATATATATATATATATATATATATATATATAAAGGATTGAGACCTAGTATCCAAAAGAAAGATAGACTAATGATACATAGATAACTAAGAAATAACAACAAGAGATTTAGATTGATATAGAGTTTTGAAGAACCTCGGTGAGCCATGAAAAAGATCTTAAGAATTCATATGAAGAAGTGGATGAGTCGAGTACAAGTATTATGACCCATATCAGGATGAAATCAGTTTTAAAGACGTTGGCAGCAAGCAAATTAATGGAGTTAATAAGTTTTTATTGGTGATGTAAGACCAACTAACCATAAGAAACTGTTAGGTTCAAGGAATTGAAGTTGATATACTCATGAGCTAGAAAAGTGTATCAGCAGCATTTATATATGAATTAAACTAGATCAAGCAGATGAATTAAACCAAACCTATGAAGTTAATTCCTTGCAAGGAATTTTGAGAATCTTGAATATAAGAATAGTGAAATAACGTAACCATACAAGGAGAACTTCTAGTCGTATTAAGGAGACTGACGATAATCGGCAAGTTATAATCCACAGAAGTAGCAAAGTCAAGGTGGTAGTATTTTATAAATCGGAAGATCTAGTCTTGTAAAAGACTCCACTGCGTCAAAAGGGAAAGACTTGTAAGAATGTCCATTCAAGTCAAAGTAGAATTCGTTCTCTATAAGAGAAGTAAAGTGAGAATAGTAAGACGTTCTTAAGAAATAAGGACATATGCCAACACCTAAACACCAAATGAGAAGAAACATGGAGATACGACAAGTAAGATAAGTATCGGGATTTAGAAAGGAAGTACGACCTAATACGAGACGAGGGTAGCCACCCTATATTAAGAAAAGGAACCAAGAATTCCGCAGTGGGAAATAATATAAAGAGCCCTAGAGGGAATTAACCAAGGACAGGAACAATATCCTAATTTAAAAGAGTGACGAAAATCTCCAAGTAGACTAAACTATCAAGAACCAGTACAAGATGAGAAAATATATCGTCAAAAATACTTTTCCTAGAAAGGGAGGGCTGCTAGACTAAATCAACCATGCCAATCACCGCAATTTTGTACAGTACAGACACACCCAAACCACCACGATAGTTTTCCCCACCACCACCCCCACTTCCACCACAGAGCTAATGGTACATTTAGTACGAACGACGGAAGAAGACGATAAGTAAAAGCGACTCACTAAGGATCAAGGAAACTTAGTAGATATGAGCCAACCCCTCGATACAACTTCATCTAATAAGAAGTGCCTTACATTCCATTATCACAAAAACATGCGTAGGTAACCTAAGAATGGAAACATAACGAATAAGGGGAGACATAAGAACCACCTCATATGTAGGAGGGACTAACACCCTTACGCATCGTTGCTCACGAGTTGCGTCAGTTTCCAAAGCACACTCTTCGATCATAGCTATGAAGAAAATAGATAAATCTTAGAAATAGACTGGCTAGTTAAAAGCTACGCCATCACCCTATAAAAGAAAAGACATAATTCCCTTTAGAATGCCAAGTAAAGAGCCTACAACTAGCCCCTTATCCAAGGCACCGCACCGAATAGCCCCAAGGAAATTGGAGGAACTCAAGATGCAACTCCAATAACCTCTAGACCTAGGCTTTCTCAGACCTAGCGTATTACCATAGGGAGCACCACTACTAATGGTGAAAAGCAAGGACAGCTCCATGAGAATGTACGTGTATAAACTACCAAGAGCTGAACAAGTTATCCCTCAAGAATTAGCACCAAGTTGCCTAGGATTGATGATCTGTTTGACCAACTCAAAGGAAGCGAGAGTGGTTTTCAAAGATAAACCTAATATTAGGATTAACTGAAGATCCGGTCATATACATAAAATGGCTTCTCGAACTAAATATGGTCACTACGAGTTGTAGTTGTGTCGTTCGGATTAACCAATGGACCAACAGTGTTCATGGACTTTATGAATCGTATCTTCTACCCCTACTTAGACAAATTTGTCTTAGTTCAGTAGATGACGTTTTGATCAACTCGAAGAACCAAAAAGAACACTTGAGAGCAATGTCAGGAACCCTAACAATAGAGAAGCTCTATGCTAAGTTTAGCAAGTGCGAGTTTTACCTTAATGAAGTAGTATTTTAGGACACGTCGTGTCAGGTGAAGGGATTAAAGTAGATGTTGCAAAAGTAGAAGTGGTTCGGAACAAGAATTTCGCTATCGACGCCAAACGAGATTCGAAGTTTCTTAGGATTGGCAGGCTACTATCGAAGATTCATCGAAGGATTTTCCAAGATAGCGAGACCAATGACGTAGCTCCTAAGAAAAGGATCAAGTATACATGGACACCAGAATGCGAATCAAGCTTTTAACAATTGAAAGAGAAATAGATGACCGCCCCAATTCTGGCAGTTCCAGATCCGGACAAAGAGTACGTCGTTTACACAGATGCTTCTAAGAATGGATTAGGATGCGTGTTAAGGCAAGAAGGAACGGTAATAGCTTATGCCTCGCGACAACTTAGACAACACGAGCTTAATTACCCAACCCACGATTTAGAATTGGCAGCAGTTGTGCATGCCTGAAAATCTGGAGACATCATCTCAACGAAGTTCGGTGTGAGATTTTCACAGATCACAAAAACCTTAAATACGCCCTCGAGCAAAGAGACCTTTAAATGAGACAAATAAGGTGACTCGAGTTAGTGAAATACTACAACTGGGTAATCAACTACCATCCGGGAAAAACCGATGTAGTAACAGATGCTTTAAGTCGCAAGACTCGGTCAAAATTTGCATCTCTTCTAACGAACGAAGAGACGCTCATTCAGGAGTTTATCAAGGTGAACATAGAAGCCGTGTTGCATGTTGAGACCACCTTTCTATTAATCAAGTTGTTTGGATATGAAGAACTACATCAGAAAGAATGTTAGTTACATTCTTACTTCCGATGAGGATAGAATCTCGAAGAAAGGATTCCCTAATAATTATTGTATTTTATCTAGGGTGGAAGCAATTAGTAAATTGCACCTTAGAGAGTAATTAGTGATTTAATTAGTTTCTAATTAGGTCGAATGACCAAGCAAGTGCTGAATAGCCTTGGCAGTATTGATTAAAAAGCTTAATCAAGGTAAGATTTCATCAAGAAGATGACTTAATAGTATAATTTCTTAGATATGATCAAATAGCAATTTGATTTCTATTGTTCTTAGATAAATGCTGCCGAAACATTTAGATACACGATATACTATCTAGTTAAGGAAACAAGTAGTGTTTCTCATTAATGTTTATACAGATTATTGGACCAGACCCATTAGTTAATCTATTGAGCCAAACTATCTAGATAAATTTAGAATTCAATGCCCAATAATCTTAGGCCAAGAGAGTTAACAATCTTTCCCTAAAGTCCAGCTGCTAATTAAGTGATCATCGCCACCCTAACTATAGCGCCTAATTTGCGAAGTCAAATACTAGATGCTCAGAGGAAAGATGAAGTGCTTGAGAAGATACGATTAAAGATAGGGATGTGAGAGCTTGGAGGTTATCACGCAGAAGCAGACAATGCAATTACAGTCGAAGGAAAACTGTGCATTCCACCTTGTAAGGAACTCAGAAACAAATTTTGAGCAAAGCACACGATACCTCTTACACCGCCATCCTGGAAGTACAAAGATGTACCAAGGCCTGAAGGAGAAATTCTAATGGGACGGTATGAAGAGAGACATAGCTTCATTCGTTGGAAGATGCCTAGCCTGGCAGCAGGTGAAAGCCCTACACCAACGATCTTATGGCAAATTGCAGTCCTTAGAAATTCCACAGTGGAAATGGAGCATATTGCCATGGATTTTGTTACATGACTGCCAAAGCCACGGAGAGGAAATACAACAATTTATGTGATCATAGATCGATTTACCAAGAGCGCACACCCTATTCCGATCCCAATAACCCACGGATCAGAGAAGTTAGCTCAATTGTATGTTCATAAGATAATACACCTTCATGGAGTACCAATCTCGAACACGTCAGACCGAGATTTGAAAATTCGCCTCTAGATTGGTTAAGTTTGCAAGAATAACTTTGAACTAGATTGAACTTTAGTACTGCGTTTCGCCCTCAGACTGATGGGCAGTCAAAAAGAATCATACAGACTGTGGAGGATTTGATGAGAACAGTAGTGCTCTATCGAGGTAGTCACTGGGAGCCAGTGTTACCACTGATCAAATTTGCTTACAACAATAGTTACCAGGCAACCATAGATATGACACCCTACGAAGCATTGTATAGGAGGAAGTGTAGATCACCACTTTAGTGAGATAAAATTGGTGAGAAAAAATGTTAGGACCTGACGTGATTAGTGAGATGATCGAAATTACACGTCAAATCAGAGATAGAATAAAGGAAGCTCAGGACAGACAAAAGTCTTATGCCGACAATCATTGAACTGAGATTCACTTTAAAATAGGGGATAAGGTATTTCTGAGAGTATCTCCTTCTAAGGGGATAGTGAGGTTTGGAGTTAATGGAAAGTTGAGATCTCGTTTTATCAGACCTTATGAAATTTTAGAAAGAATCGGCTAGTAGCCTATAGGTTGGCGTTGTCGCCAAGCCTTGGAAACGTGCATAACGTTTTCCATGTGTCATAACTCCGGAAGTACGCGCACGACCTGAAGCACATAATCCATCAAGATGAAGTAGTTCTTAATCCAGATTTAAGTTACGAGAATAAGCCCGAAGTAATCTTAGATCACAAGGTACAACAACTTAGAAATAAATCAATCACTTCGGTGAAGGTTTTTTGGAAGCACCACGGACAAGAGGAAGCAACGTGGAAACTCGAGGATAAGATGAAGAAAGATACCCCGAGCTGTTTAATTGAAGTACGCAAATTTCGGGACGAAATTTTTTTTAAGAGGAGGATGTAATGTCCCGTATTTTCCTCATTGTCATTAGAAGTATATTACGACGCTAAAAGGGAATTAGTAACTTAAAAATCTAATTCGATTTTCTAAGTGTTATATTACTTCAAGCAAAATATAAACTATAGTCTGAGCAAGTAACTAGTTACCAGGCTGCTCATTACCTTGTATTTATACCCTTCTACAACAGCCATTCTTTTCACTCCACACTTTCAATCCAAAACACATAGAGAGAGTAAGAAATTGAGTGAGGAAGTGAAGAGGGGAGAAGCTAGCAACAACAGCCCTCTTCTTCAAGGTAATCCACCAACATTCTACTCTAGAGTAATAAGCATGATTAGTAAGATTCAACCTATGAACAAGCATGTTTCGATCCTTTCCCCAAAAACCAAGTATGAGCAAAGAAGCATAAGCATAAATCAACATACTTTCATGCTACAGCCCTAGAACACAAGCATATACAAGTATACTATCTCCTCAACCCATCAGCTTAAAACTTATTATACTTCCAATTATGCAAACCATAACATGCTAAGTTCTAAGATTATAAACGCAAACCTAAAATCTGGAGATAACCAGCAGAAACTGGATTCATGAAGCATGATGAACCAACTCAAAGCAATACATACTCTAGCATACTAAAACTATAACCCTTATGCCTAAGCCGCTAACCAAAAGAGCAAGAAAACAACTTGAACTCACAATTCGATTTTAGAAACTAATAAAACGATAGCAGCATCCTCTTCAATAATCAAGAACAACAAAGACAAGAAAGAAAGAGAGGGCGAGCAGGAAATCAAACCTCCGTCGGAGCTCGAAGCTCCAACGGCAAAGCTTCTGGCCGGAGAAAAAGCAAGCAGCGGCGAGCAGCGTCTCCATCGTTCTTCGTCGAACCTGCAAAACAGAGAGAGATTCAGCATTAAACGAATAAACTTGTTAACAAAACCGAATCGAGCCCTAATTCACTTAGATCAATGAATGGAATTGCGAAGTCGGGACAATGTCCCCTAATTCTTCCGAATTAGGGATTTTAATTTTGGAGCAAGTCCTAGAAAACGAGAAAAATAGGAGCATCGTATGCGGGAGTTGCAACCGGTCGGACTAAAGGTCACCGGACAGAGATGGGCGTGCCGGAGGAGATTGAGCTCGTGAATCTGTTCGAGACCACCGGACGCCCTTCCAACGCGGCGCCATCTCACCACAGCCACGAGAGCCCTTCAAAAACCGGAACCAACACCCCGTCGAAAATCGATCGAAGCTAAACCTACCCCAAAAATCAAATAGGGTTTTCGATTTGGGGCGCTCAAATCGGGAGCAGAGGAGGAAATGATCAATAAGAAATAATAGAGGAGAGGAGGCCGACAACAACCAACAATCGGCCACATCGATTGCTGCCGCCGGAGATGGCGACCGAAGATGAGAGTTCGAGAGGGAGAGAAACCCAGTTCGGGCAGAGAGAGTGTCGAGGAAAGAGAGAAAGAGTTGGACGAAAATGGGGATGAAGGGAGGGGGTATTTTCTTTTGCCTTTAATTTAATTACTTACCCTTTTAATCGCGGGCCGGGTCGGAGTTTGGGCTGGATCATGCTGAATCCTTGGGCCGGGAGATATTCTTTAGAGACCGGAATTCTTTAATTAAATTACAAGCTCAATTCCTAATTAATTACGGACCGAGACATCACTCAATAAATCATATTCTACTCTCAATTAAATTCAAAAAAATTCGTAAGGAATTATTTTACGATTTTCAACATGAGATAAGTTAATCAACCTAGATTTAATAATCTAGATTAATTGATTGAGATAATCAATTACACAATTACAACTAGTAATCTATATTCTTAAGCGAATTATTTTCTTAATTAACTTATAGTAATAAGTTAATTAAATTAGAAGTTGTCTTAGCCTCCGATTAATTAATTAAGCTAATTAATTATTGGGAAGCTTCTCGATTAATTATTTCTAAGATAAACAATAAATCAATTATTGATTTATTAAGAAACAACCCTGTATACACCGTTCATATAACGGAATTTATTACTCGATGTAGATAACAGTAACCACGTTACTGAAATTAGAATAACCTCCGATTGAACCAATAATCTATGATCTTAGATAAGATTTTATTTGTTAGAATGCGAATCTTACCTCGATTTTAAATCGAAGGTTATGTGAAGGAGGGTCAGTAGCTGAGACGAAGATCGTCTAGTAGCAAGAGCAACGAGGTGGGCTTTATATAAAACAAACGCATATTTTATTAGATGTTAGCTCTTTTATAATTGTCATGCCATAAATATTTTTAGTTTTGTATGATGCCTATCTGTTGAATGGCGAAATGCCAATTTAAGAATCGAATTCGGGTCCTTGTGTGATTAGAAGTCATACTTGGACTAGTGTACACATTGGTCATGTCACTCAGTGTGGTGACCGATCGCGTGATCGAGTGAGGTGGCCAACTCCTCGGCCACAACAAGCTCAGATATGGTAGATTACACAAGAAGGGACTGATCAGTCGCCTTTAAGAATGTAAATATTTTTGTGAACATAGACATTTTAAAGAAAACCCTATGATTCACCAAATGATGGCTTGACAATAAATAAATGATTTTGGGCATGTGTCCACTGAGTACTTCGTACTCACGCCCTGTACATTATTTCCGATGTGCAGATTGAGCAGTTGTCGAAGCAAAGTGACCAGCGAGGATTTTGTCAAGAATAGTTAGAAGTAATCACTCTCGGTAGCATATGTCTTCATACATATGTGTTAAACACCTTTCCGCTGCGTACACTCTTTTATCTATTTCAATTGGGTTGCATCAAGTCAGAATCATGACATGAATTCTCGAGGGGAAACCATCAACAATGTTCGTCTTTAAAACATGAAGTCCTATTTATCGAGTTATTGAGTCAATTCATTTGATAATCTTTCCTTCTTTCTGAAATTCATATTATACTTTCCATAGTCATGATTATACCACACTAAGCTATCGATTAGCAAAGTGCGGTCGTGACAGACACGCAATAAAAGAATGACATGCATTTTCAAATACAAACACCACAACCCCTCCCCCTCCCTACTTAAGCACCTCGCTTCATTAAATTTTCTTTATTTAGGAGGCAATCGGAAGACCTTAACTTTTTGAGGAACTTTTAGTTTCCAAATGGTTTCCTTCTCCCATCCATAGCATAAGAAGAATCAATTGTTAACGAGCACGCAAGTTCATGAACTGACTAGACGGTGTAGATCCCATTTTGAGAATGATGCCAAATGATTTGATCATCACTTGTATTGAGATGAATTCTCAATATTTTCTTAATTTCTTCCGCACAAAACAATTCGCTAACAAGTTCATCATCCCATTTTCCATATTTAAAATCCCATTTCCCCTTTTGACTTATGAACACAGATCTTATCCCACCTTATCCAATTAATCCAATCAATTCCTCTCGCTGCATCTCGTTTGTGACTCCACCAGAATGAATTCATAATCCTTTCAAACTCATCTGTGAGGCTGACTGGGATGAGAAATGATTAAGCAATTAATTTAATCAAGATTTCCTTACCAACATTGGATAAATTCCTTCCACTCCATCCCTGAATTTTGCTCACAGTCTATTTCTAATATAGTTGAATATTTCTCTCTTGTTCCTCCCAATTAGCGATGGTGTTCCCAAGTATCTGAACCCCTAAAAATAGATGAGCAAGCATGCCAAACCTCCCTAAAAACATTCTACTGGAGTAGTTTATTGCTTGCCCTGAAGCAGATTCACAAATAGTGCTAGCAAGTCCCTTAGCTTCTGACATTCACTTTAAGTAGCTCTCCATAAAATTAAACAGCCATCGACAAACATTAAATGAGATATGGAAGGGCCCCCACATCTTATCCTTAAACCATGCAGTTTACCACGAGCCATCTCCTTATTTAACAACTCCGATAAACCTTCAGCACATAAAATGAAGAGATAAGGCGATAAAGGTTCTCTTTGACGAAATCCCCTTCCCAGAATGATAGGCCACATTATACCCCACTGCACACACACACCTTCATCCATTTAATCAGTTTCTCACAAAAATCGAGCCTAGTCCATATAGGTTCCAATTTACTCGAACATAAGCTTTGCCTGTATTGATTTTCAGTGTGAGCTCCCCATAAGGGCCCCTAGTCTTCCTCTTCATAGAATGAATAGCTTAAAATGCTACTGTATTAGAATATTATCATGTATAGACATAATCTTATACTTTTTTCTTCTCACTCTATTTGAGCCGTTTTATTATTATAATAAACTTAAATTCATTAAAATAGGCTTAATAAGAGTGGAACAAAGGGAGTATATAACATTACATAGAGCAATCGGGCGTAGATCTTTTTATAATTGTGGGATTCACCTTTTATGGAATTAACACAATGTCTGCTATTTAACACATATTTTCGTTGTTTTTTTCAAAAGAAAAGAAATAGTATTACTACGCAAAGATGGAAAATCGTGACTTCCCAGATCATTACACATTGATTAACACTAGCAAATTTAGCTAAATTAAAATACTACTTAATATGACATTTTTTACACTAATATCATGTTACTGTAAAAATAAAATGGGACATACTTGGGTCAGCCGGAGGCACCGTGCGGCCGGGCTAAAACAATGACACTTTTATTCATATAGATTGACACTTTTCTGTATAAAGATTGACACATTTAAAAATTATCATTTTATTCGTAAAATAATTATGTTAAAGATTGACACTTTATTCATAAATTGCACTTCTATAAAATTGACACTTTGGCCCAGCCGCACAGTGCCTCCGGCTGACACAAGTTTTTGTCAAATAAAATAAGTTTTTGTTTTTTTTGTTTTTTGTTTATTTGATAAAAATGGAAATAATGGGCTTTTGTTAATGGGCTTATATTGGGCCATTGGTGTAGAGCGATGGATTGGATTGCCGTCTCCCTCCCGTCCGACGAGAAGAGAAGCGCTGACCTTCAGCATCAAGTGGAGACCTTCGTCAACACACTCTCACTATCTCTCAAAACCAACACCCACTAAACAAACAATTTACTTGATCTCTATCTTTGAATTGAATTTCGCTGCGCCGCGTTCAAATGGGAATTTGAACAAAGCCTGGATTTTGATCGATCATCAAAGATCGAAATGGGGGAGAAGCTTGTTAGATCCAGATGGGTTTTGTGTGTAATCGCCGTATTAGTTTTATCTGGTTCGTGTTCGCCTGTTTCTGCTCAGAGCCGCAGCCCCAAGAATGTGCAGGTCGCCCTTCAAGCCAAGTGGTCTGGCACTCCACTACTTCTAGAGGCTGGGTAATCTCTCTTCCTAACTATTTCAATGGTTGGTTTGAATCTATGTCACTATATGAAGTGCCTTTATTGAGATATATGCCTTTTGGAAAATTTCTGAGATCATTTTTGTCTTTGATGAATGCATGCGGTTAACGGTTCATGTTATGGCATGAAAACACTACATCGGAATTTGCATATGCTTTTGCTTGTATTGAATGCCTGCATTAGCTTTGATTATTCCTATCCTGATTCTAGGGGAACTGTATTCGCTGATTTTTTTTTTCTCTGATTTGCCTTCATGCTGCCTGCCTTCTTTGGTTGATTCTGACAGATTGCGTATTTTTTGTATTTGGCAGGGAATTGTTATCTAAAGAGTGGAAAGATTTGTTCTGGGATTTCGTCGAATCATGGATCCACTCTGTGGATGTGGGTTCTGATTTGAGCACTGCAAAAGACTGTTTGAAGAAGATAGCCGAACATGGGAAATCTCTATTAACTGAGCCGTTAGCATCAATTTTTGAATTTTCTCTAACTCTTAGGACAGCGTCACCTAGATTAGTGTTGTATCGCCATTTAGCCGAGGAATCTCTTTCTTCTTTTCCTCCAGCTGATGATGTTGTCGAAGGGAAATCTGAACCAAATGAAACCACAAAGCCCGATAATTCTGAAGCCTTCCTTTTGGGGAAAAACCTCAAGAGTCCTGGAAATAAATGTTGTTGGGTCGATACTGGTGGTTCACTATTCTTTGAAGTCACAGAATTGCATAAGTGGCTGCTAAACCCTATTGACACGTATGTCCAGCTCTATGTTATTCTTGGAAATGAGAAAGATTTATTATTATCTCTTTGAAACCTTTAGACACTGTGGATATCCAGCATCTATAAATTATACCTTTTGTGTTTCCAGAAAGGATAATGCATTTCAGTATCCAGAGATTTTTGAATTTGATCATGTCCATCCAGACTCAAATGCTGGAAGTCCCACTGCCATTCTCTATGGAGCTCTTGGAACTGTCTGCTTTAAAGAATTTCATACAGCCTTGTCAGAAGCTGCTAAAAAGGTGAAAATGCTATGGAACTGAATCTTCTCGCTTTCTTTACTTTGCTTATCTCTTAACACAAATGTCCTTCAGAAAATTTCTTTTTGATAAAAACAAAGTTTATAAAAAAATAAAAAAGTAGGTGATACAAAATACGGCGCAATTGGAGAATATTTTAGGATAAAGAAGAATCCTTAGAGGAGTTGTGGAGTGGAGTTAAGGTTAGAGTTGCTTGGCTGGCCTCAATGCACAAGGTTTTTACCCTATTTGGGTTAGATATTGCAAGGGATTAGAGTTTTATCTATGTAAGGTTGACTTCACCTTTGGGGATTTCTCATCCCTTTGTACTCCCTGGTTTCGTTATCCTCATAGGTACACTATGATTCAGTTTAATTAGCTAACTAGTTTTCTCCTCAAGTGTTGAACTAAACGAGCCCCATAAAGAGCTCATTCATTTTGGGTCTGGCATAGGCGCATAGCGTGTTCTCCACTGCGAAGATCTAGAGACAATCTCCACGTTTCAGATATATAAATGCGACCCATTTCTCTTAGTTGGGTGATATCGCTGGAAGGAATCTTCAGTTTCCAATTTATCTTTTATTTTCTTATCATTTTTTTATAAATCTTTTAGGGGAAAATCAAGTACGTTGTCAGATCAGCACTGCTGTCTGGATGTGAACCAACAACTTCTTTATGTGGAGCCATTGGCACTGGTGACCCTGTAAACTTGGGTGGGTATGGTGTTGAGCTTGCCCTGAAGAATATGGAATACAAGGCTATGGATGATAGCGCAATAAAGAAAGGTAGATTCCCATGTTTTTGCTAGATGAAAGTTCAATGATGGCAAAATTCGTGAGATGGAATCTATGCATGTTATTTGTCATATACTTATTTGGTGTAAAACTCTAGCATTTTCGACCATAATTTTTTATCTAGACTCTAACTTCTCTTTGATACTCTAATAAATGATTTGAGATTGTGTGCTGCCTTAGATGCATTTAATTGTGAAAACAACTAGCCTACCTGTTAATGAATAATTCATTTGGAGAGACAGAACTTCGTGCAATCCTTACTATTGTATTGTTGTGAATCTATTTATTGCTCCCTGCTGCCTAAGGTGTTCAATAACCTTTTTGTATAGGTCTTGAGTAATTTAGTGAAACTGGGATTACTTATAAATGCGAATGAAAAATGCATTTTATACTGCTGATTTGGTTTCTTAAACATATGGATCAAATCTCGGGATTCATATGTAAGAAAGTAGACATTTGATGTCAGGACTCTCTGGAAATTGTTGGCCAACTGGCATTGTGAACCACTCTGTCCACGATAAGTGTGAACTTTTTGCCGTTTTGGACGTCCTCAAAAATTGTGCACCTTTCTATTTTAGTACAGGACCCCACATACTTTTTATTAAATCACCCATCCTCCACACACAAAGTGGGTCCCATTCTCCACTCACAACAACACTCACCAGCCTTTTATTAAAACCGTCAATCTTTTATTAACACTTATATAGAGGGAGAACTGTTTTTTTGTCAAGAGGCTGGAAATTGCTATTGCCATATAAGAATTGAAAACTTAAGTGGATTTATGGAATTTTCGATGGACATGAAAATTTTCACTTACATTCATGAATGGGTTCACGCTAGCATGGCATGCAATTTTATTTGGAAGATTGCTCACTGAATGTCAATACTTTTATACTTGCTTGCTGAAATTCAGAGCATCAATTGCTACATAAGATCTTTTACTAAGGATGATAACAGAGAGGAGGACAGGGAATTCTAATAGATGCCGAGAGTTGCGGAAGCTTATTGAAATGTTTGCTTGTTTACATGCATATGCATGAGACATTTCCACTTTCCGTATGTAGCCAAAGATTAGTGATAGTTGAGGAAGCTGATTATGGTTTCCACTTTTGCTTTTAACTAGGAAAATTTAGGTCTTACTCTTTCTAGTTCCTAACTTTGGATCCTTTGGGATACCTGATAGGCTGATGCAATTGTTGTAAGATGACATGATATGGAACAGTGATGTGCATTCTTACTAAGGCAGTTAGTTCACTTGCTTTCTGTTAACCCCTAGAGACCTTTGCTCTGAAGGTTTTCCCTCTGTTATCTTCTTAGCCCGAGAAGAGAATCTATACTCAATTTAACATGAACAGGTATATTCTAAGGTTAAGGAAAGGGTTATCTCCTGCATTCCGTTTCAAAGATTACTAGAGCATGCATGGAAAACTGAAAACTTATGAGCTACTAATTATATTTTTGCCTTGATGTTCATAACTAGAATGTGCATTTCGGAAAATAGAAATTTAGTACTCCCTCCGGTCTTTTCAAGTTGAGTCATTTCTTTTTGGCAATTCTGGCACGCTTTTCCACGCTTCTTGATGATGGTTTTAAAATGGACTTTTGAAGAATTTTTTCTTTTACATGATACTACAATTGTCAGAGTATCTCGTAAAAGAAAAAATTCTTCAAAAATCCATTTTAAAATCCATCATCAGGAAGCGTGCCAAAATTGCCAAAAAGAAATGACAACTTGAAAGGACCGGATGGAGTATTGTCTACTGCGGGGAGCGGGTTCGTAAGATTAACACGGTGCAGCTTTGTTACTGATGGTTTAGTTTAGTAGGCATTATATTTTAGATATAGGGTAGGTAAGATTTGTAGTTCACAGTTTATACCTTTTTATTTTGCTTATGTAAATATTTGTATTTGGATTTGGATGTTTAATTGTAGATTCAATTATTTAAATTATAATTCATGTGTTTATATTAAAAATAAAAATTAATTACCTGCAAAGTTAATGATTAAAATTGGTCCATGTTTGTCAGAATTGGACCTAGGTGACGATCAGTTTTTCTTCTTGGCTGTCATGCCCTTGAAGGCCTGTAGCATGTGAAATGAACACCCAGACGTGTTTAAATTACCAACAAATAAACATATATTGAGTTAATTAGTCTAATTTGTTTAATTCTTATAATCAGGTTAGAAATTGCTTTTCCATCTAATGTAGCTCCAGGTATTGATGTATTTTGCCTTGGATTAACTAGGTCAAGTATAAACTGGTTTTACTCAATTTCCTATTTACCCGTAAATCTCCAACTAAGAGGTCGGGGGTTCGAGTCACCTTAAGGGGGAAAATGGGGAACCAATATTGATCCTCTTTAAAAAAAAAAAAAAACACTCACGAGGCAAGAAGTATTGTTATCACTTATCAGTATAACAGCATTAACAGGCATTGAATCAAAATGATCCCATTTGTAATTCATGTTTGACTACCAAAATTCTTTTGAATTGCTTTGTGCATAGCTATTTAAACAGATTTTACGATTTTTCAAACACCAAACGTCTAATGTTTTTTTTCGTAACCATGACAGGTGTGACTCTTGAAGATCCCCATACTGAAGATCTTAGCCAAGATGTTAGAGGATTCATTTTCTCCCGCATTTTGGTTGGTTTATTCTCTCTTCCCTCACAAGATTTATTAACTTATTTTAATCTAATGGATCAGGAATACTTGTATTGAAAATGCCCAGTATCTTAGTTGTTGAGGGTTGAGAATGTTCATTCATCGAGCAATGCAAGTTCCAAACATGTTTGAACATTCTTAACAAAAACCAATGAATCAACAGATATACATCTCTCGTTTAAAGTATTTGCTAACAGTATATCCCCTCTTTAAACTGCTCTTTGTATTTCTATTGCTAAATTTTAGCAACCCCAAACAAGTTGTTGTAATTTAAAAGTCATTTAAGATGAGAACTGTTGGTTTTATATTGCTACTATGTTGCACGACAGCTTTCTCAAATCCCCTCCTGTTAAATATTCTGCATTTTATTTTCAATGAAATGAGAAGTTGGGATTTGGAAGACATTCAGTATACTCATTTTGTCTGTATCATGGTCAGAATCTTTTAAGTATCTTATTACATCTAAGACATGGGTGAGATCTTGACTATAACTCTATAAGTAGTTGTAGCTCTTAAGTCTATGATAGAGAACGCTCAATGAGAAAGAAAGTTGACGTCATTTCAAATCATAACCTGGGGATCATCAATTACCTTGTATGCATCACAAAGAAAAGTCATGTCGTAATACGGTATAACATTTTAATCAAATCAAATGAATTATTTTAAAAAGCGCAATTGAAGAATGTGGTGTAAATCCTAGAGGCAAGTTGATGTAGTGTAAAATTAGGTTTGCCCTTGTGCAGGAACGCAAGTCAGAGCTAACATCTGAAGTAATGGCTTTTAGGGATTATCTATTGTCATCCACTATTTCTGATACGCTGGATGTTTGGGAACTGAAAGGTAATTCTCTCATTGTAGCTCAAACAACGCACAATAAGATATAATGCCTGACTATTTTTACAAATCTTTGTCCTGTCACTGCACAGATTTAGGTCATCAAACAGCACAAAGGATAGTGCATGCCTCCGATCCTTTGCAGGCAATGCAAGAAATCAATCAAAATTTTCCTAGTGTTGTTTCATCATTATCTCGTATGAAGGTATGGTAACTTTTTGCGGATAATGTAGTGTTGTGATGATATATACTATAAGTTGTGTACACTTCATGTGGTTGATACACCATCTTCAAATATTTCTATGTGCTGATGTTGCGGATGTAAACCTTTTGCAGCTAAATGATTCCATAAAAGATGAAATTATATCCAACCAGCGAATGATTCCCCCCGGCAAGTCCTTAATGGCTCTGAATGGTGCCTTGCTGAATGTTGAAGATATCGACCTTCATCTGTAATTCTTCTTTCTTGAATCAATTCTGTTTTAAATCTCTTTAATTAATTTCTGGGTGAAATTTAATTTGCTCCTTGTTAGGGACTAATAGAAAAACCTCCAGTACTTATTGGTCTCTATTAATTTTTTTGGGGTTGGAGGCATATTGCTCCTTTCCACTGTGCCTATCGATGATTTTTTTGACAGAGTTAGATTTATATAGGATTCCACAGTCAGTTTAAGAGCAGTCTGGGGGTTTCATTGGCGAAGGGTCAAATGTTATGGAAGTACTGAGTATGTGTTGGTCACTTTGTTCAGAATATAGAATGAAGTAGAAGAAATTTTGAGGATTGGGACGAGTCCTCGGAAGATTGTTGTATAGGATTAAGTTCAAACTTCAGAGTCTCTTGGTGGATCTCAAATCATGAGGAGATGTTTTCTTGTGCGCGAGCATACGTATTTCTGTCAGAATTAGCCAGGCATTAGAGTTGTATTATCAGCTAGAAAGTGCTAATTAATCTGGGCATAGCTTCTCCCTGTTACTGCTTCATTCCCAACAATTATATATATATATACGGAAGAGTTCGCATGCAAATAAATCCTAGTGTGAGAAATGCGAAAAATGCTTAAAGCTATATAAAATCATGCTTAAAGCTATACAAAATTATACTTATGGTACATAATTGTGCTTATAAGCACAAAATAAGCTATAAGCACAATTATGTACCATAAGTATGATTTTGTATAGCTTTAAGCATTTTTCACATTTCTCACACTAGGATTTATTTCTATATGAACCAAACTCTCTCTCTCTCTCTCTATATATATATATATATATATATATATGTTCTTAATAAAACAAGAAAAAAGATATAATTGGGTGAAATATAAGAGAGGTGGCGTACTGTCTTTCAGGGAGGTGACATAAGAGAGAGGTGGTGCACTTTTGGAAAACTTGGTAGTTTTGCTTCTCCCTATGTATAGCTAAAGGTTGTCCAAAGCAAGTTACCTAGTACACGTCCATGGTAGTATTACAGTATTACTTAATAAACATTTTAGAGGAATTGGTACTATGGTAGCTTTGTGCATCATGTATGTCTAAAGCTTTATCTCCTATTTTCCGTTGAGGTTTAGTTCTTAGTATAGATCTACATATTTTTTTTGTATTCTGTATGCCTTGAAGAAGGAAAAAGTATATTTTCCATTTGGTCATGCCTTGTCCAAGAAGGTAAGAGGTGGGGCCTCAAATGGGATGTTTGTTGATTAAAGTCAACTTAGTCAGTGCAGTAACTGCAGAGAGGACTTCAGATACACAAAAAAACTTGTTCCTGATTCATAATGCTTATAACATTGCATTTTGCAGTCTTGTTGATATGGCACATCAGGAGTTGACATTGGCCGATCAGTACAGGAAATTGAAGGTATTGAAATTCTATCACAAATTTAAAACTGACTGAAAGGAGACGAGATCTTCTGTCATCTTCTGGATTTATTTTGATGTTGAGTGTAGCCATAGGTGGACATGTTCACTCTAGATTTTTTTTAGTAAATATATGACTGTTTAAATATTTATTTTCGATTTTCAGTAACGGACACACACCATTATCTGAGATAAAAACTTGTGATCAGATAATTTAATATCAATATAACCTGTAGTTGTGATAATCAGACCTTCGATGAACTGGAGGAAAATGTATATCAGATCAGTGGTGTACAATTGAAGATTAGGTGGATCTTTTCCCCTCGTCATACCGATGCTTATTGTTTTAATAAAAAAAAAATCTATATTAAGAAAGATCAAGGAAACAAGGAATGTCAGTGAAAAGATATACAATTAAGTTTGTAGAGCGGACAATAAAGAAATTACTGTGATTATCTAATGTTCTGATATAAATCTTGAGGATGATCTCTTCTATTCACACTGTCTGCTTTTTAGAAGTTCGTTTCCGTGTCTGCTCAATAGAATTGGTTGATTTACTAGATGATATTAACTTGTGCAGTATATTGCTGATGTATGCTTTGTTAGCTCTCAGAATACTTCAAAATTTCAATTAAAAGTTCCGACCTGGTTATTATATTGCTTATTACTACATTACATGGATTCTGGAACTAAAACTATATAAATTCAAAGCATTCTCCCCGACTATTCTCCACCTATGTCCAGTTGATTTCAAGATAATTTGTGCTACTTCTGTTTAGTTTCAATTCTTTAGAGTTGACATTTTATTATTTGTTTGTCCGGATGGTATACATTAAGGAAATTCCAGAAAGTTCTGCTCCTCTAATATTCTTTGGTTCAGTGTCAATTTCTTTTGGTTGCAATCTTTTCCCTGTACTGTGCTTGATTTCATTGAATATCTTCTGAACTTGAAGGCTAATGATGAATGTTGATAAAATCTTAGATCCCTTCCAGCATTGTAAGGAAATTTCTCTCGGTTTTGCCACCTTCAGAAACACATGCATTTCGTGTTGATTTCCGTTCGTCCCATGTTCACTACATTAATAACTTGGAAGTAGATGCTATGTACAAGCGTTGGAGAAGCAATATAAATGAGGTATAACCCTTTGTTTTTGGTTTTTAGTAATACGGTCATTTTGCAGATTAAATTGCTTACATGTTTTTCCATATTGGAATCATAGATTTTGATGCCAGTCTTCCCTGGACAATTACGTTACATTCGCAAAAACCTGTTCCATGCAGTTTTTGTTTTGGATCCTGCATCTCCTTGTGGGATTGAGGCAAGTTTTCTGTTCTTTGCGTCACCTTGAGTTTTAGCATGCGCTTCATATTTCTGATGCCTTTTCTGATCAATCTGAATACTGCAGACAATTGACACAATCATTTCCTTGTTTGAGAACAATCTCCCAATGAGGTTTGGTGTAATATTGTACTCAGAGAAGTTAGTTGACTTGATCGAAGAGAATGGCGGTGAACTTCCAGTTGCTCATTTAAAGGATGAAGACATTTCCAGTTTGGTAATCATTTAGCTTACAAAGTTCTATTATATAGTATATTTTATGTCTCCAGTTTAATGTTTTTTTGAGAATTTAAGTATCATGTACAAATCTTATTGACTGCAATATCTTAGTTTAGGGGGGTTTACCATCTTATGCAGTCTGTGGTTTAATACTACTGATGCTCCAAAAATAAACCAAAACATTACTCAAATTCTCAACAAATTTCTCCCTAAAAAATATTCTCTTCCCAAAACTGTTTCAAATTATAGTAATAAAAATCATGCATATCTTTTATCTCCTGAGGATCTTTCTGTGAGATACTTGTCTAAACAGTCAAAACAGAATTGACATTCTCTTGGAGTATTGTTAGCTAATTTTGTTAGGTTCAGGTTTTCTGCCTGTTTTTTTATTTTTATTTTATTTATTATATATATATATATATATATATATATATAACATTATTTTATTTTATGAATCGTTTTTCCTGCAACAGTTCATTATATTCTTGTTATAATCAGCAAAGAGGACCCTTTTTAAATCCTTGAAGATAATTGTTCAATTTGAATTGTCTGGCCTATAAAGTGCACCTTAGAATAACTTTCTCTGAAACCTCTACCAGTAATACAAATTACATGATTTTAGGGTGAGGAAATCATGACTACTGTATGGCAAAAGGTGGCTTCTTAAGAAAGCTCTACATAATAATGTCATATTTGGTTTAATGTGGTAAGAAGGAAAACTCTTGTGCAGAGTAGTGTTAAGGCCTAGGATATTGTGCTTTTTGCTTGAAATGGATCTTTACTAATGTTTATTGTGGTCATATCATGAAGAGTTTCATTATGAAATTCATACTTTGATTTTATTTTACTATAATCGGTTTTTCTTTCGAGACTGGGGCTACGCAATAAGAAACTGAAAGATTTTTTTTGGTAAAGTGTGATAAATGATAGAAACGTAGGCTGGAAGCAGTGGATAGTAAAACTTATACATCTATATTGGTTTGACCTAGGAGAAACAGTCTTTACTCTACTGAGTCCTAATAACGTGTTGTTTCAATTTGGCAGATTATACGTCTTTTCATATACATCAAGGAAAATCATGGAGCTCTGTCGGCTTTCCAGTTCTTGGGCAATGTAAGAATCTGATCTTTTATCATTAATGATCGCTTTGGTCATTGCCACCCCACCTGGAATGATCCCCCCATTCATTTCTACGCCTAAACACTTAGGTTGCCCTTTTCAACTTTTTTGTCTGGTTCAGTCTATGAAATTGCCTATAAGAATTATATTTTATTTCAACGTTACTTATAACCCTCATATGCATTGTTAATCAAAATATTTCAACACGAGTAGTATGCACAGATCACTCTTACAAAGTCTAAGAATTACAAATATGCTTATACCAAAGCACTCGCAAAAACATAGAAAAGATGCATGACCACCACACTGATAATTAATTAATGATATAGCAGTTCTGCAAGAGAAACCACATTATGGTCATCAATGCACATGATTTGATAAATGCATCTCTATTGTTGGATGGCGGTGAGGATGAAGAGCATCCATATCTAATCTCAATAAAAGTATTTCTAGTTGGCCTGAAACACTGGGCATCCCTACTTTTTTGGAACTTTGGAGCACTAATTTGGCAAAGTTTGTATTAGGTTTGGATAATTCATTCCCTTTTGTGTTGGTCTGTTGAAGTACGACGTCAACTAGCTTACCCAAACATGTAATTAGTGATCTATGCTTTATGGTTATCACGGCTAAGAGAGTGTGCTCTATTATACTCATATTTTCATCCGTATGTAACAATTTCAGATAAACAAATTAAGAATGGAGTCAGGAGCCGAAGATAGTCCTGAAGTGCATCATGTTGAAGGGGCTTTTGTGGAAACAGTACTGTAAGACTTTTAAAAATCATCTTTTCTGTAACTATCTTTGTTATGATTTTTCCTTTTCATCTGGAAGGGGCTCATTGACTGTCCAAATGGAGTATTTGTGCTTGGTTAAAATCATTGCCAATTTTCTCAGATCTAATCATAATTTGCGTTTTAGGCCTAGGGTGAAAACACCCCCTCAAGATACTCTACTGAAATTGGAAAAGGATCAAACATTGAACGAACTGTCTGTGGAGAGCTCTCTGTTTGCCTTCAAGCTGGGTTTGGCTAAGCTCAAGTGTTCTCTCTTGATGAATGGACTTGTCTATGAACCTAATGAGGTACATATTGAACCTTACTTAAATACTCTATTCAGATATTTTTTTAAAACTCATTTAGGTTGGCTAGTTGGCGTTGAACATTATGGGGGCTGCTGTTTAGTTCATATCCCTCGCGGTTGTGTTACTTGCATATATCTTTGGTAATCCCTAAGTGTTTGTATCAAATTATTACTCCTTCTGTCCCTTTCAAAGCGGCCACTTTCTTTTTCGGCACGGTAATTGAGGTGTAAATTGTGGAAAAGTGGTAGTGTCCACTCTTTTTTGAAGAGGTAGTTATTTTTTTTCCAAAAAGGGAAATGAGACACTTTGAATGGGACGGCGCAAAAAGGAAAGGGGGATGTTTTGAATGGACGGATTGAGTATTTATTACTACTGAATATCATCACAAAAGTAAGCTATTCAGGCTAAAGCATAATTATATAATTGTTTGACCCATTTCTGTTGTCGAAAGAACTTGGAGCCTCTGCATTTTGTATGTCTTACAGTCTTAGAGATTCGAAACATCTTGTTTTCTTGGAATCCCGTGTTGAATGGACTATGCAGTATAGAGAATTCATTTATCATTTAATGTCTTCGGCAATTGACTGTTACCTTCTTTATCTTGAATGTTGAACATATGAAGAGGTTTTTTTGAGAATGACTTCTATATTTATGTAAGGTGTAGTTTATTTTTGGTTTAATTGAACGCATCGTATTATTTGTGTTTTTTGCAATCTTTGTTCTGTAAATGTTTACATGAGAAAATTTTGTTGGTTCTGCTACTACCAGGAGGCTGTTATAAATGCCATGAATGAGGAGCTTCCCAGAATACAAGAGCAAGTATACTATGGGCAAATAAACTCTAATACTGATGTTCTGGACAAATTTCTTTCCGAAAGTGGTGTTCAGCGTTACAACCCAAAGGTACATTTTGATCACAACTTCCAATTTCAATTGTATGTGCATATGTTGCTTATCATGTTGTGTTCCTTTTCTGGTATGTGTCCCTGTAGATAATTGCAGATGGGAAGGCTGCCAAACCAAAGTTTGTGTCTCTGTGTGCATCAATTCTGGTGAAAGAATCAGTACTCAATGACATACATTACTTGCATTCATCTGAAAGTAAGTTCTTGTAAGCAAAATCAAGAATGTTAACCTTCATCTTATTTTAAAAATCTGATCCGAGCATTTAATTTCAGCATTCGATGATCTGAAGCCTGTCACTCATATTCTTGTGGTTGATGTCGCTTCAAAGAAAGGGATGAAGTTGCTACATGAAGGAATTCGCTACCTGGTAATATTCATGCTGCAGTTTTTTTAATATCTTAGTAGTTTATTTGTATCATTCCTCCTGGGTGCTGTGTTTAGGAAATCCCACTTTATGCCCTTTAACATACTCCACTTTAGAGTTTTCCTCATCTTCTTCGTAACAATGCTTGCATTATCTTTCAGATTGGTGGCTCCAAACATGCTCGAATGGGCGTGTTGTTTAATGCTAATGATGATGCAACTTTACCAAGTCTCCTTTTCATGAAAGTCTTCGAGATCACTGCATCCTCATATGGGTCGGTCATGTTTCTCAATCTTTAAGCTATCCCCTCCACCCTCCCCAATGCCCTGTTTCTTATAATCTTTCTTATTTGCCTTGCAGCCATAAAAAAGGAGTGCTACAGTTTGTTGATCAACTCTGTTCATTCTATGAAAAGGAATATTTGTCGTCTTCTGGAGTTACTGAAAGCTCTCAGGCACTCATTGATAAGGCGTTACAGTTAGCAGATGCTAATGGATTGCCATCCAAGGGCTATGAATCTGCCTGCTCAGGGTTTTCTGCTGAAATGTTTAAGGGTTACTTAAATAAGGTTTGCTCCGGTTTCTTCTTGTCAAGTAGTTATGAGTTGAGTATTGAGTTAACTCTATTTTTGATTTGTGGTATAACTAAGCCGGTTCTTTTCCTGGGTCCGAATGATTACCATCATCATTTCAATCACTCTAGATGGTTTGTTGTCTCCACCTACTTGGTTTTCCCATTTGGTCTCGTCTTATTTGTCACTTGTAGACATAGGCTTACTTCAAAGGTTGTGCCTGGTAAAATTATGTGCTGATGATTGAATTTGTATGCATGCCTAATTTGTGAATGGCTACTTGAGCATCAGGATCTACCGTACAATCCACATTCCTGTGGATGAATTAGTAAGATATGATAGGACAATCAAGCCATCAAATCATTACCTAGCAGTTGGAAGAACATTTTGGGCTCTTGAAATTTAAATAGCTCCATTAAAATTATAAAAGCATTAGGCAATTGTATGAAAAATGATGCTGTTACATTCTATACGTACCTAACATACATATATGGATTCCTTAATAATTGTGGATGTGTGATGTGCCTAATGCACACACTTGACATTTTGCTCAACGAATGTGCAGGTGACTCAGTTCTTGTTTAGGACTCTCGGTCTTGAATTTGGGGTCAACGCTGTTATTACCAATGGCAGAGTGAGCATCTTTTCACCCTTTTAGTTTATATTGCAGACTTTGGATCAGCCTGTACTGATGTAATAATATTTTCATTAGTCTGCATATAGCTGCAATAGTCTGTTAAGTAAGAAGTGATAGAAGACTCTATAAGATGTGAGGAATCATTGGGGTGGGTGGATTTCAACTCGTAAAGAATCCAAAATCTTCCTTCTATCTAACACTGTTAGAGGTTGGAGTATCATGCTGTTGTATGGAATTTTCTTGCTTTAGTATTCCTCGTCTCATCGTGCCTCTTTGATTTATAAATAAAATCTTCTTGTTTCTTGTTAAAAAGAATATTGGTCTATGCATTTGAGTTTCATAATACATTGGCTTTACCACCTTTCCCAGCTAAGTTTTTCATTCCTTTTCTTTGTCTTTCCATTTTGCAATTAATATATAAAAAAAAATCTTCTACTCATTTAGGCCCTTATATATTCCACGGTGTTCCACAGGTGGTCCGACTCTTTGATGGTAGTACATTCTTGAGCCATGATTTGCATCTTCTCGAATCATTAGAGTTCAAGCAACGAATCAAACATATTGCTGAAATTATTGAAGAGATAAAGTGGGAGGATATTGATCCTGATGTCTTGACAAGGTATGTCAATATAGTTCTGGGCTCACATCTTATACAAAACACTTAAATCCCTTTATAATCTGGTTCTTGAAACTTCTTTGTATGGATTCTGCAAATCCTTGCTCTTAATACATTATCTTATATCCTGGTGTGTGGCATTATCTTGGTTTGAAGAACCTAAGTAGCACATGCTGTATCGTAAGAAGCTGAGTTATTTGTAGCAGACTTAGTAGCATACTTGATCTTGGTAATTTATATTATGATGATACCTAGGCTCAAAATACTGGCTTATCATTCTTTCAAGTGTAATACTTTTGCTTCTGTTTTGGAGTGGAAACATCACTTATAAGCTATGGCTATTTGCCCTAGAAATCAACATCTTTGCATTTGAAAGTTGTTTAAGGCAAGGCCTCCTTTAGGTCTAGATACAGTGTGATATTTCAAAGTAGATGGTCAGCTAAAAATCAGAGTCAAGGTCTATACTTTTTATATCAATCAATTCAATCATCTATAAAATGACTCAGTTTAGAAATCATATGAAGGTCCTGACTAGAAGGCCTCTGGAGCTTATATTGCCAGAAACCTACAAACACAGAATCAGATAATAATCTGGTAAAGCATAAAGCACAAGCTAGGTGAATATGACTTGGACAACAGACAACCATGATTGGTTGTGGACTGGGGTAGGCTTCCTTGCATTGTTAATGATGATTAATCCCCTAATTAGACACTCTGCAATCTGCATCTTCCCATTTTGTGGCCACTATGGTAGTCTTTCTTGTTAAGCATTCTTTCTCCCCCTTATGTTTCGCTATTTCCTTCCCCTTCTGCGTGCTGCATAAAATTTTCTGTTACTGTTCAATCCATACTGCCTACATTCTCATAATTAGTCCTATCAAGAGAAGAATATCTCAGATGCTGCAGGCTCTGCCAGCTCCTGATTTCAGCATATTTCTCCGTTCATATTGATCTCTCCGCTAACAAGATATTCTAATTTTTCTCTTTGCAGCAAATTCATCAGTGACATTGTTATGGCCATCTCATCCTCAACTTCTACAAGGGATCGAAGCTCTGAAAGTGCTCGTTTTGAAATATTAAATGCTGATTACAGGTACTGTCTGCCTGTTTGCGAGAATTATTTTATTGTGGAGGTGGGGAGAGGGATGATTTGTTTGGTTTCATTCCTTGAAACTCATTTTTGTCATGTCCTTATAGATGCAAAGTTATTCCTATAATGAGATCATGTTACCATTATGCAACTAAACTTTTTACTGTTCAGTTCAATAGCTTTTAGGTCAATTGGATGATTCTGACTTTCCTACCTAAATTGGTGCATGAAGACAAATGGTTGAATTCAATATTCCTTCAGGATCATTCCTTTGCCTAGATATGCATGGTTACGCTGAAACTTCTATGTTTTTAACTCAGCGTATTCACCAAATTCTTCAGTGGTTATTTGATCCTTTTCCCTGGGTACTAAAAGATCAAAAGCCTTGGCACTTTTTGTGTAGACATCCGAACATACTATGTGTAACATGCCAAATATATACACTAGCATATGCTTTCTAATGAATTAAAAACCCTGTATCCTTTTACAAATCATATTTGCACATGATGGTTTTGCAACAATATTCGTATTCCAAGAGAATGTTGTCTGATTTGTTAAATGTAATCTATAATTAAATGAATATATTGATAATTTGCAAGTTCTTTGATACTGATTTACAATATATGAAAATGTATTTTCAGTTAACTATTTCTAGATAAAGCATCCTTTTTTTTATAATTAATCTGTCATGCAACGTGAGTGTTTGTGTGAAGCACTCCGTCTAGTGTAATTCAAACAATAATGAAGTAAACAAAAAGCAATCTAAAAGATTCATGTATTTGATTCTGTTACTGGAAAGCAGTTAGCCCCAAGGATTCATTGACTAAATTCCTATTGTTATAAAACTTTCTACAGCGCTGTTATTTTGGAAAATGAAAATTCAAGCATCCATATCGATGCCGTGATTGATCCCTTGAGTCCTTCTGGCCAAAAGCTTGCAGCTCTTCTCCGGATCCTGTCGAAGTACGTTCAACCAAGCATGAGACTTGTGCTCAATCCAATGGTAAGAGTGTTGAATCCAAGCTGCCTCAGAGTCTGAATAACGGTACTGAAAATTTACATGATCTACAGAGACTGAAACGTGATGTTAATCTGCAATCATGAAGATTATAATATTGAGGTTTAACAACTAACTGACCCATGCATACATCTGGAAACATATTTCGTAGTTTAATCTTATTTTAATCTGGAGCTAATTTGGATGAAGTACTAATGTTTTAAATTGGAAATGGCTATCCCGCATTTGGTCCCTGTTAAAGGCCTAAAATAAAAGAAATTTTACACTTAACCTTAATTATATGACAGTAGTTAACTAGATCGTAGCATCTAGAAATTTCTTTTTGGCCTTCATCAAAGGATAACATGGAAAGGATCGCTATTGTATCACATCTCCTGGATGCTGTTAATTTTTTTTTTCTAAGGCATCCTGACTTGAAACTTAGGCACAGAGAGTTGTTTTTTTTTTTTTTTTTTTTTTTGGTACGAAATTCAAATTTTATAAACATTTCCACAAAAAGGCACAGAGAGTTGTTATTTACTCTATGGTGGTAGTTTTACTGCGTAGTGGAGACTTGGAGTTTCTTTTGATTTTTGCTTATATGTTACGTGCCCTAGTTCTAAAGAACAATCTCTATGTATATACGGCCAAGTATATCACCCTGCCTTAAAAATAGCATCTAAAATTGTTGTTATGTTCTTGGCAGAGTTCTCTAGTGGATCTTCCTTTGAAGAATTACTACAGATATGTAGTGCCAACAATGGTAATCCATTAACACTCTTAGCTCATCAGCCAATTATTTTACATTCTTTGGCTTAAATTCATCTTTCTGTAATTGACTCTTCAGGATGATTTCAGTGCTATTGATCATACGATACGTGGTCCTCGAGCATTTTTTGCTAACATGCCACTATCTAAGACTCTCACCATGAATCTAGATGTTCCTGAACCCTGGCTTGTTCAGCCTGTAGTTGCTGTGTAAGTTTTTTACGGAAAAAAACTTTCACGTGAAAGATTAATGAGGGTCCTCAAATTCAATTGTGAGGTTTTGATAGTTCCCTCAGAATCCAAAGGTAATGAGAGCTATATTTTTTGCAGCCATGATCTTGACAACATATTGCTTGAGAATCTTGGTGACACCAGGACCTTGCAAGCAGTGTATGAACTAGAAGCTCTTGTCCTTACAGGTATTGTTTGCTACAATGTCAAGTTCGATAATCTACAGCTATTGTAAAAGAGCTTCGTGTTGCAAAATTTATTTTGTTACCCTATTAGTATTATATTTATAATCTAAAGGCAATATGCAATATAACGTGCTATATTTAATTATTTATCTATCTATATCTATTATAAATTGCCATCATAAAGAAGTGCATACTTACAAATACTAATGTACCTATAATATCCTTGCTTATATGAATTTCTGAGTATAATTTAGTAATTGAATGAACATAGTATGATTTATTTATCATGATACAAATAAGAAAAGTTTAGCATAAAAAATTCTTCAAAATTTATCTAGTTTTGATTTTTATATATATATATATATATATGGGAGAGTTCTTATGAGAACCATTTTATTCGTGAGAAGTGAGAACCGTGAGAACCTGCTTATTTGGATATGCTTTCATGCTTTTTTATATATGCTACTCCCTCCGTCCCCCATATTAGTGTGCTGAGAGAAACGACACGCAGTTTAAAAAGAAATTGGTGTAAAGTGGAAAAATGTGAAGATAGTGGAATAAGGGACCCACACCATTAAGGTGGAGATAGTGGAATAAGGTGGGCCCAGTTTGGTAAGTATTGAAATATAGCATGAAGTGGAAGGGTAAATATGTCTTTGCTTAGAGAATCTTTCCATATTTGGAATGCACACAAATATAGGGGACGTTCCAAACGGGTAATATGCACACGAATATGGAGACGGAGGGAGTATTATGTTTTTATTTATTTATTTATTTATTTTTATTTTTAATAATGCTTTTTTAGATATAAACTTTTGCTATTGCAAAAAAGCATAAGCATGAAAGCATATCTAAATAAGCAGGTTCTCATGGTTCTCACGAATGGAAAGGGTTCTCATATGATCCAATTCCTATATCATTTATGTGCCCATTGCACATATCATTTAGCTAGTCAGTGAAAGATGCTAATTATGTAATGCAAAACCAGGTCATTGCTCCGAGAAGGACCATGAACCGCCTCGAGGCCTGCAGTTGATTCTTGGAACTAAAAATAATCCACACTTGGTTGATACTCTTGTGATGGCAAATCTTGGTTACTGGCAAATGAAGACTATTCCTGGGGTATGGTATTTACAGCTGGCACCAGGTAGAAGTTCTGAGCTGTATGTTATGAAGGAAGATAGTGAAGGAGCTGAGGATACGACTTTGTTGAAACGAATCACAATAGATGATTTACGTGGTAAATTGGTTCATATGGAAGTGATTAAGAAGAAGGGCATGGAGCGAGAGAAACTCTTGGTGTCAACTGACGATGATAGTGGTTCTAATATTGAGGTAAGAAGCTAAGGATTTTTCGTCCCGTGTTTTACTGTTTTAAATGCTTAAAAAGAATTGTTTTACTTTTAGCATGAGAATGTTATATTAGTTGGGATCTTGTCCAATAAATGTGCAGGGAACTCAGAGCAGCTGGAACTCAAATATCCTCAAATGGGCTTCTGGGTTTATCGGCGGGAAAGACCAGTCAAAGAAGGAGGAGAGCAGTTCCTTGGTAATATTATAGTTTTCCCTTCTCACTTATCACACGCGGAGAAGCTCAATAATAATGGATATTCCTATATGCTTGTGCTCACCCAAACTCACTTTATAATTTGTTGTAGAAGCCAGGAAGTGGTGGTCGCCATGGGAAAAAAATTAATATATTCTCTGTTGCATCTGGGCACCTGTAAGTTCCCTAGTATCCGCAATTCAATAGTTTCCTGAACCCCTTGGTTTGAAATTTATACCATGCATAGTTGCAAATCTGGTTGAAAAAATCAAATAAAATAGGAAAAACAAAAGAAATGGCTTTTAAAGTTGTGCATTGAGTGTTTCTTTCCTTGGCACCAAGTTATAAATTGGTAGGACCGTGGCTGATTTTAAACTCTCTGCATTTGCATTTATTACTTATGGTTTCTTACATCTTTAACTCTGACAATCTACTTTATTGCAGTTATGAACGTTTTCTCAAAATTATGATTTTGAGTGTCCTTAAAAATACACATCGACCAGTCAAGTTTTGGTTTATAAAGAACTATCTTTCTCCTCAATTCAAGGTTTGCCCTTCACTTTGTGAATCAATACCCTTACGCTTTTTTAAATTTATATTGTTTCTCTTTCCTTATCCGGTTTTATCCATTTAACTTTTTCCCCCTCGTTTATAATTTTTGGCAGGATGTGATCCCTCATATGGCACATGAATATGGCTTTGAGTATGAATTGATCACCTATAAGTGGCCTACATGGCTTCACAAACAAAAGGAGAAACAGCGAATAATATGGGCTTATAAAATCCTTTTTCTTGATGTCATTTTTCCACTTGCCCTAGAAAAGGTATTCTGGTTTTGCAATATGATATTTTTGTGTTGCTTAAATGATTAAGCAGGCAATATGATTTATTGTAATGTTATACTTGCAGGTTATATTCGTTGATGCTGATCAGATCGTGAGGACAGACATGGGAGAACTTTATGACATGGATTTAAAAGGACGGCCCCTTGCATATACTCCTTTCTGTGACAATAACAGAGAGATGGATGGTTATCGATTTTGGAAACAAGTAATTCTCCCTCGATTAATTATTTATCGTTTTCTATTTTTCTAGTAGAAGTTGAATATCTTATCCACTGATAGCATCTTTTAATCAATAATTAGGTAAAAATTTATTTTCTTATTCCAAAATTATTTAGTTAGCTGGTTGATTTTTCTATTTCTTAAACAGGGATTCTGGAGAGATCATTTGCGTGGAAGACCATATCATATTAGGTGTGTATCTTTTCATTTCTTTTAAAATTGACATATATGTTCATTGTGGAAAAAAAGAGGCTTACATAGGATGCTTCTGTAGTGCTTTATATGTTGTTGATCTGGCCAAATTTCGGGAGACAGCAGCTGGAGATCAATTAAGAGTAGTTTATGAAACCCTAAGCAAAGATCCCAACAGTCTTTCTAATCTTGATCAGGTAAGTGAAAGAGTCTCTTTGGTTGCTTTTTATATCTGTTTTGTTACAAACATCTCGACTCTTTGACTGTATGCGTGTGTTCATGTATTCAAGTGCTTCAGATACCATGACTAAATGCTAGTATTTCCAAAGATGTACTTTTCCCAACATGATATTCAAATCAAGTAAACTTCGGAAAAAAAAATTGTAGCCTGTAGTATAACAGTTGCATATATGCACATATGCCATTCGATTGAATGTTGAAAGATACACGAATTTCCAAGTCTACAAAGATCAATAGCTTGGCACTCATGAGAATGAAGTCCATTGGAGAGGTTTGAGTGGAAGTAAATGAGGATCTAATGATTGAGGTACACCTAATAGAACACTGGAACTGAAGTAGCTCTGTGATTTTTGTTTGTTACCTAGACTACACACTTTCAATAAGATTCATTACTGGCTGCAATATTGTTAATTGCTTCTGCTTGAATTTAGTCTACAGTCGAGAGAGAGAGAGAGAGAGAGAGAGGGAAGAGAGAGGTTCCAAATTTGTGATATTTACTATGAAAATTGATGTGTCTTAGGATCTTCCAAACTATGCTCAGCACATGGTGCCTATCTTTTCCCTGCCACAAGAATGGCTATGGTGCGAGTCGTGGTGTGGGAATTCCACGAAATCTAAGGCAAAAACCATAGATCTTTGCAACAATCCCATGACTAAGGAGCCCAAGCTTCAGGTTTTTTCCCAATTCTACATAAAACACTTCTCTGTGATTATCTTGTCTCTCATCTTCTTTCTGTTCTCTGCTTTCTTGTAGGGAGCCAGAAGAATAGTTGCAGAGTGGCCGGATCTTGATCTAGAAGCTAGGCGCTTCACAGCAAAATTTCTGGGTGAGGATATCGAAACCCAAGAACAAGCACCGCCACCCCCCCAAATACAGAAAACGAATGATAATTCAGCTGAAGAAGACACAGAATCAAAAGCAGAACTGTGAAAGCAAAGGCAAATGCACGAAGAAAATGTTTTGCTGGTGAAAATCAAGACTAGACTATAAATAGGGAGAATCAATTTTCAGAGGAAATGCTTGAAACAGTGATAGAACAGTGAGATATTTATAGGAAGCAGAGCTTGCTAATATGTAACTCTTCTCCCCTTTTGTAGGAAAGGAAAGATGTTAATATTATTATAGTTCCCATGCTATGGGACACTGAATTTTGTCTGAAATATAAGATTTTAGTTACAAACCTGAATAATTTCTTAACCTGAATTGTGTCTCAGAGTATAAATCTTGTATTCTTTACATCCGATGCAGTTGCTAGAGCTCGAACATTCTTTGACGTTGGCAGCCAATATCAACGGAGTCCAATGGCTAAACAATCAGCATCACCAATAATCTTTACACGAACACAAACCACGATGGAAGTGGTGGAAGCGGTTTCTATCACGCACAACAATTTCTTCATCTATGGTGCTGGTGACGAACTTCATAAACTCGTGACAGTCTCCACAGATGCGGAGATTCTTGAAAATTCTGATCTTTCCAGAATTGGTCTTGTTTATGAGAGCAAATCCTAAAGCCAACCTCTCACTGTGATGCAACAGACTATCTGTCCTTTCCTTCCCTGAAACATTATGAAGCGCATACTTTTCATCGGGCGCGTACCCTGCCTCGGTAACTCTGTGTCTCAACTCCTCCAACTTCTTATGAATCATCGATACTTTTGGATGGGACGCATCCTGAGATAAGAAGACGTGAACTTGAGCTTCAACCTCGACCCAGCTACACCCGGGTTCCTTCTTTATGCCTTCACTGGACATGGATGCTCGAACCCTAGAGGCATCGTCCCACCTCCCTTTGGTGGCGTAGAGATTCGACAGCAAAATGTAGTTTGAATCTGTTTTAGGGTCAATCTGGAAAAGTTTCTCAGCAGCTTTTTCACCCAATTCCACATTTCCATGGATTCGACATGCACCTAGTACATTCTCCCATATTAAAGCAGTTGGAGCTAGCTCCATGTTTTCGATAAGGCGTTCAACTTCATCAAATTTACCAGCTCGACCAAACATATCAACCAAGCAAGCGTAGTGCTCGATACTGGGAGTAATTCCGTAGGATTCACTCATTGAGTAGAAATACTTTTTGCCTTCTTCAACTAGTCCCATGTGGCTGCACGCAGAAAGGATACCTAGAAATGTAACTTCATCGGGCGACAGTCTCTCGTCTATCATTTTACTAAACGCTCGAAGAGCCTTGTCATCCTCTCCATGCTGAGAATACCCGCTTATCATCGTGTTCCACATAACAGTGTCGCGTGATTTCACATCATTGAACATGATTTCAGCATCATCGATGAATCCACATTTCCCGTACATGTCAACCAGTGCACTAGATACGAAGATGTCAATCGAGAGCCCTGCCTTGATTGCCAATGAATGCAACTGTCTTCCATTCTCAAGGCTGGCAATCCCAGAGCAAGCCCTCAAACAGCTAGCCACGGTGAACTCGTTAGGAGCAACACCTTCTCTTCGCATCTCGTTGAAGCAACGAGATGCCTTTTCTCCTTGATTAGTCTGTGAGAAACCTGAAATGATAACAGTCCAAGTGAAGACATCTTTCTCTTTTAACCTATTGAATACGGCTTCCACATCCTCCATGCATCCACACTTGGAATACATGTCGATCAGAGCAGTCCCAACATAACCATTACTGTCGAACTTATCTTTTACTACGCGAGCATGAACTTGTCGCCCGAATCCAACATTCGAGAGGCTAGAACACGACCTTAATATGCTAACGTAAGTATACATATTGGGCCTAAAACCATCAATAAGCATCCGTTTGAAAACCACGTTTCCTTCATCAGAAGTTTCGTCATCATGGAATCCAGATAAAAGGGAGTTCCAAGTAATGACATCCCGATTGGTCATCCTATCAAAGATTCGGTACCCTTCTGATACTGATCCGAGTTTCATGTACATGGAGATTAATGCATTGCCTAACAAATCATCACAATCGAGACCGAATTTATGAGCACAGGCGTGAATGCTTCGTCCATAAAGCAAGTCACCCATATCAGTGGCAGCACTAGCAATGCTGGAGAGAGTAAACTGATTAGGCCTCATACCAGAATGCCTCATCACTTGGAACAATTTTGCTGCTTCTTCCTTTAGACCTTCATGATCAAGTACACTGATAATCGAGCTCCACGCGACTATATCAGGATTACTAATCTTCTTGAACACTTTTAGAGCATCATCAGCCACTCCACATTTCGAGTACATATTAACGAGGCTAGATGTCACAAAATCATCAACTTTACACCCGATTTTGATCACCATTGAATGGATCGCTCGACCAGCTATAAGATTACCAGAGCTAGCTATTCCCTTCAAAACAATAGACAACGTAAACTTACTAAACCTCATTTCTGGCTCCGTCATTGCAAGATACAATCGTAAAACTGCCTCTCCGTTTCCCACCTGTGCATAGCCATTAAGCAAGGCATTCCACAAGAAAGCATTTTTCTCTGGCATCATACTGAAGACATCACCAGCATACTCCATCTCACCGCATTTCGAGTAAATGTCAATCAAAGAAGAACCAATGTATACATCCGAAAGAACGCCAATCTTAACCACCTCTGCATGAACTTGCTTTCCAAAATCTAAATCCGACGTCAGTGAACAACCCTTCAACACAGAGGCCAAAGTGAACTCATTTGGCCTCACATCCTCCCTCCTCATTTCACAGAACAACTCAAGACTCTCTCTCCTTGCCCTTGAGCTACAAAACCAGATATCAGAGCAGTCCACGACACCACATCTTTCATCGGCATTTGCTCAAACACGCGGAACGAAAACTCCAAGGCCCTACATTTTGCATAAAAGTTAATCAAAGAAACCCACAGGTGCTCATCAGGCTCAGTCCCATTTCGAATAATACAGCCATGGATCGCTCTACCTTCTCTACAACACATTCCAGTAGCACAATCTCTCAGCATTTCCGAATACCATTTGAGCTCACTATTCATGTTTAGGCTCGACGAGCCACCCCTATCAATTGAGACCTCCAAACAAGAAGTGTTTGACGCTTTTAGCTCAAACCAAGATCGTAATTTTTTCGATTTTCTTGCACGATAAAACTCCCAATTCGGATTTCTCGCAGTTCTTGCAGCAGAAATAGAGATAAAACCGCGGGAACCGACCGAATTTTGGAGATGATTTTTTTTGGGACAAAAGGTCGAACACCTGGTGGGAACTTCATGGACTGCGGTTTGAGGTGGACTGTGCATTCGTGTAGAAGACATATCACGTCCCATTTGGTTAATTTCGTGAAAACAAGAAGCTTTGAGTCACGGCAGCCGTGATTATTGGTCGGTGACTTCCTGAAAGCCTCCGGCGCAAAAAAAAAGAAAAAAGAATAGAAACTGTTTAATGATAATATTTAAAATTTTATTTCGTTAGGGAAAGAAAAGGATTCTCTCTTAATAAAGTTTCTGCTTTATTTAGTTCCTCTTTCTAGTGACTAAGTGAAGATTAGCTAACAACTAGTACTAATTATGAAAAATAAACCAAGTGGCGGATGTAGGATTTTGATCAAGGGGTGTCAAAATTGTAACAAAATATATCATTCTTATAAATCATGAAAATTTAATTTACAACATGCCGTGTCGATTGACCATATTCTGAAACTATGAATAATAGCTCCATTAGATAAACGATTAAATATATCTTTCTCAATAGACCAATAAATTATCATTGATTCATTCATTACACATTTGGTTGTGACGCTAATTCTTCACAGTCTTCATAATCGAGAATACTCTTTTTGCAAAAGTCATCGCAATTAGTAATACTCAAAATATATTTATACATAAAAATAGTAACTAGTAAAATATGTATTAAATCTCAAAATTTAAGGGGTGTCAATTGACACCCTTGGCCTAAGGTGGCTCCGCCACTGAATAAACCCCTGATATTAGTATTATTAATTACAAATAGCAAATTATAAAATTACAAATCGTATTAATACATTAGATATTAGTATTATTAATTATCCTAAGATTATGAACTAAAAGGGATATTAATAAACTTTAATTCTGGAAATATCAGTCCTAACAAAAATGTTTTAACTAAAACCTGAAACTATATAATTTTACTTATGAATAACCAATTATTTTAAAAAATAATTCAATAAATAGGAAAAACAAAAAAAATATGAAAAGGAAAAAACAAAACTTCCAAGTTCGAACTTCATATAAATGCAGATAAAATGATTAAGTAAAAGGTAAAAGCATAAAAAATTCCAAAAAAAAATGTAAAATGTTTTAAAACGATGTGTTTAATGCACATCATTATATACTGTGGGGATATGTTCTATGTAGGCATATTTTCAGTTTATTTTTATATAAAAACTTTGTTTATTTGGAAACAATAAAGTTACAAAACATAAATAAATAAATAATAAAGTTTATGTTGTAAATATATTATTTATGGACATTACTGGTTTTCTCTATTGTACATATATATCTTATCTAACCCTATTTGTAACACACAATATTGAATCAATGAGAAACCCTATTCCAATTCTCTATTCTCTGTGGCGCTGTCTTTTCTTCTTCTCCCTTTCTTATGTTGTTCTTCTTCAATGCTCTACAATAATTTACTTTACAACCGTTATCAGCACACGTCTCTAACCAATTGAACGGATCTTGAAGCATAATAGTCTCCAATCAATCGAGTATTTTTGGAGGTATGTCAATGGATGAATTGTGTCTACCTTGCTAGGTAATATCATAAGTATTTAATTAAATTGGTATGTTTGATATGAATTATGTGATCAACTTGAATCAGGTTTCGTAGAATCTTTTGCTCTGAAATTGTTATTTTATGTGCGAAGCAATTGCTTGTATTCTTTGAGATATATGTATATATATATTTTGTGATTCTTGCTCGTTTCATTTGGGGTGTAAAAGGAGTAATCAAATTTATCGGAAATAAGAGAAATTAGGTAGCTTACATTTGTCGTAATTATTCATCAGATCTGTTTTTTTTTTCTTTGAATTCATGTGGTGATACTCATATAACTGAAAGGATTTGTTTGAGTTCTAAGATGATATTGCTGAACACGTTATTAGAACATATAGTTGCTGACACATTAAAACTTTTGCTTTGAACACTTTGCTGACTATTAAGTTTGTAATGCTCTCAGCCTCACCCCTTCTACTAATCATCTTACCTATACGCCATCCAATTATAAAAGTTCAATAGATATGAAATAGGGTTATTATTTGGATGTCTGTTCTCCATTATTATTTGCAATGTCGTATTTATATTGCTGTATTAAGTTGGAAGTTTGCACAATTTATATTTTTTGTTGAGGAAATGCATGTTTTTGCCCTATAAGTGTTTAACAAATCAATATTTGCCCACAACATAAAATCACTCAAATTTTGCCCAATTTTTACCTTTTGTGACTAAGATGCCCTTATGCCTTAAATTTTGAATTCATATATCAATCATTTTTTCATCCCCCATTCTTCTCTTCTCTTCTCCTCTCTTTTATGTCTTCTCTTCTCTTCATCCTATCTCTGAATCATACAAAACATCAACCTTCAAGCTAGGGTTATTTCTTCATCTCTCTCGCTGCTACTTGTTCTACGAGCTAAACACTTACATCGGCGGCGAAGACGCCGGTGGATAGTGTTGCTGTAAACGTCGAAGTTCGGCGGCCAGGTGTAGGCGTCGATGCTTCGTCAAGCTGCGCGGCTCTCCGGCGACGTTCGGCCTTCAAGCATTGCTGGATTGAAGTCGCATACTCGTTGCAGAAGTGAGGTCGCAGTTCATTATATTGAGATGGCAGATATTTTGATGATCATCTTTCTTTTTTCTTGTAGGAGGGTTTGTGTATTGTGTTTTTTGCTCATGTGCCTTTTTTAAGTTTTTAAACCCTAATTATGATATGAACTTCGATCATTACTCTCTGTTTTGAAGCTGAGAAATATTTTGTTTCTGTTTGGTCATTTTGCTATTCATTTTTCGTGCTAAATTCGAAAACTCACGTTTTGAATCACAGCAATAAATGTGTCATTACTGTTCATTTGATTAGTGTTATTTATTCTTTTTAAATTATGATAAGAATTGGTTTGTTGTTGTTCTTACCACATTTGTAATACATTTGATAAGAAACTGCAGTAATTCTTATCAAATATCAACCTTAATATACATATTTCTAACAACCCCTTTTTGCATGTTATGTTTTCATGCAGTTCTTAACAATATGATAAGAATTTGTTCCTTTTTTCTTACCACATTTATAATCGATGTGATAAGAAACGAAAGTAATTCTTATCTAATATACTTATTTCTAACAACTCATTTTTGCATGTTTTGTTTTCAGGCAGTTGTTAACAATATCTTATGTTGCAATGGTAATTGACACATCCAGTGAAAGTTCATCTCGTTGGATTATTGCTGGTATTTCTCAACAAGCTTTGATAGACGCAGATGATTTTCATATTCAAACCGAACCAATCGCGAGGGGCCAGGTTGTTTGCGGTTCCGTCTTTCGTAGTAAGGATAACATGCTTTCAGCAATTCATTCATACCATTTGAAGAATTCTGTGGAGTTTCAAACTGTAAAATCTGATCCAAAACGATACCACATCATTTGCAAGTTTGACACGACATGCGGGTTTTTATTGCGAAGCTTAGCTTTGGGTAATGCATGGAAAATTAAAACTTTGGTTCCACACTCATGTGCGAAGGACATCAGGTCATGCGCCGATCCTAAGGTGTCTGCACGAGCTATAGCTGCGTTTGTTGGCCCTCATATGTCTTGCGATGGATTTGTTCTCAGGCCATGCGACATCCAAGGCCAAGTTCTTAGGGAGTTTGGCATTAGATTGAGCTACCCATCTGCATTATCTGGGCGGAACCGTGCTTTAAAAGCTATATATGGAGATGAAGAGAAGTCTTTTCAGGTAATAAGTATGTAATACATTATAAGAAACTCATCTTTCATGGTAAGAATGTTTAATGCTATTCTATATTTATCATTAGAAATATTTAACTCCTTACCAGGTGATAATATTTTTCCATGATGTTGTAAGATTTTATTGTTTTTCTTACTCACCCGACCTTTCGATTCTAACCATTAATTTTTTGCTTCCCCAAGGCAATTGCAAAGTATCTCTACATGCTTCAAAAATTAAACCCCGGTTCTGAGGTAGATTTATTGACTGGTGATGATTCAAAATTCAAGTATTGTTTCTTTGCTCTGTCCGCTTCCATAAGAGCTTTCAGTGCGTGTCGGCCCGTTATTATCATTGATGCCACCCATCTAAATGGAAAGTACAAAGGTGTTATGTTCCTTGCATCTACTAAGGATGGGAATGAGCAGATTGTGCCATTGGCTTTCGGCATTGGTGATAAAGAAAAAGACGAATCGTGGACATGGTTCCTTGAACATGTTCGGAAGAGCTTCGGAACCCCGGAGAATTTGTTGATTGTGTCTGATCAACATTGCAGCATAAAAAATGCTGTGGAACTTGTGTATCAAGGTAAGAAAGTTTCATATTTTCTGACAAAATGATGTATCTAAGATAGTTAGAATTTGTGTTTCAAAGTAAGATTTTAGCCCCTCTGCCATAACTTTCTTACATACAGTCTTTTTTTTCTTACCTTTTTATAGGTTCAGCTCATGGTTTTTTGTACATATCACATTCAAACTAATTTGCGTAATTCCCGGGAGATTATTATAGAAACATTTCAGGCTGCCGCTAATGCTTTCAAGGAACATGATTACGAAGAGCACATGAATAATTTGCTCGTCGATGCTCCCTTGGTTCATGCAAAACTTATTGGCATTGGGCCCGAGCGTTGGGCAATTTGCAAATGTCCGGTCCGGAGGTTTGCTTTTCGAACATCAAACGCTGTGGAAGTGCTAAACGCACGCCTAAAATAGGGTAGGCAATTGCCAGTAACTTCATTACTTGAGTACGCACGTAACCTGGTGCAATCTTGGTTTTATAAGCGTCGGACCATAGCCGATGAAAGCAGCAACGAGGTGACGGAATGGGCCGAAAAAAGATTGGGATTTTCTACCGAAAAAGCTATGTCATACAACGTTCTCCCAATATCTGATTCGAAGTTCAATATTATCTCAGGCGTGATGAGTAACATTGTTGATCTTAGACTGAGGGAATGTTTGTGTAAAGTCTTCCAAATGTTCTTGATCCCATGCTCTCATGCGATAGCAGCCATGAGGTAATAAATGTTGTCGATTTCATTAGAATTTTCTTTTTATTTCTTACCACTTTTGAATAAACCTCCAACTTTTAGTTAGAATTTGAGTATTTCTAACCACATGTTTAGAAATAAACATTGTTTCTAACCATCTTTTAGTTAAAATTTTGATTATTTCTAACCATATGGTTAGAAGTAAACATTTTTTCTAACCATCTTGCCATAAGTTTAAAAAGTAATCTCCCATCCCATACATTCATGCGTACTACTCGACGGATAAGTGGCGTCAGGTATACGCGTCAGAGGTCATGCCCGTCCCAGACCCTAGTGATTGGCGCGTACCAAACGACATTGAATCAAGGGTTGTTGGCACTCCACCTAATCCTAGGCAGGCCGGACATTCGAAGAAAAATAGGTATCCTTCTGGAGTTCCAAACAACAAAGACCCTAGGAATAAGAATGAATGTCCCCCACAAGCATTGGAAATGGAAGAAGGTGCGGCAGCTGTTGTCGAAAAAGGAGGAGGCCATGCATGTTCTCCTTGCCATAAATCTGGTCATTATTCTACCACTTGCACCGAATTTATCGAGGTTCTACCTGTGGATGCTGCATAAGAAGTTGTTGATGGCACCAACACACGAGGCGTGAAGCGCCCTCACAATCCGAAAAAATGTGGTATTTGTGGTGTTGTTGGCCACACTCGGAAGAAGTGTCAAGATCCCAGCAGGTTTTTTTAAGTTTCTAAGACCGATGTCAGTTCTTAGCACACTTCTAATTATGTTTGTGCTCAGCCCCTGTCATAGGCAAACCCATTTTTTGCTGGTTTTCAGGCCAAATTATAATTTTTGTTGTTGATTGTAAGATTTTTTTCTAATTCTGACTACTGCAGTCTGAATGAAATAGCTTACGGTAGTAAGAAACTTGCAATTTTCTTACATCTTTGTTGTAAGAATTAACGCATTATCTTATGACTTTTTGTTACATAAATTTTTTGGTTGTCAGAATTTTTTAGTTTCTTATACAGGTATTGACACATTTATTGCGGTGACACATTTATTGGCCTTCAAGCATTGCTGGATTGAAGTCGCATACTCGTTGTCAGAAAGTTATAAATTCTTATACCCTTTTACTTATTTCTAACGACTTGTTCAATAAATTCTTATAAAAAAAGTATAAATTTGCCCCAAAAAATTGACGACGGTTTGAATTACCATTGTAAGAAATTCATTACATATGTGCCAAAAGAAAGCCGATTATGTTTAGAATTTCCAAAAAAAAGTGGGTGCCTTGTTCCATTTCCATAGTACCCACTTCCCAAAAAATAGTTGTTTTTTGTACGTGCGTGTTCACCCTCCCCCCCCCCAAGATACCATTACTTACAAAAAGCAAATTTATTTTAAGACTATTACATGCTCCCCCTAGATTGAACAGTATTGAAGTGTCATCCCCAACATTGCAATCTGTGCTGTGAGCATAGATAGTCATCGCCACATGGCGACGGTATTTCATCACCTTGTCTGCGTTCTCCAAACCCCTCAGTAGCTGTACGTTTGAGATTATCCATTCCACTTGCCTTATGCAATATAGTGTAGCGTCTGTGGCTTTGTTTTCCCTGAAGGCCTCTCTACCTGTTGCAAGTTATCATTGTAAGAATCTATTTAGTTCCAAGGCGATAGTTGATAAGAAATTAAGAAATCATGAGCAATTTCTTACCTTTCAAAGCCCCAAACTTAAAACCAAACTGAGCCTTCTTGGGGCGGCTGATGTGGTGTTCTTTGTAGTACTCAATGGCTTTAAGGATTTTAGACATCAGGCGTAGTAATGGTATGAACACGCATTTTTTCATATATTTATCCACATCCCCGAATGCATGCCCCTTGGCGTCGTGTAGAATTACATTATGTGCCTGAAATCGATTTCAGCCACTGTCCACCCTCCTTGTCTGCTGAAGCTCACCGCTACAATCTATCATAACATTGTTTTAAATAGTAAGAATTCTGTCAAAATGGTAAGAACAATACAGTTTTCATGTTATGTAACTGTAAGAATTTCCTTTAAGATTATAAGAAATGTGTTTCATTACCATGTCGTATTCAAGTCAACCCTTCACGCAATCTCCCTACTTTGGCAGAGCCCGTTCGGCATACATCATCAACCTCTCCATGTCATGATCAGAAACTTCCTCCAATCCACGTTTTGAAAACGCGCGGAAGTCATACAATCCAGATCCATTCTTCTCCTCTTCATGCATTTTATCAAAAATTGCTTCGATATCATTCTGGTAAGAATGAAACATTTTTTCATAAGAATTTTATATCATCGTGAGAAATGTTATATTTTTATCACAATATAAAGGCTTTCTTACCATGAAGTTGCAAGACAGGTAAGAAAGTAACATTATTTTGATAAGATTTTCAAATGAACATAAGAAATGTGAAATCATAGTTAGAATTTAGAAACTTTCTTACCATGAAGATGCAAGGCAAGTAAGAAAGAATTTTTTTTTGATAAGAATTGCACACTAACGTAAGAAATACAAAATCATAGTTAGAATATGGTATTTTTCTTACCATGAATATGCAAGGCATAATGCCTATTTTGGGGTTTACGTCATATAGTCCAGCCATATCGGGCCTCGATGCCAATATTGCAAGATACGCATCCACATGGTCATCACTCAACTCACTTCCCTCACCCAGAATTTCATTGAAGAATTCCTTGTAGACGTTAAAAAACAACCCCACATTCCTCCTATCCGATAAACATAAAACCTAAAGGTTACTTTTGTAATTCAAGCTAAAACAAAACTCGTATACCAGTTTTACCATAACTTACATCTCATCTTCGCCTTCCATGAACGTGTAAAATCTTTGTGGGCCGGGATGAATGTCGTCTCTTAGGTACGGTGAACGGCAAGCCCTAGAGGGATATATGATCCTGACTGGCCGAACGTTCATTGCAACGACTAGGGCTCGCTGCTCGGGGGTAACCTCTTCCGCTCTAGCCAGCGCGTCGAGCTCCTACTCGATTTGAGTGTCGGTGATAATATAGTCCTACGCAGCAATTTTAACATGGTGTGATAAGAATGACATGCAATCTTATAAATGTTTTTAACATTCTTACTAATGTATTGTAAGAATGACACATTTCTAGATGATGACATTGTAAGAATTTTAATAAATTCTTACAATGTCATGATCAGAATATCGACTTTATTTCAAACCAAGGGCTTTACTAGCTTCCATATTTGATTTTTAAAATTCATTTCTTTGCCATTTATTTTTATTTTTTCAGATGTATTATTTCAATTGCATTCGTCAGTGCGAATGGCAAGAAGTATTTACTTCGCACCAAAAGCGCACCTCATACAAACGATGGGTTGCGGTAAGAATTATGCGCGAATATTTTTCACTTCGCACACAACCTTACCACCGTCACAAGGTACGAAGAAATATTTCTTGCACCATTTCGCACTTCGAATAAATTCCGCAACATCAACATTACATACCGAAAAAATAATCTAGTCCCAAACTCGGGATCCATACAATATCATAAATTAAAAAAAAACTGTAAAGTTGTTCTTGACATAATTTTTAAAACTTGGAAAAAGTTTTACGCCACACACGCGATCCCATATTTTTTATACCTGCTCCTCATCCTGGCCCCCGCCCTCCTGGGTCTCGGTCTCCATTGCTTCAGCAGCCCCACTGTTTGCCCCCCCCTGTGCAGCCACGACTATGCCCGTCTCCATTGCCACAAAGCGATCTACCCCAACCGGCTCATTCAAAACCGATTCAGCCATCACTGTAGCTGTGTCGATCTCAGTTGCTGCCTCTGCAATATCTGCCAATGTCACACCCGCAGCAGCAGCCCCGGTGTTAGTATCTGGCTGTTCAACTTCTTTGCTTGTTCCAGCGCACGGCTTCAAGGGTGGAGAATCAAATGATGGCAAAACATCATCCTCATTGTGCAGGTAGTCGGGGCCACATCCGAGGAGTTTGTTGCCGACCTTCTCGGCAACAGCATCGATGACTTTTGTGTGGTATTGTTGCAGGAGCTCCTTCATCTTCGTTATTGTTTTGTTGAAAACCTTCTCTGCAACAGCCTCAGCTATGCTGTCAATCTGCGCATTGGTCAAGGGCGCAACAACAGCCGCATTGGGAGGATGGACGTTGGCTTCTTCGGCGTATTCGTCATCGTCGTCCTTGGCTTTCTTATTCTCTTTGATTTGGGATTGTACGTGAAGGCAAAAGGCCGCGGGGCTGGGTCATCAGTCAAGGACTTCCAATAAAACTTTTCTAGTTCTTTTTTGTAAGGCATCAGCTGGGGCAACACGGCCTACAAAATTTTGAGAGAACATTAGAATCTATTTCAATTAACATCAGAATTTTATATAGTAGTTATAAGAAATTAACAGTTTCTTACAAACAAATTCATTTTCGTCAGAAATTTTATGTTTTCTTACCTTGAATCAGATCAGCAATATATAAATTCTAACCACAAACCCAAAAAAACTTATAATTTTTCTTGTGTTCCTATAAACAAGTCTAGGAAGGTTAGAAATAAGCAATTTTCTAATCTTCAGCAAATGTCATGTCCTGTACTTTCTTACCAGTTAAGCACTTGATCATTTTTTTTTTCATGACCAAATGATAACAAATCACATGTCCGAAATAATATTAGGAAGATAAGAAATAAACAATTTCTGATCATGAGCTAAGTTTTTATGTCATGCAATTTGCCAGATTATAAGATTTATTTCTTCTCTAAATAAGAAATGTTTTTTCTTACTTTTGACTAGCAATTGCAGAAGATTCTAATCTTCTTATTTTTTGCGTACCTTCTCAATTTCATCAGTGGTGGGGTACCCTCCTTTCTTGTAAGTGTACCTCATGAAACGTGGCTCATTCCTATCCCCACTTCGATGGCCGACTTTCACTCCAAAACCTGGGACTGCCTCGAATATCCATGCCTATATTAAAATAAATAAATCAAAAAAATAGACATCATCAAGTAATGTTAAATAATTCATTTTTAATAGTAAGTCAGGTATCTAATTAGCTTACGGAGAAGGCTATGGTGTTCCCATTCAGGCTGTAGCTCAGGTGTCGTCCTTTCATCGCCTTCTTCACGCCACAAATCTCTTTCATCAGGTATTGGAATGAAATACTACCCCATAGGAAAGCCTCCCATTCCTTTTCATCTTCCAACAGTACCCACATCCAACGAGGGATCTTCTTCTTTTTCCTGTCGTACCCCATTGCAAAACCCAAACACAACAGCAGCTTTGAGAGCTTCACCAGATCATCCCTTGAAGCAGGCACCTTCTTGTTGTTCACTTTGAATTCCTTGTCGATATAAGCATCTCGCACGTCACATGTTGTTGTTTCCTCTCTTGCACCAAATAGTCTTTTGTAAATGGAATTTGGAGGCAGTTCGTGAGCTGCATATGGGTCAAAGCTCGAGGGGCCAAACTTGAGCCCGCTCACAAGTGCGTATTCCTCTCTCGAGAACCTGATGACTGTATCTCCAATTTTGAAGAAGAGTGAAGTGGGGTCGAAGTTTGGTTTTGGGACCACCTGATGGCAAACCATGAAATGCAACATATTGCCGCTCCGGGTGCTGAAGTCGTTGAGACGTGTGAACTCTCCCATTGCGGAATTTCTGACTAAGTCGCCCTTCTCATTCCCTATGTACCTCAGAATTGCATTCATGTCTCCTGCCATGCTTTCGTACCCCCCCCCCGCGGAATCACTTTGTGCTTTTTATCTAGCAAATTCAGCCTTTGATAATCTCATTCAACCTTGCAGACATTATCAGAAATAAGCATAGAATGCAAGGGATGTTAAAAAACCATATGACAAGATGTCAGAATTCACATCTAATTCTAACATATATACACTAAGAAAACAACCATTTCTAACCAACACATAAGTAATAGATGCTCATTGTCAAAAATCCACATGACACAATATCATAATTATATATCTTTTCTAACCATCATGTTGAATTTTATTTCTTTTATAACCAATTAGTCAAAAATTTAGAAGTTTTCTAACCAACTAGTAAGAAATACAGTAATGTATATCCCTTCTAAACAACTGATCAGAAACATTCAAATTGGAAAAATTATGACCAAGATCTACAAATTCTAACCAAACCGCAAATTTGTAATTCAATTTTAAGAATTGTTCCATTTCTAACTTCAATGTCAAAAATCTAACCTGAACACAATATAATTCTAATGAACATGCTTCACTTAATCAGAAATATGTCTTGTTTCTAACCTTCATGTGAGACATTATCAGAAATAAGCATAGAATGCAAGGGATGTTAAAAAATCATTTGACAAGATGTCAGAATTCTCATCTAATTCTAACATATACACACTAAGAAAATAAACCATTTCTAACCAACACATAAGTAATAGATGTTCATTGTCAGAAATCCACATGACACAATATCAGAATTATATATCTTTTCTAACCATCATGTTGAATTTATTTCTTTTCTAACCAATTAGTCAGAAATTTATAAGTTTTTCTAACCAACTAGTAAGAAATAACAGTAATGTATATCCCTTCTAACCAACGGATCAGAAACATACAAATTGGAAAAAGTCTGACCAAGATCTACAAATTCTAACCAAACCGCAAATTTGTAATTCAATTCTAAGAATTGTTCCATTTTTCTAACTTCAATGTCAAAAATCTAACCTAAACACAATATAATTCTAATGAACATGCTTCACTTAATCAGAAATATGGCTTGTTTCTAACCTTCATGTGAGACATTCTAACCAAAAAAACATAAATTTCTAACCAACCCTAATACTTTTGCAGCACAAAATCATCATTTTTTCTACAGTTCATAATCGATTCCAGTAGTCAATTTCTCTCTTCAACCAATACGTAAAAACACCCATACTAAACTCACCCTTCAACATTCAACAATTTTGCCACATGCAACTCCAATTTCTCAAAAAATACAGAATCCAGCTTGAAGGGGATAATCCCTTTTTCCAAAAACCCAGGCTTTCGGTTTTCCCTTCTATTAAAGTTCAAGAAGAAACTCTTTCTCATCCATCAACAGTTAAAAAATGCAACCAAAATCCACATGCAAAACCCTAGATTTCTCACCTCTGCTTGTATGAAGGGATGGCCGCTGGGAGGCGCTTGGACCGGCTCCTCCGTCTGAGCATCGGAGTACGGCGGGTTCTCTTGCGCGTCAGCCCCGTCATCCTTCCTCTTCCTCTTTGAACTTCGCGGCGCCATGGGAGAGAGGAGCGAGTACAATGAAATTGCTCTGTGAAGCGCCGGTCGTCGTCGTCGGCGGGGAGAGGCCAGTGCGCCTGGAAGTTTGGGTCGCCGGTGAGGATTTTCAGAGAGAAGAGATTCGAGGGTTATGAGAAAGTAATGGGTTTGTGTGATTTAATTCTTGCTTGGGTTGGGAACGTGTGAGAGTGGGAGAGAAATTGGGGGGAAATTATTTTGGGAGGAGTTGAGGGTATTTTAGGGCATTTCCCCAAAAAATGGGCATATTTTATGTTTTTTTATATTTTGGGTATATTTTGATTTTTTATGTGCTAAAAGGGCACTTTAATTGTTCACTCTTTTTTGTTTTGGTGCGAGACTTTTGTGATATGCGACTCCATACAGTGTAGTTAAATTAGCGATATGAACAATGTTGATACCTATTCAAATATTAATTCACACAATACACAAAATGAACTTAAAAGTTCAAATAGTTATTGACTGCAAATGAAGTGATTTTATATACTTATTTATATGCACCATAACGAATTGAAGTTCTTCATGAACTAAATAAATTGACTGAAGCTCTCAACTCCTGAAGTGTGGAAATTATTTTGATGCTAAAGATAAAATCCGCGGTAGTAATATCAAATCATTAAATGATATTACTCTAGCAAACCTCCTGAAGAGGATCGTCCTGCAGACGAGAATCCCAGATGATATCACTTCATAAATAAAACCCCATGAAGATGATCGTCCTATAGACGAGAATCCTAGTATATTTGTATAGTAAGTGCACTAAATAATCATAACACTGGGACACTGGGATTACAGAACGACCAGATTAAATTTATTATTGGGAAATGATGGATAAATCTGGTTACTATTGGTTGTGTATTGTCATGAAGACAATTAAGGAGAAACATATAGAAATGTTATAATTGTCGACAATCTTTACCTCAACTATTATCGGTATAAGTTTGATATGATGATCTAGATCCAAGAATAAATATGATATTATTGTGCCAGAAGCACTTGGTGAAAATGAAAGAGGTTGAGGTCGAGCTTCACTCGCTAAATAGACGAAGAGTCTATTATTCCTCTAAAATTTAATGTTCAGAGAATGTTGTCCCAACATGATACAAATGGTTATTTCTAAAGAGGAATCTAATTTAATGAGGTGGTTGAAAAATAAAGCGAGTAGCTCGAGGGTTTTTAGCAGAGAGACCCTCAATTGGATTTGATTCTCCTGTTATGCATTACGTTCCGTTACTTATTATATTTGGCAGTAATTGGTAAATATAGATATCCTATGATTGATCATAACGATCTCATATAAGTCATTTGGGCGCTAATATCTATATATGTCCATGTCTATTGGACTTGAAATTTCTTACATGAAGGAATGTGAAGTCGCAACATGTACTAATATATGCTCATGCGTGTATATCAAAATGCGTTTGAATGTTTTTGATTAATTATATTGATGTTGTATGAATATTTGGTATACACAAAGAATTTGAGAAAGTTAACTCATGCTTAATGACAGAGTTTTTGAAATGAAAGACTTTTGGGTAAGTCTAAATATTATCTCGACCTGCAGTCCGAGTATCTCCCTGAAGGAGCGTTATAACAGTCCGAGTATCTCCTTGAAGGAGTATTGTACCAGTCGTCTGCTTGACGTGAATTCCAAAATATTATATTCGATAAATCGCATCCACGTAGCATCTCGTATCATCACTTGAAGGTATAAGATAACAAAAAAAACTATGAACCAGAAGTTCATTATTTTGAGTACCCGAAGTAGTACTCTATCAGGCCTGATACCATTAATTTTGAATTGCTAGCAAATGAAAAGTTTCTCCTAGAAGGAGATTTACTTATATGACAGTAATCATATTCTTTGTTATCTTCAAGGTATAAGAAACTTTGATCTACTTTTTGAAAGATTTTGAAATTCTCCTAAAATGAGATATTTTAAATGATGTTGAAGATGATCATTATTGAAGGTTGAAGATGATTATGAGATTTTCTTTTTGGAGATATTTTGAATGATGATATCTTGATTATTCGGATGCTTGTTGCTTATACTTTGATCCCTACGATACTTATTTTTGGACTTGGCAAATCGATAAATCCCCCAATATCCTATGAAGGATATATATAAAAATTATCTTGTGTTGCACACATGAGTTCCAGAAGAACTATTGTATATCTAGTGATAATCTTGCATATTTATTCACTAGACCTCCCCACGTCTATGTATGAGAAATATATACATGAATTCGTATTGAAATATATTGAATTGAGAGATTGTTGTTTTGAGGGGGAGCGACATATTTAAATTATTTTGAAGATTAGGTCCTGAAGACTGAAATATATAATCCCGAAGATTAGGCCCCAAAGGTCAAATAGTTGTACTCTTTTTCCCTTACTAAGTTTTTTCCTAATGGGTTTTCTTAGTGAAGGTTTTTAATGAGGCAACTAATGCAACACATGAATAAGTGTATGTTATGTACTCTTTTCCTCTGTCGAATTTTTCCCACAGGATTTTTGAGGAGAGGTTTTTAACGAGGCATGAACATCACGTCGTAATGTCCAAGGGGGAGTGTTGTAAATATATTATTTATGGACATTACTTATTAGTTAGGGTTTTCTCTATTGTATATATATCTCTTATCTAACCCTATTTGTAACACACAATATTGAATTAATGAGAAACCCTATTCCTATTCTCTATTCTCTCTGGCGCTCTCTTTTCTTCTTCTCCCTTTCTTCTATTGTTCTTCTTCAATGCTCTACAATAATTTACTTTACAACAGTTTACCATCATATATGGCTAGTTATTGTTTATGGGATTGTTGTTACTAAACGATTGAGAGATTCTTCTCGAAGTAGTATTCTTCATCTAATTAACAATTCAATCTCAAGGAGAAGTACGTCTTAGCTAGAACCGGCCATAGTTACAGTTCCAAGTCTTCGGAACCGGAATCGGATCGGCAGGGCTGCAGTTCCAGTTCAGGTTCCGATTTCGAATCGGCTAATCGGCTAATTTTTTAATTTATTTTATTAAATTATTCGTATTTAATTTATTTTTTTATCCAATTTTGAAAACATATTAAAACATATTGTAAGAGAATTGTAAAAGAAAGCTTAACATATAATGAGTGAAAAATTAGTTTAATAAATTTTTATTTATAAAATCTAAACTCTTGGAATCACATGTTGTTCACAAAGGCTGAGCCTCATTAGAACTTCATAGGTGAAAATGTTATGGAAAAAAAAATACTAATAAAGAAAAAGAGTACTTGTCTATATTTGATTTTGCGTGCTATACGTTATCGAAGTCCCAATCATTGTCAAAGTCATCAATTTATGGGGAGGTGTCGGTTTTGTTTGTCTCAGTTTCGGTGGTGCATGTTGATCGATTGGATACTCTTGAAAGATCTCATCCCACTTGTTCTCTTGCTCTCGAACTTTAGCTAAAGTGTATTCCTTGAGCAAGACTTCTGCTTCAAGTTTTTCGGGCTCATTATCGATCATCTGCTACTAAATGCTTGCTCGACTGACACCGTTAAGGCAAGAATGACAAAAAATTCTTGCGCCATATGAAGAGGATGAGATATTGTGCAATTCTTTTTTACCACCAAGCCAACAAATCAATCTCATTTGGACATACACTTGTTAGTTTTGTAATTTTGGGTTCATTTAAATACATATAGCAGGTTCATGGTTTTTGTCGTAGCCACCGGAGCCCATTTTAAAAGAAACTCTGAAGTCTTTGGGCTATTTGACTACTACTACTAATTACGAAGTCATAATAAGGCTTAGGTCTAGTGTTACGTTGTGAAGTCCCAATGCGCCCTTCATATGTAGCCACAAAGTCATTAAATAGGTACTTCAAAGCACTATCTAAGTTCAACTTAATAAAATTCATATAAGACAATTTTAATCCCTTGAATCCACATTTTGTCATCATCGTGACACATATTATGTAGCATATTCACATGATACAATATTTTGTTTTCTTCATTTGTACTTACTTCAATTTTGAAGAATAAATTTATAATCATAAGCTAATTAATTTTACAAGCTATACTTTGAAATTTGAATATTAATAAGTTCATATAAAAAAGGTGTAACATATTAGCATAAAAAAAATTAGTATGATATTTGAACATCAAATACAAATCAAATATTAAAACAATTATAATATAAACAATTTATACTTTTTTTTTGGCCGGTTCCTGTGAATTGGAACCGAAACCGGACCGACGGTTTTGATTTAGTTCCAGTTCTGACTGGCGGTTCCAGTTCTTTTAATTTAAGCAGCTTTAGTCTTTGCTCATTTAAATTAATATGGGAAGTACGTCTCAACTCGTTTCTTTCTCCCACAAAATGGTCAATCTTTTTTAACTTAGAATTTATTTTTACCCCGTACATTTAAATTAGATATTAAAAAATGTAGAAAGAGAATGTTTTGAAAGAAATGTAGTATTCATATTTTAAGTAACAGATAAATATTCATCAACTATTACATTGGAAGCTTACACTTATTTATACATGCTAGCAATCAAGCTAAGTAGCTTATACTGCAAGCTAAGAAACAAACTAGTAACAACAGTTGATTGGCTACACTATCTACATTGAGCTTCCTCAAACTCTCATCATCTTCATACAAATTAACTTATATCAACAAAAGACCGCAAGCTTTTGTCATCATCAATTGTAGATTAAATGGCGAGAAGCCTCATCTTAAGCATTTGAGCGTTTCCTATGCACTAAAACTGTGAACATACACATATATTGGAGAAGGTAAGTCAGATAGATTTTATTGTACTTGTATCAAGATTGTAGATAACGAAAAGCGATCCACACCAGTAGTGATAAAGGCCAAAGTCTCCGGGAACCTATCAGCATCCAAGACTTGAAAATCCAGATTTCTCTAATTTACGATCTTTGGTTTCATCTCCCACGAATAATCTCCACAAGGAAAGAAATCATCAAATTAAAGACAAATACCTCTCTTAGTTGAGATATATATGGTGATGGAAGAATAGGGTCTGAAATATATGTCATAATTTCATTTCCATATCCAAACAAAAAAATTCCCTGCCCCATCATGAGCCCAAAGATTAGCTTTAATGTCCTAAATATTTATTTGTACACATTTAGTATTTATTGGATTAAATAAAATATATATATTTTTTATTTACAATTGCAACCACTTTAAGCTTTATGGCAAACGCAACATATGCTACACTAAAAGAACATATTCTTTTCCATCACAAGGTGGAGGCAGATTGAAGCTACGCGGTGTTAAGAGATTCAAAATAAAATGGGGTATCATTTATGGAGAGGTACTATATCACTAAAACCAAACCATCGCAACTAGATGAAATTCTCACTCAGATTTCTCAATTTTGCCATATGTTGCGCTAACGAAAATTGTGGCTTTTCCCTCTCCCAATTCCATGAGAAGAATTCCAGGACGAGGGTGGTGAAAGTGTGAGTCCATTTATTATACACGACTCTTGTTTCAACAAATCGTCGAGGAGGGAATCTATGTTCATTGAGTGTTTCTATTAACACATCCGAAAAACAAGTTAGGTTGAGTTCATGCAGCGAATTACGGGTATACTGAATGTAGTACCAAATCTCTTCTTCACAGAAATTGAACAAGGATGATTGTTCTCCTTGTTCACGTCTCATGGCAATCCTTCACTCGATGGAGTGGCAACGGCTACTGTTGGAGTAATTTGATAACCGGTAAAATCATTCATTCATTCATTAAACTACAAGTTAGTGGCTACAACAATATTTATAGAGTTGTTGACTAATATAAAACGTAATTGATGCGACTATGAATATATCTTGAAGGATGACGCGGATCAACCCGGTAGTGAACTAGTGATCACAAACTATTCATACATTTTGATTTATGTTGATGGTGTTTTTTCTATGGATAATATAAATTAGAGTTCATTATTTTTGCCGATGCTACAACCGTTTTAGTGAAAACTGCAAATTATAGCTTTCCACAAATGCATTTGATTCAATTCTATGGGATACACTTGGGTCAGCCAGAGGCACCGTGCGGATGGCTAAAACACTGACACTTTTATTCGTGTAGATTAGCACTTTTGTGTATAAAGATTGACACTTTTAAAAATTGGCATTTTATTCGTAAAATAATTATGTTAAAGATTGACACTTTTATTCGTATAGATTAATATTTTTCTGTATAAAGATTGACACTTTGACCCGGCCACACTATGTGGCCGACCTCACCCAAGTTTTTGTCCAATTCTAAAGATGAGTTAAGTATAAAATTATATAAATTATTTACTTATGTTAATTAAGTTGAAATGATTTGCTTATGTGATCAAACTTGAATGAGAACAAATGACTTAAATTGATTTTCCAATTTCTCAGATGTAGAATGGTTAATGACTTAACCCAATTGTATTCACTAAACTATGCTAATATGTAATTTATGAGAAAATACCTCAAATTTTACTAAGTAAGCATTTTAGTAATCAATCCTCTGATTATAATATTTTTTTTCACTTTCATTATTGAGCTACGAATTGCTTTTAATACTAAGGGCCCGTTTGGTATGATAAACTAGATAATAGCAAGATATAATCAGGGATAAGTCGAGATTGAATCCTGGATAGAAACAATCTCGACTTATCCCGGGATTATAATCCGGGATAAGTGTCTAAATTGAAACAATTTTTTAGTTTGCTAATTCAAATTTTAATTACTACTACCTCCATCCCATTACATTAGACCCCTTTGCTTTTTGATTTTTCGGCACGTTTTTCCACCGAAACCTAATACGAGTTTTAAAATATAATTTTGACGTATTCATTTTTTCACGGGATGCTATAAGTGTTGTACTATTTGTCTTCTTCTACATTAGTTAACAAGAAATTATCTAAAAAAAACAAGAAATTATTCAGATTCAGATTAGTGCAATGTCTCTGAATAATTAAATAATAATAAAAAAATTCATTAAAAATAAAAAATAAAAAAATAAATTGTTTTTTTCTTACAATTAAAGCGAAATTGTAAACCTAATGTATTTATAAGCAAAACCGAGAAAGAAAGAAACCCCAAACCGTCGCCCCATGGCGTCATCGGAGAAGCGGTGCTTGTACGAAGTCCTCGGCCTCAGCCGCGACTGCACCGCCGACGAAATCCGGTCGGCGTACAGGCGCCTCGCCCTCCAGCGCCACCCGGACAAGCTCGTCAAGAGCGGCGTCTCCGAGGCCGACGCCACCGCAGCTTTCCAGGAGCTCGTCAACGCCTACGAGGTCCTCTCCGACGCTCGCGAGCGCGCCTGGTACGACTCCCACCGCAACCAAATCCTCTTCTCCTCCACCTCCACCGCCGCCGCCGCGGGCGGCTCGTCGGCTTTCGTGCCCGATTTGTTCTCCTTCTTCTCGAATTCGGTCTACTCTGGGTACTCGGACTCGGGAAAAGGGTTTTACAAGGTTTATGGGGATGTGTTCGAGAAAATCTACGCTAATGAATTGAATTTCGCGAAGAAATTGGGGATGCCGCCGCCGAAGGAAGCTCCGGTCTTGGGCAATTTGGAGAGTCCTTATGTTCAGGCAAGCGCTTCTGTTACTGTTGATTTTGTATCTTGATTATGTGAATGCGTATTCATTTAGTCAATTCGTAGTGCCATATCCTTTTATGCTTTCAGGTTGACAGGTTGTCTTCTCTGATTTTACTTTTTGTGAAAACTTCATATGTATGAGCTGGGATATAAGTTGTGTGTATCAAACTAGCTAGATGCCAGATATAGATCATTCTATTTATCTTTCGAGTTCAATGTGCACTAAAACATCCCTAGGTTTTTGTTGTAAATGAATGATAGGAAACATATTTTTGTTGATTGGCATAGGATAGTTGTAATCGCATAGATTTAGTTACTTTGAGACAATGAAAAAGGTATGTACTGCTTATCACCTTTGCTCTTTCCATGAGTTACGTAGGTTTTATAGAAAGAAGATGCTCGGCCATCTACTACTCATCAAACGTTTAAGATTAGCAAATGAGGCTTCATTCATTTGAATGTACGAAGATGGTCCTTGTAGTGATCATCTGATCTCTCAAGGCTTTGTTATTACATTTGACAATTTTAATTGATGTAGCTTACAAGGATAAACCCAAACCTAAAGTTGCGTAGACTGTTACAGAGTTTCCTGAGTTGTAGGCTATTAAATTATAGTTTGCTATAAGGCTTAGAATGTAAGGTCTTATGATATCTGATGCTTGAATTAGGGAATGGGATAGACCTTAATATAGTTGCTCGTTGTAAATACTCAATTTCCTCCACGACTAAGACATGACGAAGTAATTCTAATGAAGTTCCTCAAACAACAACTGTGACTTGCAGTCTTGCGCTTTGCGTTCTCCTACTAAAATTAGGTGCCACCGATTTGTCCTGCAGTCCTGCTTTGTAAACTCTTACAACCACTGCGTTATGTATTATTCCCAAAGGCCAAAAGTTATGTTACAATTTTGTAAAACTGGTGAAGTCAAACATCCTCTTGGAGGATAGAATCTCTCATTTATGTGTTTCCTAGTTGATGCTTTCAATAAATTCTCTTAAATGATTCAGTTGAAAAAGAGTAATTCAAAACTTTAACATTATCATGTCTGTCTCATAATCAAGTATATTGATGATTCCATACTTCTATCGTCATGAAATATGCAAAACTGCCGATATGTTTTTCCATATTCTTACATGAACTGTGTTTCAGAATTCAATTCAATCCCTCATGACCCATCCTTTTATATCGTTTGTATCGGGCTTCAAATAAACCAAAAAATCGTGCTTTAATAGTTTAATGTATCTATATTCTCTATATGTATTTAACTTTTTATATTGCTAAATGTGATTTCAGTAGATAACCGTTGCTAGCCCGATTGAGAAATTCCATTTAGTCCTTAATTTCTCATTGACGACCTCCTCATAAGATGTTATCACTATACAAATTCAAGCGTCAAGTGCTGAGGCAACTATCATGTTTGCTGGATTTCAATTTCAAAGAATCTTATTTACCTGCTTGTTTAGTTGAATTATTCTTATAAAAAGGGTATTATATTCGAACTTCCCTTTTGTTCTTATATTTTATGGTGATCGACTTTATCTTACCCTCAAGGATTAAACTAAAGAGGAACTCTTAACCCACAGTCTGACTCATTGTTGTCAAGATGTTAGTATTATGTTGTGTCTGTGATGCAAAGGTTCAGTAATGATATAACCTGCCACTTTGTATTCTGTCAAAAAAAAAGCATCACGCCTAGACATGTTTGGTATGCATAAGATGATAGTTCATTTGCTATTCGCCAAACTGCTTATGAAAATTCCCACTGTAACTTTTTAAAAAAAAATGCTACATCACCTATGGTTCCTATATGAAATTGACTTTCTGTAATTCAATTGGGTTGAATATTTTGTTTGACTTCAAAGATAATTTGTTATGCAGGTCACAGCATTTTATAGTTATTGGTTGGGGTTTGCAACATCACTAGAATTCTTTTGGGCAGATCAATATGATGCTATGGCTGGCCTGAACAGGAAGACCAGAAGGTTAATGGAAGAGGAGAACAAGAAATTGAGGAAAAAAGCAAGAAGAGAGTATAATGAAACAGTTAGGGGACTGGCTGAGTTTGTGAAAAAGAGGGATAAGAGAGTGATTGATATGCAAATAAAGAGGAATGAGGAGATGGAGAGAAAGAGAGAGGAGGAGAAACAGAGGAAGAAAGAGCTGGAGAGACAGAAAGCAGAGAAGGCTAGGAATTATGCGGAACCCGAGTGGGCTAAATTAGAGGAGTCTGAAGAGGATGAAACAGAAGGTACATTGGAGGAGAAGAAAAACGAATTCTATTGTGTAGCCTGTAGCAAGAAGTTCAGGAGTGATAAACAATGGAAGAATCATGAGCAGTCTAAAAAGCACAAAGAGAAGGTCGCAGAACTGCGGGAAGCATTTCGAGAAGAAGATAAAGAATATGAAAAAGAAGAAGAAGAAGAAGAAGGGGACGAACTGGAAGAGGCTGATGAAAATGACGTTGACTACTTGTCAGCAAATGATGGTGCAAGTGAATTACAGGAGCAATTTGAGGGTGGGCTTGGTATTCAAGAAGATGATAGTGATGATGAAAAGAATGCACCAGCTGAAGCAGTGGAGTTTGAGGCTCCTAAAGATTTCAGTGAAAGCAATGGAGTGACCGGAGGTGTGGGAGCAGAAGATGATGACGACAACGATGATGATGATGCTGAAGATGAAGAAGGTGGTGGTGAAGAGGCAAGTATCCTTGAAGCTATGTTGTCAGGGCGTAGGAATAGGAACAAAGCAAGGAGTCAGCCAAAGGCTCCTGCTACCAAAACACTAATGGAGTCTGATGGTGATGATCTGGATTTCATGGAGTACAATGACACAAAGGGTTCACGAAGGAACAAGGGAGGCAGGAGGCGAAGAGCTAAAAAAAAAGAAGATGCAGAACCATCGCAAGCTAGTCCTGCAGAGAGAAAAGATAGGGCTGAGGAACATGAAGAGTGTGACGATGATGCTGGGGAGTTAACTTCCCAACCTTTACCAGAGCCCAAGACTAGCAGGAGAGCAGATGATGTAACAGAAAAGGATCATAAGCATGCAGAGCAAGCTGTAAACAAGAAAAATACAACAAAGAAAGAAATTGTTTCCAATTCGAAGGTTGCATCCAAAGGAAGAAAACAGAAGGTACCATGCCCTAACTTGTATTGCTCCAGAGCATGTAAAGACACATTTTAAATGACATAGAGATGTTCACTCTTGCACCATTTTTTTCCTGTTTTTATTCAACAATTTTTCATCTCTGAGTTCCTTGATATTCAGGCTGCAACAAGAGGTCCTGACAACATGTGTGAGAAGTGTGGAGAACAATTTGAATCCAAGTATTGTCCTCTTCCTTTCAGAACTCCTTTCTGTTTACTTTTCCTAGTTGCTCTATTAATCCTGCCACCCCTGTTACAGGAATAAACTTCACAAACATTTGGGAGAAACTGGTCATGCCTCACTAAGACGCTAAGTATGTATGATTCTCAAGAAGTAATGAATGTCGGTATTTTCTCCCTTGGATTCGTTGTATTGAGCTCTCTTGGTTTCTTGGTGCTGGTCCGTTACTAGTAGAGATTGGCGTCAACCTTGTTATGCGACTACAGAACATTGCTTTTGCTTGAAGACATGGCCCTAGTGTTTGTATTTGTTTGTTCACGGCCACACACATACGAGATAAGCCAACTAGAAGGTATTTATTCATTTCAACTGGTGCTATGAGAACTGGAGCATGAATTTCAGAGCTTCAGTTTCTAAATTTTGCAGTTGCTAGAAGATTCCATTGCTGGAATTATATTGTAGGTAGATTAAGATGACTGGAAAATATTGTATTACATCATTGATCAATGAAGCTTGGATATTTTTTATAAATGCATGTATCAGGCCCCCATTGCATCTATATTTACTTATTAGTATACAAACTTTTTATTAATGAATTGTTTATCTTTGGAATCTGGGAGCTTTTGTATTACTGGATTAGGAAATTGTTGATGCTAGAACCATTCGTGTTGCGATTTTGTAATAGATCAATGTTGTCGGAGAGCTGTTGCTGCTAACCCACAAAGGCAATAAAGAATCTGGTTCCATTTTCGTCTTCTTCGGGCGAATTTGGATGAGTCTCTTTAGTAGTCCCCATCGATTCATGTTATCCAGCTTGTCACAAAGTTATGGCATAGCCATGTTTCAGGTTCTGGAGAAGTTCCTCGATTATGACAACGTGATCTTATTAACTTTGGCTAGTACTCTAGTTAACATAGCTATGATATTTAGCCTTAGCCATGAGCAGGGCAGATGGAGGCTGGTTATGGCTCCTGATGGAAGTTTTGGGGCCCTTTATGAAGGTGACACGTCGAATGAAATGGTACGTTTTGATTTAATCTTTGTGAAGGAATGTTGGCAGCATACATGTATGTAGGGTCTGAATATATGACCTGCATCTAGCAGTGTGAAGTAGGGTATATTGATATACTATAAAGTAGAAGTTGTTGTAGGGCAGTGATATGGAGTGGTTGTGGTTTGTTTGCCCTCAGATTTTCTGTGGCTCAAAATTCTGTTTCATTTGTTCTATTCTTCTTTGGGGAAAAGAACCTAACTACGTGTGCCCTTTGTTTGCTTGCTGATTCACTGAGGAAATAGAAATGATAGGCAACATCTATTCTATCCCCTTAGAGTATAAAAAACCAACATTTGCCCAAAATATAACTACTTAAATTTTGTCCATTTTTCGAAATTGGGACTAAAATACCCCTAAAAGATAAAACAAAAAAAATCCCCCCACTTTGTCTCTCTCAACCCCACGACTTCCACTCTCATTCTTCATTCCAGAACTGAAAATAATTCCCTCCCCCCCTCCTCCTTCAACACCCGTAACCCTAGAAAACTCCTCAATTTCCCTCATATCTCCAACCGCCATTCTCGCCGAGTTCTCCACCCCCGTCACCGCCGTGCGAACCAGTGAAAGCCGTCCGAGAACTTTTGCAAAGCCATGTCGACACGGAGAACAAAAAGAAAGAGAACTGAAACCGACGCCTCAGAGCCGTCCGATCCGGCGCGCTCCGAAAGTCCGACGAAAGAACCGGAGAAACCCAAACCAAGCGGCTACCCCTTCATAAATGCCGAGGTAATAAAATGTTTAGGGGTTCTTGCATGTTGCATTTTAGTAGGGTTTCTGGAGATTGGATGCTTGGGTTAGGGTTCCCGATTTAGGATGTAGGGGATAATGTGCATATGGTGTGATATTGTGTGCTTTTTGTGCGATTATAATCACAGTTTGAATATGTGATACGCCTTTGGTTTTGGATAATAATTAGTGAATTATACAACATATTTTTAGTGTTTTAGTGTTTGAATGGTTATATGAGGGTTATAAAACATGGCGTTATTCTTGAAAATTCTGGGATTAGGGTTGGTTTCTCTTAAAAAGCATGTGAATTTGGTAAGAAACGTGACATTTCAGAGAGCAAAAATGCTACTTTCGTGAAATTAAAATGTTATACTGCTTGAACTGCTTGAAAATTGATAATAATAATACCGTTGATTCCTTCTCGTGTTGAGATTTGAGGCATGTTTTGGTTAGAAAAAAAACTGAATAGTGTATGATGCAAGTTTATAAAAAAAATTATGAACAATGTAACTGTAAATTGAGAAAGTTACTATCTGAAATGATGAACAACAACATAAGAAATTATGAACTTTATTAAAGTTATGCTAAGATAGTTAGAAAATGTAAATTTCTAACAGATTGTGATCTCTTTTTTCTATGATTTCTTACGTTGCTATCTGAACTGGTGAACTTGATAAGAAATTGGGAACTAGGATAGTTAGAAAATGTAAATTTCTAACATACTGGCATCTCTTTTTTCTATGATTTCTTACGTTGCTATCTGAACTGATGAACTTGATAAGAAATTGTGAACTAAGATAGTTAGAAAATGTAAATTTCTAACTAAGATAGTTAGAAAAAGTTAATTTCTTACATACTGTGTTAACTTTTTCTATGATTTCTTACGTTGCCCTCTTGTTTTCAATATGACGTGCAAGGTTGAATGGGTGTATCAAAGAGAACATCTGGCAAGCAAACCACATAAGGTGATACCCGGGGGTACGAAAGCCTGGTAGGGGACGTGAACGCTATGCTGCGACATATCGGAATTGAGAAGGCAAATTTTGTTAGAAAATCTGTCATGGGGGAATTCACACGTCTCAATGACGTCTGCACCAGGAGCGGGAACATGCTCCATTACATGGTTTGCCGTCAGGTTGTGCCCCAGCCAGACTTCGACCCTACTTATCTATTTTTCAAAATCGGCGAGAAGATTCTCAGGTTTTCGAGGGAGGAGTACGCCCTGGTCAGCGGCCTGAAGTTCGGACCTGCTTCCTTTGACCCGTATGTAGCTCACGAGTTGCCTCCAAATGCAATCTATGAAAGGCTATTCGGGGCAAAGGAGGAGATAACCACTGGTGACGTGCGCGCCGCCTACATCGACAAGCAATTCATGGTGAACAATAGGAAAGTGGTTGCATCAAAGGATGACTTGGTTAAGCTATCCAAGTTCCTGCTGTGCTTGGGGTTTGCCATGGGTTATGACGGCACGAAGAAGAAGATCCCTCGATGGATGTGGGTTCTGCTTGAGGATGAAGTGGAGTGGGAGGCTTTCCCATGGGGCAGTATTTCTTTCCAATACCTGAAGAAGGAGGTGGATGGTGTTAAAAAGGAGATGAAAGGACGAATCATGAACTACACCTTGAACGGGAACACGATAGCCTTCTCGGTAAGCTGATTTCAATTTTTCAATGACTTTTTAGCATTTAAAAAAACACTAAATTAATTTATTTTATTGATGGTTTATAGGCATGGGCTTTCGAGGCAGTCCCCTGTTTTGGGGAGAAAATCGGTCATAAGACTGATGAAGTAGATCAGCCCCGGTTCATGATGTACATGTACAAGAAAGGAGGTTTCCCCAGCGATGCTGATATTAAGAAGGTAATCAGATGTTTGGATTGATTTAGTGACAAAAAATGTTTATGATAAGAAATTATGAAAATATCTAAATAAAGATGATAAGAAATTTGTTATTTCTTACACTGAGATACTTGTAACTTATCAATTTCTTATGTTCTTTAAACAAATGACTGTCTGACATTGTAATTCTTGCGTGCTCTTGTAAGAATTTTTTTAATTTCTTATCAGCTATACTTCAGGAAAACTAAATCAATGAATTTATTAAGTGCAAAACTGTGTTGTAAGAAAATTATTATTTCTTACAATGAGATCATTGTAATTTAGTTGGAAAAAAACTCAAATTCTTATCATCTTTGAACAAGTAACTCTGTAACTTCTAATTCCTTATGTGCTTTTGTAAGAATTCTATAATTTCTTATCGTCTGAGCTCAAATTTTCTTACTATGCCGAGCTGTAACAATTTAAATCTTACTATCTTCCAGGTCTTATCTGCAGACTTAAGCCCTACAAGAGCGAACGCGAGACAGTGTACTGGAAATCCCTGCAGGATGACCCAGCTGCGCAGCCTTTCGCATTCACGTACAAGTCCGGCGGCGGCAAGAAGAAAAGACACCCTGCGGACGAGGGTGAGGTAGGAGAGGATGAGGAAGAAAACACACACAGCGCCTCCTTAACCACTGCTCAGGTTGACAAAGTAGCTGAAGCTGCAACAAAAAAGGTCCTCAGCCAGATGAAAGAGCTTTTGCAATCAATTCCACACGAATGCCAAAGATGCTGCTGAGAACAGGGTAAAGGATCTTCTGCAGCAATACCATATGAAGCTCGTGGACGATGTTGCTGATAAAGTGACCAGCATCCTGCTCGCACGTGCACCAGATGACGTGCTTGTTCCTGGGCACGACGACTGCTTCCCCATGGATACTACTGCCCCCCATGCAGCCGTGTGCTGAAAAAAGCAAAATGGGGGCAGCGGATGAAGTAACAGAACCCGGATCAGCTGATGAAGCGGTAGGTGAAGTGGCCGAGCCACCCGAGTCTGAGTCAACAAAGGAGCAGCAACCGTCGGAAGATACAGTGACTGGTGAGGTGGCTGGTGAGGCATCGGAGGTGACTGAGAATGCTCAAGAAAATCAGCAGGATGGGCAGGTATAAAAAAATATGAACAGTTTGAACTTTATAAAAAAAGCCTTGGAAAAAGGACCAAACTACATGTTTTCTTGGTTTAAACGTTGTATGTGTCCCATGTTAGGGACTGGAATATTTTTTTTTCTATATGTAATGTTGATGTTGTGTTATGAATTCGAAGTGCGTAATGGTTTGAACGATATTTCTTCGTACCCTTGTGACAGAGGTAAGAATGTGTGAGTTTTCACATAATTCTTACCACTCCCATCATTAGAATGTGGTGCGCTTTGGTGCGAAGTAAATACTTCTTACCATTCGCACCGTCGATTGCAACAACAACAATACAAAAAATTATAAAATACTGATAAGAGAAAACACTAATTTCTTATGAAATTATGAAATTCTTATCATGACAGGAATGATATAATTCTTGCCAATAAAAATGATAAGAAAAAATAGAATCATGATAAGAAAAACACTGATTTCTTATCATGTTGTGAATTGTAAAATTGTTGTTTTTAGTAGGAATTATGAAATTCTTATCATGACAGGAATTATATAATTCTTGCCAAGAAAAATGATAAGAAAAAATAGAATCCTTATCGATGAAATGATAAGAATTACAAAACTCTTATCAGATGAAATGATAAGAATTACAAAAATTTCTAATAGACTGGGATTTCTTTTTTCTATGATTTCTTACGTTGCTACTTGAACTGATGAACTTGATAAGAAATTGGGAACTAGGATAGTTAGAAAATGTAAATTTCTAACATACTGGCATCTCTTTTTTCTATGATTTCTTACGTGGTTATCTGAACTGATGAACTTGATAAGAAAATTGTGAACTACGATAGTAAGAAAATTTAAATTTCTAACAAAGATAGTTAGAAAAAGTTAATTTCTTACATATTGTGTTAAGGTACAGTTCATTAGAAAAATAGGTACAGATTGTAGGATGATGTGTGAGACCTATCCACATCTTTTTTGTTGCATAAATTCTTATGTTATATTTTCGAACATCCTTTGGGTCTGTATGTAAGAATTCTTATGTCATTACGCAATCCGTTAAAAATATTGTAAGAAAGTATTATATTTTGGGTATGAGAATATGGCGCATAGTTAGAAATATATCAATTTCTTACAATATGCATTGGCACGTAGTAAGAAAATACAGAATATTCTTACTAACAATGTTGATATTTCATTGGCACATAGTAAGAATTAATTAAATTTCTGACCTAAAAAAATCAATAAACATCAAAAAAAATAAAATAATGAAGGATGCTAAAAAATAAGATTAAAAAGTATTCCCAATGTCATTCGCAAATTCTTGCCCAAATACAAAACCTAGGTAGGTTTGTGAAATACATATTAAGTAGCAAAAACGAATTTCAATCAATGTCAGCCCTGACCACTAACAAAAGCTAGTATTGTGGTAAGAACGGACATCATTCTTACTAACTTAAGCAAACCTGTCGGGATCTTGACACTTCCTGCGAGTGTGGCCAACTATCCCACAAATACCACATTTCTTTGGATTCGCCGGCGCTTCTCGCCTATTATGTTGGTGCCATCCTCAGCTTCCACATCCCCTTGTGCCACTTGTATAAATGTAGTGCATGTAGTAGCATAATGACCTGAATTGTGGCAACGAGAGCATTTCCTAGCTTCTCTTTTTGGGGACTCCATGTCTGGATCTTCTGTGGTTGAGCTCTCCTCCGCCGCAGCTTCTTTGTTTGGCCCTCCTTTCGTTGGGACTCCCGAAGGCATCCTCTTCTTCTTCGGACGTCCAGCCTGCTTAGGATTGGATGGAGTGCCCACAACCCGCGATTCAATGTCGTGTGGAATACGCCAATCACTAGGGTCGGTGACAGGCATGACCTCTGACGCATAAATCTCACGCCACGTATTGGTCGAGTAATACGCATGAACGTATGCCATTGGAGTTTGCTTTTTATACCTGTCAAAACATACTAAGAAAATATGAAACAAATGATAGGAAAACTAGTCTAATTCTAATTAACTACCGAAATTATGAAACCCATGATAAGAAAACACTGTAATTCTTACGAAGTACCTAGTGTTTCTTACCTAATGGCTGCTACCGCGTGCGAGCATGGGATCAAGAGACTTTGGAAAACTTTACACAAACACCCTGCTTCAAATATCCACTATATTACTCTTTGAACCTGCTATGATATTGAATTTGGTATCAGATATCGGCTGAACTATCATCATACTTGCTTTTACGCTAGAAAATCCCAATCTTTTCTCAGCATATTCCGTCACCTCTATGACTCTTTCAGCAGCTTTGGTACGACGCTTATAAAACCATGATTGCACCAAGTTATGTGCATACTCCAGTAAAGACGTCACTGGCAATTCCCTAGCCCATTTAAGGCGGCCATTTAGCACCTCACTGCATTTGATGTTCCGAATTCATACCTACGCACGGGACATTGGGAAATTGCCCAATGAACAGGGCCAATGCCAATAAGCTTTGCATGTGCGCCGGGAGCATCCTTCAGCATATTTTGCATATGCTCTTCAAAATCAGCTTCCTTGAAGGCGTTTGCTTGCTGCATGGAATGCGTCGATAACAGCCTCCCCAAAAACCCTCAGTTTTCCTTGAATGTGGTATTTGCAAAAGCCATGAGGCGTCCCTAAAGTATGGTAGGAAACGATATAGATAGATAAGAAAAATACGGTACTTCTCCAGGATCTTATCATCTGAACTCTATCTAAATGTAAGAAACTGTGAAAAAATCCTACCTGGATACACTTCTTCCACTGCATTCTGTATGCTACGATGTTGATCTGACACAATCAACAAATTCTCAGGTGTTCCAAGGCTGTTCCGAACATGCTCAAGGAACCACGTCCAGGATGAGTCTTTTTCTTTGTCACCGATACCGAAAGCCAAAGGCACAATCTGTTCGTTCCCGTCCTTAGTTGAGGCAACGAACATAACACCATTGTACTTTCCCTTTAGATGTGTGGCATCAATGACAATAATGGGCCGACACGCACGGAAAGCTCTTGTTGATGCGGCGAGAGAAAAAAAGCAATACTGGAATGATGAATCATCAGAAGTTTGTAAATCCACAACGGACCCGGGGTTCATTTGTTCAAGCATGGAGAGATACTTTGCAAGCATCTGGAAAAAATGAAATGATTGTAAGAAACCGTAGAAAGATGTAGTAAGAATATATGGTATTTCTTGCAAAATATTCTAATTGTAAGAATATAGTATTTCTTGTAGTAAGAAAATAGAAATTCCTTACAACGACTCCATTATGGATTCATGGAATGATAGGAAATTATGTAATTTCTTACAAAACACAACATGAAAAATAATAAAAAACCCAACCTGGAAGGACTTTTCATGATCTCCGTAAATAGATTTCAAAGCTCTGTTCCTTCCGGCTAAAGCTGCTTGGTAGTTCAATCTAACACCAAAATCCCTAAGTACCTGACCTTGTATATCGGATGGCCTAATAACAGATCCATCCGTCGACATGTTAGGGGCAACATACTCAGCTACAACTCTGGAGGTGACCTTAGCTTCGGCGCACGACCGGATATCTCTGGCACAAGTGTGTGCGACGAGCTTTATTATTCTCCATGAGTTGCCAAGTGATGTGCTTCGTAATAAAAACGTGCATTCTACTCCAAATTTGCAAATAAGGTGGTATCTTTTGAAATCAAATTTCTTGGTGCGGAACTCCACAAAATTCTTCAAGTGATAGGCATGAATTGCTGAAACCATGCTATCCTTGGACCGAAATGAAAACCCCCGAACAAGCTGCCCCGTAGCCGTAGGTTCCGTTGGCATGGTGATATCATCCTCATATGCCAAATATTGTACTGATACGCCAACTATAGACCCTGGCCTAGTCCCACAAGAGTAATTTGCAACCGCCGTTACGGGGGATGCCATAAGCTGCATAGGAGGAAGAAAAAATATATACTTTTCAGTTGCGACATCGTAAGAAATTTAATATTTCTTATCATGTTCCAAGAAACACGGAACTGATGTTAGATTATCACGATGATAAGAAAAATCATTAAATTCTAACCATCGCATTTAACATTCCTACGAATTATCTAACAACTTAGGTACTCTGCATTTATTGCCCCGCATTTAAACCTAACTTTAAGTATTTATGAAAGACAGAATCCAAAATTAATTATGATTTCATTACTTCAAATACGAAAGCAAACTGGGAAAAACTTGAAAAAAACACTACAACGTATCAACGACAAACTTCAGCCATGTCGAAATATTATGAAAATCTCCTTTGTCACCTGAGATGAACAACGCTGATGGCGCATAAATAAGCAGCAACAACAGCCAACCATGTAAGAACTGAACATAAAACAAACCTGGTAAGTGTCGAAGAGATCTGCCACCACCATTCTTCTTCTTCGTTTCGAAAAAAATAGGTCGTGTGTCGCCGTCCGGTTCAACTGCATCTCCGACGACGTATGGGCTCGACTACATCTCCATCGCCGTCAACATGTGCAGGGAATATTTCCGTTGAACTTCTATGTCATCCTCGTCGTCACTTAATCGCCGGGGTTTGCCCTCGTCGTCGTCGTCGTCGGCCGAAACCCTATGCTCCGACCCCAGAAATTTGAATCGAGAAGATGAAGAAGAACACTGTCGTCGTACGTGGGAGATTGAAGGAGAAGGGGGGGAAGTAATTTATATCACTCCTTCAAGGGCATTTTTGTCTTATACATAAGAAAAGGGGAAAATTTATGTTTCCTTATCTTTTGGGCAAAAATTAGAATTGTTATATCTAAAGGGACAAAACACTATATTTCCACAATAGAAATCAAGATTAATAATTATTTTATTATTTTCCTTTTCAGATGTTTAAAGTTTAAGAGAGAGAGTGAGAGAGAGAGGATCACAATGCATGGATGCTACAGTATTTGACAAATATATGAATAATTGGATACCACAATAATTTGCGATATTTAAAAAAAAAATAAAATATAACGTTTTTTTTAACAAGTTTTAACACTAAATTTAAAGATCCGCTAAAACTCGAGATCTTTTACCGCGAAAGTATTGGACATTCGTGTAAAAACAAAATAATTACTCCCTTTTTCTTTTCTTTTTTCTGAAGTGGCATGTATATATATTTTATACCTCACATATGTAGGCCACTTTTTAGAAAAAATGGAGGGAGTATCATTTAACAAGTGATTGGTGTTGATGCATTATCAGAAATTGTCTTATGTATCAAAAAAATTGCTCTTTTGTCCAAGTTTGTATGAAAGTATCTCAAATTTTTATATCTATTTTTCCAATTTCCATACGGTATAGAATGTATTATTTAAGATCTGACAAATACATAAAAACAATATAAATGATTATAGGAAATATCTCATACTATTAGTGAGAAATAACCCATTAGACTAGTAACTTTTTAGTCTAGTATGGCCTTTAATTAGTTTGTCATTAACTGGCCGTAAGAATAGACCAGGAATACAACGAGCATCCACGTAGATAATAAATTCAATAATTTTGATTTAATGAAAATAAAAAATCAAATTTATTGTGTCTTCTTCGCTAATGATGATTTTTTGTGTTTCTTTTATATTGGAGTATTACGTACTTCCTTCATCCACGATCTTTAGACACTAGTTATATATTAGGACGTCCACCGTCTATAGACATTTTCCTTTTTTAGTAATGGGCCCCACAATACACAAACACTTTAACACTCACCAAAACATTAGAGGGACCCACAATTATTCTACTTTAACACTTTAATTTATTAATATATCATCACAATGCATTAAACTCCGCGCTGAAAATTTTGTGTTTACTCTCCGTGGACGGAGGGAGTATCATTTTATACAAGCGTGGTAAATCCGAACATTGTTATTGCTGGGTGGAACAAATCTTTAAAACGTGATGCATTGGTCCAATTGTAATGCGTTGGACTAAGACTTTTCGAGCACAAATTGGATTGTTGAGACTTGAGAGCATTGCCTTCCAATTATTATTAATATATCATAAATACTACTACTATGTAGTAGGAACAGCTATGCCTATACATATTTCTGGCAAAGAAAATGACACCCTCAAAATATCACTATAAATTGCCAACCATTGTTTTAGAGTGACATTGAAATAAATAATTAAGTTGCATCCTTCAATATGCCTAAAACTATGTACTGTACAAGCTAGTGTTACTATAACTTCTTTTCTTTTTTATTCTAAACAAGACTCTTTTGGTTTTTTTTTTTAAAGAGTTGGGAACAAAATAACATTTCGGTACTGTAAATTCATCAAATATTTCGTATTGCAAAATACTCATAAACCTAGATATCAATAATAGATCAGCTTTCGATCTAAATTAAATAAAAATTTAATACCTGCTAAAAAAGTTAAAAGGAAAAAAAATATATTCTGATTAAATTTTGCAAAAACTTAGATATCAATAATATATCAGCTTTCGACCTAAATAAGAATTTAACACCTGCTAAAAAAGTTAAAAGGAAAAAAAAATATACTGATGAAATTTGGCAAAAAAACTGGGTTACTCTCTTTCTAAAAATAAAAAAATTCAGTTAAAATATCATAAGAGAAATAAATTAAGATAGTATAATGCGGAATGTTAACGAATCGGATCATCTATTGCATTTCTGTGTTGCATCTTCTATTGCAGCGATAAATGATTGACAATGTGTTAAACATGTTTCCAACGAGCATTTTTGTTTATGGAATTTTGTAATTATTGCTGGTTTTGGAAACATTTTAACACATGTTAATCACCCGTCGTTGTAATAAAAGATGCAACATGGAAATGTAATAGAGGATCCGATTCAGAATGCTAATATGGTTAAAAAACAGCCCCCCCCGTAAATATGACTAATTTTAAATTTTCTCTAAATCAAATTACATTTTTCCTTCATTATTCATAAATCTTGAATGCAAACCCCAACTTCTATGATCAATGGTCCATAGTAGGAATTAATAACGGTGGTGACGTTATTTTTGGTATAATTAACCGGTTGATTATTTCGGTCACGTTTGACAAGTATCTCGACCTAGCTACTACACAATACACATTAATTAATTCTAGCTCTATATGAAAATAAAGTTCGAGAGTTATTCTTAGGTAAAGTAAACCACTAAGCTACAAAGACTTGTCACAATCTTCATCTCCTCTAATCAATCCTTACCTAAATGCACACATGTGATACTTCATACTCCCTTTGTTTTTCTTTAAGTGGCTCAATTGCCATTTTGGGGTGTTTTTTTAAAGTGACATATTTCCATTTTTGGGCCAACAACCCCACATGGCCACATGTGTGCCCTTTAAGTCCAATTAATCCTAATTAAAACCCTCAATTAATGTAACCCTAATCTGTTTGTGAAAGGGTAATCTGCTTGTATTTTTCACTTTGAAGATTGTAATCTACATTTTGCATTTATTGTCTTGTCATTATATTTTTGTGTTTTTATTTTTAAATTCAGCAAGCAAGAAAAAAAAAGTTACAAATTAAACTAAACAGAATAAAAGAAATAAACTAAATAGGTTAAAATAAATAAATTGAAATACAATAAATTTGGTGGGAAGTTGAAACACATTCAATTAACAAGATTAATATACACTAATGATTCTATGGTGGGTACCCTTTAACCTCTAAACTTTCTTTCCTTAATATTTGTGCAAAAAATAATTGAGTCACTTCGAAAAAAACGGAGGGAGTAATAGAGTGAACACAAATCAACCAAGCCGACTATTTACCACATACAAAATTGAACATGCAATTACGTTTTCAAACAGCTTCAGTTAATCGTTAAAAAATAATAATTAAAAATAAAAATTCCACTATAATGGTTAACTTAAAAAATAAAGGTTCGGTTAATCAATTATTCAATGATTTTTCATAAGAATTTTTGAAAATTTAAAACTTAAAATGAGACTGCCTGTTCAATTAATCATATTTTCTAGTTTCTTCGTGTGGTTTGGGTTTTCAAATTCTGAAGAAAATACACAACCTTTCGATGTTATTTGATTTTACACATAAGATTAATACGGATAAAAAAATTAAGATGATGCTGCAAATTAAAACTGATTTGACATCAAATTAATTAGCGTTGTGTAGATTATCAACATAAAATTTTAAGAAAATAAAATAAATTTCAAAATAATGTTGTTTTTATTGCAAGCTCGATTTATAGTTGTCAAGTCATTTCGATCCCCCCTCCCACAAATTAATTGTATGTGCAAAATCAGTTAAAATCAAAACCCTCTAAATTCAATTCAAATTCTAAAGTTTATAATCAAAACCGAGATTTGTCTTGCTCAAAAAAAAAAAAATATATATATATATATATATATATATATAAATAATAATAATAACTGGGATTTGTCCAACGATATATAATTATCTCTAATTAAAATACAAATTTTGTGAACGTTAATTCGTACCTCAGCCCGATAACTATTGTTTATGAATCTCGTCCATAATAAATTCGGGCAAAGCGCAATTTACGACTCATGTTTTTTTTTTCCCCAAATATGTTCAAAACATTTGACATATAGTATGGAAAAAAACTTTCAACTTTCAAGCATGAGCTTTCCGCGTGGGTTTTCTAAAACACAAAGGTATTTTACACTCCCTCCGTCCCATTCAACTAGACCACTTTCTTGAATAGTTGAATGGGTCGACTGAGGGAGTACAATTTAGAAAAATACAAGAGTACTTTGTGTAAGTTTTATACTCCATATAATACAGGTAAAACCTCTATGCATTCAGCTGAGAACCTCTATTACAATTATGGTGTTCCAATCGTGTAGCAAACATTAAATTTTATTAGTTTTATAATGTTTTTTATAAAAATAAAAACTGTTATATATTATAATAAATCATAATAAACATTTATAAATAAAAAATAAAATTTTTAAAAATAATATACCCTAAATTTAGATTTATCAACCCTATTTTAGCTAATAAAATTGAAATTAAATGCTAAAAAATAAGTATAAACCTTAATTGAATGAGTGAACCATAGAAAATAATTATAAAATTAAAATAAAGCATTATAAGTTAAAATTGTTGAATAAAAATATACTACAAAATTTTAATTTGGTACATGGTTGGAACACAAAAATTAGTACAGAGGATCTAAATGCTATGCATTCATATTATCAGGGCGAAAAAAAAAAAAAAAAAAAAAAAAAAAAAAAAAACTTATAGATAGATTATTATTATATATGAAAATATTCATTGCAGAAAAAGATTTCAATTTTATACGGAATACTTGATATGGCATGTGTATAAATTTATTAACAACTTCGTAACTAGTTATTAGTTAACATAAATAGGTGAGTGTACACTTTTACTTATTATGGAGGCAAAAATGCTTAAAATAGCCGGAATTGAAAAAAGTATGACTTATTACTATGATTTATTATTATTATTATGTGGTCTCATTCAACTCGATTCACTTCTTAAATATATATAAGGTACATAAAATAATAATAAAGTACTCCATATCAAGTTGGGCGAGATCGAGGGATTACTATATAGAATTTATTTCTATATATAGTATAGGAGGTTCTAAAGGGTGGGTGTAATGAATGTAAATTACAATTTACCCAAATAAATTCGTTGTCGTGATGATTTGAATTAACCTGGAAGTGAAATATTTCCAAACATGATTTGCAATGTGAAAGTAGAAATATGAATTACTGGATGTACAAATTAAATACCGGAAAGCAGTAGTAGTGAACGAATATTTGAAAAATAAATATTCTAAAGTAGTGGTCCTCAAATTAAAGGATGAAAAATTAAATGTGACCATTCTCATCAAAATTGCATGGTTGGATTGGACCACTGCACCTTAATATTTTGTTCACACACAACACAATAGTTATGAATGAACAAACCTTATCTTCTTCACCATGAAAGCGACCAACTCCTACACCATATGCTTATCTTTTTCTTGTTTTCCATGACTTAAGCCAATTTATATGGCAGTTTTTAATACATGTAGGTTGTATTTACTTTAAAGTAAAAGTAGTAAAAGAGTATAAAACTATATTTACCACCTAATATCATGTAAAATTTCAGTTAGCTCGTCTTCTTGTATCATAATTTTATACTCAAAAGAATGTGGTGATAATTTTATACATCATTTACTGCTTTTGTAAATTGATCCTCATATACCATTTTTTAAGAATAAAATAAACATAATTTCTCATCTGTGAATTTCCCACAAAATGAACAACATATATACATTATCAATATATATTCATAAATTCATTATACTGTAATTAAAGAAAACATGATATAAAAATGTGGCTTGATTCAAACTACCCGAAATGGATAGTGTATGATCAAAAATACACACTTTTATGAAATTTAAAATACTATCAAAGATATCCACAATTATATTCCCCCAAATATCCCTTATCTTATGTAGTACTCCATTCGTCCCGTCACGCGTATTCCTTTTCGGGCCGTCCCACCCAAGTTGACACGTTTCCCAAATGGAAAGAATTGGAGATTTTAATCCAAAATCAGTAGAAATTAGGGCTCACTATTTTGGCCTTTATTTTACTTAACAAAGGAACATAAAAGCCAAGATCTGAAAGTATAATATTATTCAAAAAAAATAATTACAGAATATACAAATAATCAAAATAAATGAAGAAAAAAATAATCCAGATACTAAAAAAATAAGTTAATAAAATTATATCTTAATTAAAATATAAATTATTAGAATATTACTAATTAGATACATTTATCCTCATTAACAATTTCTCCTTAATTTTCATGCCCAAAAGAAACGGGGCAACTAAGACAGGACGGAGGGAGTATTAGCTTATGGTGGGTCCCATTTTATGTAACAATTTCTTTTCACAATTCTCCATGAGCTATTTACCGTAGCAATTGAATATATTATCCATGTCTAAATTGTCGTTGTGGAAGCGTAAATTTTACTATCGTTGTATACTTAATTACCGCTGCAGAAACATAATTGTTGGGAATCCTTTTTCAATTTAGTTTTGATGGTGTTATTCGAAACAACACTTAGATAGATTTTACTCTTTTTAGAGTTAAGATTGATAGGAACGATTTGATCTTGTTTAGCACAGATCGATAAGCTTACATTGTATAGGACAGATCGATCATGCTTGTAAGGGTTAAGATCGAGTTTAGCGAGCTTGCCTATAGGAGATCAATAACGAGCTTGCCTATATGAGATCGATAATGATCTTTCCTATAGGGGATCGATCTGGTAATCTGCTCCTTAATCAAATTGTCTGTGGAAGACCACCTGCTCTGCATTGAAGATCTCAAGCGTGCTGGTATCCTTCTCGAGATCGTGTTGTTCTGCTGACTGCCACATCAGCTGCCAGCTAGGACATATCCCAACGGCTAGAAGTGTGTCAGTCCTAACGGCTAGTTCTGACACTCCAACGGCTAGTATTCAAATTTTAAGTCTATAAATACTTCAGCCATTCCAGAATCAAGCATGGGAAATTAATCTTCAAAGCCAAATCTCTGCATAAATCTCAAGCTCTCAAAGTAAAGCTCAACACTTGAACCAAAGCTATTTTCCAAGTGTTGAGACCTTCAAGATTTCTGATTCTGAAACCTCACAGAAACTCTCTTTACCAAGCTTAATTGTAATCCTTCAAGTAGAAGAAAGTTCTATAAGTCAGCCAGTGTTGAGTTGTCAAGTTCTGTAATTGTAGAAGGTCAGTCAGTTAGCAAGTTGTAAGTCTAGCTGCAAGTAAGGTTGTAATATCTTTTGAGATAAGGTTGTAAAGGTCACGACCCAGAACTCGTGTCTAGTCTTCATTAAGCTCGACAGAAATTGGAGCTGGTCCTCTACCAGTATAAATAAAAGAAGTTGTAAGGGTCACGACCCATAACTCATGTTCGGCTAAAGTCTAAAGATTGACAAAGATCGAGGTTGGTACTCAGCCAGTATAAATAAGAGAGAAGTAAGGTATTTCAACTACGACGGTAGCTGACGTGGACGTAGGAAGTTTTTTCGAACAATGATAAAAGACTGTGTCGATCTCTTTCTCTCTATCTCTTTACAGTCTACCTTACTTATTGCTTCACTAACCTTCATCTCACTGCATGCACTCTTATTAATCAACCTGTTTATGCTATTTGACTAAAGAAAAGATTTTCCAAGAGTAGCCAACAAGACCACCAGCTTCCGCACTGCAAGATTGGTCTTAATAAGCTCAGCAGACCACCTACCTAAGCTCAGTAGACTGAGCTGGTCTAGTAGACTGAGCTGGTCTTATAGACTGAGCTGGTATAACTGAAGAGATCGAGTTGCTCTCTGATACTTGATTTGACCCATCGAGCTAGTTTGTCAAAATTGTTTAAATTGAAAAATTGTTGGCGATTGGTGTATCCCTTCCCCCCCCCCCCCCCATACATCAATTATACTCTTTTCGAGATCAACAGTAATTTTCACATGTACAATTTATTTTCGCAATTGAAGGTTTTCTTCATTTAAGGGCATTTCCGTCCATTCACTATAAAAGTGAGTATATTTAATAGAATTTTATAAATGTAAGTATCTTCTTATTATGAAGTATCAAATTTGGGTATTTTTCATGAATATCACTATAAAAAAAATTATGGCTCTCTCTAGTCCTCAAGTAGTCAAGTTATTAAGTTATAGAAATTTTACTATATATTTGGGTGATTTTTTAATGAGAAATAATTTTTCCATGATAACTCTAGATACCTACTTCTTTATATATATAATCATATATTTTTTTTAAATAAAAATTATGTTATATACTTTGAATTCAAACATTTTCCTTTGTTATTTTAAGCACAAACATGAAGAATCTGAGTATTCATTTTCTTGAAAATCACATTTCTAAAAATCATATTCCCAAACAATATTACTTTCCTGCTAACCTAGACGAGCCTGTAGATAAATACTCTTTTACTGTATGGTATAATCAATGTAAAAATATGAAAATCTTGTTGTTTTTTTTCTTTTCTTTATACGTAGACATGCACATAATTAACCTACCATATCAACCAATAGAATACAACAAACACACACACACACTCATATATGTATATATATAATATAATATAGTAGATAAATACAAAACAATATTAACGTAAGAAATGATAAATAATCTTGTCTCTTCATTAATCAATACAAAATCTATTGTCTAAATTAATTTCAATGTATGACACGTGGAAGGGATAATTATGAATACATTGTCACAAAATTTATCATGTACATTAATACATTATGAAAACAATGTAATTTACTCAATATCGTCTTTAAAAAAAAAAAGTTAGTGTATCATTTTCTATTTTGTAATGCATTACATGCATGTGAATAATGCATCATAGTACAATGAGTATATTCTTGGAAACTTATCATGCATTAGTCTGTTACGTGAAATGCATTAGAGTGAGAAACGAAATATGTTAACCTAGAGCGAACAGAAAATGAAAAGAAAATTTGAATTCAATGAATAAGGAAAATAAACTAAAGTGTCGATAATATATAAAATAACTGCACGATACGTATTTGCATGCATGATTTGAGGATATGCAGTTCAAATACGACTACCCGATAATTGTCGCGAAACAATAGTACACTATTGAGAGAAAAATATATACAAAATTAACCATCACATATATACTTAGATAAACATCAAATAATTAATAGAATAAATGTTGACCATTGATCCTTAAATTTGGATGACTATTGGATCAGATGAGTGTTGAAATCTATTTTCAATTAGATTTCTTATTTTCTAGTTTTGCATTTCTTCACAAAATATTATTTTGACTTGATCAAGGTAGTTGAGAAAATTATGGAAGAATTGTTGAAGGCTGGACTTGAACGTGCTGCATGGGGATGTTATCAACTATCTCAACCAACCACTAAGTCCATTATGCACGATTGCAAGTGGATACATGGAGAGCAATGAGTATTTACTATAAATAAAAGACGGACATATGGAGATGGTAGAGGGCTGAAGAGAATAAATCTGCTACCTAGAGCGTTTTTAGTTGAGTAATACTAGAATAATACAACTAACTTAGTGGATAGTTAGTTTGTTTGTGTTAGTAGTTTTTAATCATTTGTTTCCTCAACTTGGTTTGTAATTCTTCGTAAATTATAGTATATTTTCGCCTTAAGGCACCTGTAAGATATTATTCATATATCTTGCAGGAAAAATCATCTCTGTCTCCATTCTTCTTCGTATTTCTCATTTTTCCGCTGCGCATCTGTCTGAAGAGGTGCTCGCAGAGCAAATCTCTGCGGGTACCTCCGTGCACACCCTTGCACAGATACCAACAATGAGAACTAACTATGTCATGAGAACTAGAAATTAAAACGAACCATTGATTTTTTTCAAGATAAACGGTTGCCATGATATGATTGTAGCATATAATAAACATGATTCATAAAAAATATTATTTCATATCTAAATAATCATGATTGCAAAAAAAAAAAATCATGTATAAGAAACATTAATACACATATAAATAGGCGGATTCTCATTATTCTAATAGTAATCGTCCATATACAGTCCTCTAGCCAGGGTTGGTCATGTACCTCATGAGGCCCTAGGTGATACGAACCTTGATAGATCCGTAAAAACTCACGCACGCGGAAGGAAGAAATTCAAACCGATGGAAATATCCCAATACGTCTGCAATCTAAACCCCCTAAGAACTATAGAATGTCGAAGACAACCTATAACCCAAAGAGACGGTCGCCAAGCCACACGGGGATGTTGAATGACACACAACAAGGGATGATGAACTCGTTGATTCGCCGGATAAAGAATTCGTTTTGGAAAAATCAAGAGAATTCGAAGAACTCTCAAGAGAGAATAAAACTCACAATATTATTAATGATCAATGTTGATTTTCGGCCATCACATAAGAGCCATATATAGCGCTCAAAAACCTATCTAAACTAGCCCAACTAGAAAATAACTCAAGTATAGTCAAAGTATGTGTCAAACCCATCAAATAACATAATAAAGCCCAAAAATAAAGTCTTTTAAGGCACAAAACGTGGGCTGCAAAATAAAGTGACGAAAATAATAACTAAGTCTTCAATCTTCAGCCCGATCACACTTGATAAGATTAATAACTCGCGGGCTACCCGATCTGCCATCTCCAATGGGCTTCTTCATCAACTCTTGAGACCAAACTTCTTGAATCAATCCTTGCAGAGCTTCCTTGAACTTCTTAGCTCGAGCTCTCGTCACCGGTCCACTTGGAACACGAACGGGATCTTGAATCAACGATACTTGGACTCATCATTCCCCTCCTCTTGAAGAGGATTTGTCCTCAAATCCAAGTCATCACCTACATCAAAAGGACTCAAATCAGTAACATTAAATGTAGCACTAAAATTATACTCACTGGGCAAGTCCAATTTGTAGGCATTGTCATTAATACGCTCTAACCCTTGAAAAGGTCCATCGCCTCGAGGTAGCAACTTCGAACGCCTTTGCAACGGAAACCTTTCCTTGTGCATATGCAGCCATACCCAATCGCCGGGTTCAAACACCACCTTGCGACGTCCCTTGTTTGCTTGCTTGGCGTACTGCTCTGTTCGCCTCTCAATGTTCATTCTCGCCTTCTCATGAATCTGTTTCATAAAATCAGCCCTTTTCCGGCCATCAAGATCAATATGCTCATGCTCAGGTAAAGGAGATAAATCTAATGGAGTCAAAGGATTAAAACCATAAACAATCTCAAATGGCAAAAACTGAGTAGTAGAGTGAACAGAACGATTATAAGCAAACTCAACATGTGGCAAACATTCTTCCCAAGACTTAATGTTCTTCTTGATGATAGCCCTAATATAAGCAACATAGACAAAGTCCTATTGACTACTTCGGTTTGACCATCAGTTTGCAAATGACAAGTAATAGAAAACAAGAGCTTAGTACCCAACTTACCCCACAAAGTCTTCCAAAAATAGCTCAAGAACTTAGAATCCCTATCAGAAATAATAGTCTAGGCATACCATGCAGTCTAGCAACCTCTTTAAAGAACAAATCAGCAACATGAGATGCATCATCAGACTTATGACATGGCATGAAATGTGTCATCTTAGAGAATCTATCAACAACCACAAAGATGGCTACCACGCTTACTCCTGAGGCAACCCTAAAACAAAATCCATAGATATATCAATCCAAGGTGCATCAGGAATAGGCAATGGTGTATACAGACCATGGGAACTCACTCTAGACTTAGCTTGCTTACATGTAACACATCTACCATAAATTCTCTCAACATCACGTTTCATATGAGGCCAAAAGAAATGTTCATGCAAAACAGCTAAGGTCTTAGCAATACCAAAATATCCCATCAAACCCCCACCATCAGATTCAAGCAAAAGCAATTCATGTAAAGAGTATCTAGGAACACATAACTTATTCTTCCTAAACAGATAATCATCATGCCTAAAATACTCTCCACTAGCAGATTTCTCACATGCTTGATAAATCTCACCAAAATCGGCATCACTCACATAAAGACTCTTAATGCACTCAAAACTAAGCAACTTAGCATCTAGAGTAGAGATCAAGGCATACCTCCGAGAAAGTGCATCAGCCACCACATTCTCTTTACCTTGTTTGTACTTGATAACGTATGGAAACGTCTCAATAAACTCCATCCACCTAGCATGCCTTTTGTTCAACTTGTGTTGCCCCTTCAAGTGCTTCAACGACTCATGATCAGGTGTGAATGACAAACTCCTTGGCCTATAAGTAGTGTTGCCAAGTTTTTAAGGCCCTCACCAATGCATACAGCTCCTTATCATACGTCAGATAGCTCAAAGTTGGTCCATTGAGCTTCTCGCTAAAGTACGCAACTGGCCGCCCTTCTTGCATCAAAACTGCACCAATACCAACACCAGAAGCATCACATTCAATCTCAAAAGATTTAGAAAAGTTAGGAAGAGATAATACTGGGGTGTGTGTCAACTTGTACTTCAACAGCTGAAACGCCTGTTCTTGCTCTTCTCCCCAATGAAACTCCACATTCTTTTTTATCACTTCTGTTAATGGTGCTGCAACACTGCTAAAATGTGGTACGCATCGCCTATAGAAGCTAGCAAGTCCGTGAAAACTTCTAATATCTCCTATGCTCTTCGGACTTGGCCACTCTTGGATAGCTCGTATTTTCTCCTCATCAACTTGTACACCATGTGCACTAACAACAAAACCAAGAAGCTAGCAAGTCCGTGAAAACTTCTAATATCTCCTATGCTCTTCGGACTTGGCCACTCTTGGATAGCTCGTATTTTCTCCTCATCAACCTGTACACCATTAGCATACAACTTTTCTTTCCTAAGTACATCTAAAACAGACCTCAAATGCTCAACATGCTCATCATGACTCTTGTTATATACTAGAATATCATCAAAATAGGCCACAACAAATCTGCCTATGTAAGCACGCGAAACATGATTCATAAGACGCATACACGTACTAGGAGCATTAGTCAAACCAAAAGGCATAACTAGCCACTCATACAAACCAAGTTTTGTCTTAAAAGCAGTTTTCCATTCATCTCCTTCCTTAATCCTAATCTGATGATAGCCACTATGCAAATCAATCTTGGAAAACACACAAGAGCCATGCAATTCATCAAGCATATCATCTAAACGAGGGATGGGATGTCAATACTTTACTGTTATGTTATTGATGGCTAGGCAGTCACAACACATCCTCATCGTCGAGTCCTTCTTCGGCACAAGTAGCACAGGAACTGCACAAGGACTTAAACTCTCCCTCACGTGCCCTTTTGCCAACAACTCTCCAATCTGCCTCTCCAACTCCTTCGTCTCCTCTGGATTGGTTCGATAAGCTGGCCTATTTGGAAGTGTCGCACCAGGCACAAAATCAATCTGATGCTCTATCCCTCGAATTAGTGGTAAGCCTGAAGGTGTTTCTTCGGGAAAGACATCATCAAATTCCTGCATAACAAAAGAAATAGAAGGGGGAAGAGAGTCTAGATCGTTAGTAGATAAAAAGTTCTCCTTGTACAAAAGTACAATCAAGGGCCTCTCCTCCTGAACCGCCAACTTCAGATCACTCACCCTGGCCAAACACGACTTCTGCACAACTCCCTTCTCTTTATTCTCCATATTCTGCTCTTTCAATTTCACCGACTTCGACTCCTTTTGTAACAGTACTTGATCCTCATACACTTGTTTTGGTGTAAGTGGAAGAAGTGACACCTTCTTTGCATTATACTCAAAGGAATACTTGTTGGTGAAACCATCATGGGTCACCCTCCGATCGAACTGCCACAGACGTCCCAACAGAATATGGCATGCCTGCATTAGAACCACATCACACAAGACCTCATCCTCATACTTCCCGATGCGAAACGGAACCTTCACTTGCTTATTAACTCTGACAACATCCGCATCGCTCAAACACTGCAACCGGTACGGCTTGGGATGCTGCAGCACAGGTAGCCCCAATTTCTGAACCATGGACAAACTGGCCACGTTTGTGCAACTTCCCCATCGATGATCACACTGCACAACTTATCTCTCACATGACATCTCGTGTGAAAGATGTTCTCTCGTTGTAACAACTCATCCACATGATTGTTGACGCTCAAAGCTCTTCTTGCAACACCAATAAGACCAGTAGGTGGAATGATCTTCTCCTCTTCTTATCCCTCACCATCTTCCTCCAAGGCTGGCATCTCCAGGTCATCAGCCTCATCATCGGTCACCACCTCTCCATTATCTCGTATGATCATCACTCTTCGATTTGGGCACTCGCTCATAATATGCCCGTAGCCTTGACACTTGAAACACTTGCGATCACGATTACGAGCATCATGCACTGTTGGTTTGCCTTGATTTGGGTCGCTCGTTGAATCTGATCGCACCTTCACAAATGGCTTCTTCTCTTTCTTCGGCCAGTCCTCTTCCTTCCATTGGCTTCCTTTTGTCAAGGAACCACTAGCAACTGTTTGGGACTGCTTCCAATTGCTCTGACTTTGCCTGAAAGTGGTCTGATTCTGCCTTGCAGTACCCCTCCTCTTAAGTTGATTCTCTACCTTTATGGCCATGTGCACCATATCGTCCAAATCAACATAATGATGCAAGTCCACAATATCCTTGATCTCCCAATACAAACCAGCCAAAAACCTCGCCATTGTTGCCTCGCTATCCTCCTCAATATTGGCCCGAATCATGGCTACTTCCATCTCCTTGAAGTACTCATCCACGCTCCTAGACCCTTGCCTCAAATTCTGAAGCTTATTGTACAACTCTCTGAAGTAATGAGTTGGTACAAATTGCTTCCTCATGAGTGTCTTCATCTCATCCCAAGTCTTAATAGGTGGCTCTCCATATCTCCTCCGATTTTTCACCATTTGATCCCACCAAACAAGGGCATAATCTGAGAACTCAAGCGCTGCCAACTTCACCTTCTTTAGCTCAGTATAGTTTTGAGCTTCAAACAACAACTCAACTTTCCTTTCCCACTCAAGATAGGCCTCTGGATCATTATTCCCATGGAATGAAGGACTGTTCATCCTGATGTTGCTGAGATTGTTATCCTCCTTACTCCAGCCTCTATAACTGCCATATCCATCTCGATCAACTTCGAGGTCTGTATGTTCCTCATAATAATCAAATTGTGGATCTATGCGTGGGCGGTCAAACCTTGGATCTCTATGTGGACGTAGATTGACTCCACCTCTATCTCTGCCAAATCGTCCACCTCTATTACAGCTACTGTGAGGAGACTCTACTTGCTTCTTCTCCTCAACCTTATTAATCCTTGCATGGACGTCCTCCAATTCTTCTCTCATCATCTTCCTAAAATCAGCTCTCAAGGCATCACACAAGAACTTGATTTTCGGATCATTTTCTGGCTGATCCTCCAATGTATCATTGCCGGATTGGCTTTTCTTCGAACCTGTCATTTTTTTTTTAAAACACAAAACAAAGAAAGGTTAGTTAAACAGGATCCTCACCACCTCACAAACACTCGTGTATCACTCAAGAAGATTCACTCAGCGCTCGTGTATCGCTCGATAACAATAGCTATTACCCTCTATTAATCTCACATCTCTTGCCTTTTTCCACTCAATTCTCTCTTATAAGCACTCAAATCCTCTCAATCTACCAACTTTTACCAACAAACCAAAGAGTACGGAATAGGAAGAAAAGAATTTGGAAAAACGCTACACAGAAACTGAACAGGAAGACTCTATATGACTCGAGGAACTCAAAAAAACCAGTTTGCACGTAACAAATTTTTAGAAAAGTGTTACGCAGAAACTAGCTTAGAACGATCAGCATGACTCAAGGAACCCAGAAAACACAATTCCCCACAACCAGTTTTTTTTTTTAATTTTATTATTATTATTATTTTTATCTAATATGAGGACATGTATAACTCTATTATGATGTGAACGTGATAATATGGTACGTGTACAGAATTCGGATCTAGTGAATAAAGGATTGAATTCTACTATGGTAAGTACGACACCAAATAAGGTATGAATTCCCAAACTCAATCCTACCCAAATACGATGCTAGAATGAATCTGAATCTGAATCTGAATCTGAATCTGAATCTAACTACACTACTCCCAACACAAACGAATCTGCCTCTTTTCTTTCTTTTTTTATACAACGAGAACACAAAGAACGAATGAACAACTCGTCGATCAAAACAAAAGAATAACACCGAACGAATCTGAATTACAGATTTTTTTTATTTATTCGACTCTATGAATGAAAACAATAAGCGATTCAATTCAGATGTACGACACGAACAAAGAAAAGCAACAAAATATGACGAGACTCAATTCGACTCAACAACAAAAACTGGACAAAGACACGAACAAAAATAAACAAAGTGATAGATACAAAAACCTGAACGCCCGGAAAACGATCTGGGTGCCAAATGATACGAACCTTGATAGATCCGTAAAACTCACACACACGGAAGGAAGAAATTCAAACCGATAGAAATATCACAATACGTCTGCAATCTAAACCCCATAAGTACTATAGGAATATCGAAGACAACCTATAACCTAAAGAGACGGTCGCCGAGCCACACGGGGATGCTGAATGACACACAACGAGGGATGATGAACTCGTTGATTCGCCGGATAAAGAATTCGTCTTGGAAAAATCAAGAGGAATTCGAAAAACTCTCAAGAGAGAATAAAACTCACAATATTATTAATGATCAATGTTGATTTTCGGCCATCACATAAGAGCCATATATATAGCGCTCAAAAACCTATCTAAACCTAGCCCAACTAGAAAATAACTCAAGTATAGTCAAAGTATGAGTCAAACTCATCAAATAGCATAATAAAGCCCAAAAATAAAGCCTTTTAAGGCACAAAACGTGGGCTGCAAAATAAAGTGACGAAAATAATAACTAAGTCTTCAATCCTCAGCCCGACCACACTTGATAAGATTAATAACTCGCGGGTTGTCCGATCCGCCATCTCCAATGGGCTTCTTCATCAACTCTTGAGCCCAAACTTCTTGAATCAATCCTTGCAGAGCTTCCTTGAACTTCTTAGCTCGAACTCTCGTCACCGGCCCACTTGGAACACGAACAGGATCTTGAATCAATGATCCTTGGACTCCATCACTAGGCGAAAACGAAAAAATAGGTCCTTTTAAAGGCGAGAAAAAATAATACTTCCTCCGTCCTCGATTTACTGACTCTGTTGACTTTTTAGATAATTTTAAAGCTTTGTAATGATGGATTTAAAATCGAATTTTTGGAGTTTAGTTTTTTTTACAAGGTACTACGAGTGTTGTAGTATCGTGTAAAAAAAACTAATCTCAAAAAATTCAATTTAAAATCCATCATCACGAAGCTCCAAAATCATCTAAAAAGTCAACAGGGTCAGTAAATCGAGGACAGAGGGAGTAATACGGAGTAGTAAGTAGTACAAATTAAAATAACATATAAGAAATAAGAAAAAGAAAATTCTTATCTTGGAAAAGAATGATTGAAAATATGATAAAAATTAAGGTTAAATGCATCAAAATATACATGTTTCACTATCATTTTTAACACATTCTTTGAAAAACTTAGAAAAATACATCAACTTTGATCTTTGTTCAATTTTAACACGAATTTGATCTTTCCCACAATTGACTCTTACGCGGCACACACGTAACCTTGAAAGTTTCACCTAACAATCCACGTGTGCAAAAATATATTTGAAAAAGATGTTTAATTAAACAATGTATCCATTTAAGTCCATTTATATGTTTGAGTCACACGACGTTGTTTTTAGATACATTAGTACACGCGTGGATTGTCGAGCGAAACTTACAATGCAACGTGTGCACTATGCCATAATCAAATTGGGCAAAAATTAAATTCGTGTCAAAATTGAATAAAGATCAAAGATGGTGTATTTTTCCGAAATTGTTGAAAGATTATGTTAAAAATGAAATCAAGTCAAAGTTTGTGCATCTTTTAGAGTTTAATCAAAAAATTATTATAGGCCCTCAAAATTTTGGGGCCCGAGGTGCCGGCCTCTTGGGCCTACACAGAGATCCGGCTCTGCCTCTAGCTATACAGTGTCGGGATTAGAAGAAATTATTAATATATATATATATATATATATATAGAGGTTATCCTATGTAGAGTTTTACATAGATTTTTTTTAAATATTCAATTAAATACTACATCACATAGATACATTTAGCATATTCATGAATTTAATTAATATAAATTGGACTAAACTATGCATTCACCTTGGTAATACACAAAAATATAATGTGTGAATCTAGAAAGTCTTAAAATTTATTTTTGAAATGCACATAAATACATGATCAATACAAGTACATTTTTCACAAAATTACAATCCATAAAATTAAAATGTAGTCACAATAAACCATAGATAAGTAGTATTTTATATCATCTTAAATTTTATATAATGATATGAGACATAAATCCTTAAGACAGGCCGGGACCAGAAAAAAAATATGATTTATTATTACAATGTAGAGATTATTCATATATAGTATTCATGTAAGGAGGTTTTACTCTCTCTCTCTCTCTATTATAACAAATATTATAACAAAGAAACGAACTACTACCAGTTTTAGAAGGGGCTAGCTCATCACATCATAGCTAGATTATATCCTAGGGTACAATGCATGTACTATGTTGGTCCCAAAAGCGAGTTTACACACGTAGATGGGGGTGAATACGTGTGTTAGAGAAGTTTGGACTTCTCTAAATTTTTGCTTGAAAATAGTGTGCTTTTAAAACCGTAGAGTGTTTCGCTTCTGAAGGAGCAAATGCTTTTCAAGAGCGAATCATTTACAGAGATAAAACGCTTGCGGAATTTGGTGAGCAGAGTTTATACTCGCTTTATGAAAATCTTGCTTAAGTGAAAATAGTTTTAGTTGTTTAAGTGCGTGTGTGACTTATGCAATAATTAAGCTAATGAATATTGAAAGTAAATCGATAAATACTTAGCTAAAATCAAAGCAGTAAGCACACAAGAGATTTATAGTGGTTTGGAGGTTACGCTCCTACGTTCACTTCGTTCCCTTCACTCAGCAACTGAATTCCTTCACTCAGAATCCACGAACACGTCGGGTTTAGATTTCCCGATGAAGTGATTCAAGTTCTACACGAACTCAAATCCCCGGAGATTACAACGGGCTCTTGAGTGGCCTTAACAACAAACAAACAACCTAACTACCTTCGACCTTCCACTCAAGTATGCAAACTTAAGCTTCACAATCTCAGATCAAAACAAACACGAACAAAACACAAACTTACAACACAACTACGGACTTGGGTTGGTGGGTTTAGTTTTGAGATTTATAACTTAGAGAATCATTTTACAATGAAGAACACGTAAAAAGGATAAAGGATTTTCCTCCTAGATTTTGAAAAATAGTTTCTAGTCTAGGGTGAAGGGATTAGGATGCTGCTATACTTAGAAAACGTTTTAGGGTTTTCCAAGGACTCAACTAAACTCTTAAGGTTGCAGAACTTGAGAGATTTGAATGATGTGAATACTCGGAAGTTCTTGCAGATTGCTAGTGCGCGAGAGAGTAGTTTCTTAGTCTTCAATGTTGAGGTAGCATCCCTATTTATAGTGGGAGTCGGCCATCTTCCCGCTAGAGAGGTTGATGATGCGTGCTCTTCATTTCCCTTCGGTCAAGCGACAAGTTTGTTTTTTTGCAGGTGCACAGTGCTTTTACGGCTTGTCTTCTTTTCAGAAGAGGAAACCCTAGATATCTGCAGATTTCCGGCTTGGAGTGTAGTGCAGACAGCTACTGGGTACTGTTCCGGCGAGTTGGCCAATCTTCAGCTTCCGCGTGGCCTTTGACTTCTGCGCCGCATTTATGACATGTACTAATTGTCGCACAGTCTAAATTTTGAAATTCAAACTGAAGTTAGCTCGACGCTTCTCATGCATTATCACAAGCGCTTCATCAGTGTTAGATATTGTTGACTTGTCGCTTTATACTGATGTCGCTTTCACAAAACTGCTTTCCTGCTCCTCTTCAAGTTGCTTTTACTGTAATCGCTTCTTACTTTTGTCAAAGTGATCGCTTGTGACCATATGCTTCTAGCAAACTTGAAAATAGAAAAAGCTTCTTCGCTTCTTTTCACTTTGCTTCTCTTCGCTTCAAGCTGCTTTGCTTTTACTGGTCTAAAAATATTTATGCAAAAAGGAAGCTCTCTGACAAGCGAGCTTATCTAATACATTAAAAAAAACATAAGCGATATTGGACTTCATCAAAAATAAGAAGGGAAAGTTTTATGAGGTTTTGGAATCTAATCAAAATAAATATTAATTTATTTAACCATAAATAGATTCCGCTTGCTCCTTAACAAATATTCCAACATACTATATGTACCTAAATTATAGTAGAAAAATATATATATTAGTGGTTGAATATTAAATAAAAGAATAAGCAAATAAAGCAAATAAAAGTTGGATGATATATTAGTTACCAAGATTCTTGACACACGTCATATTAGTGTCAGCCCAGTCTCCATGAAAGAGGCCAAATAACTAAGATGGGGTATAAAATTTCCACCCATTCCAAATTATTAAAAATAGATGCATGCATGTAGCAAAGATTAATAATAATGATACATTGAATGAAAAGAATGCTTCAAGTTCATAAATATCCACACAAAAAAGTCCCATACATATAGTACTGACTCAAAGATATTAACCAATTTTATTATTTTATACCTTACATATTAATATAAAAGGGGGTCAATATCTCTGAGCCGGAGGAAGTATTAAAATTCGTACAGAAAAGCTTAATATATCAATCTTCAACAATATAATACTTAGTTTTATACATTCTGAACTCGACCCTACACAATAAAATAAGTAAAAAATACATATATATATTTTTTCAGAATTTAGGAAAAAAAAGAAATAATAAAATATCATCCTCCTTGAGCATCATTTGGCAGAGACAAGCTGACTGGTTTCTTTGATGGTTGCTGGCTGCTCTGCTGTCTGTAAATGGCTGACATTTTATTCAAGAATTCCATGTTCATAGACTGCTGAAAATACAGAAAAATATTCAATTAAATGAAACAAATTTATATATTAAAAATGAGTGGTTGCAATTATTGACTTATAAGTTGAAGAAAATTCAACAGTATTAATTGCTTATACAGGCCACATGAATCAGGGAAATTATAGACTGCTTGAGGAAACTTAATTAATTATTTATAAAATTTATAATGCTTCTATCATTTAAATTTATACTACTACATTTTCACTTGGCACATGTCACATTAAGTGAGAAATTATTTATATGCGTTGTTTATTTATTTTATTTTATTTTATTTGAGGAGATATTTAATGTCATCCCACACACTCCCACGAAAAAAAGAAAAGAAAAACTCATTCTTTATAACTTTATTTTTCCTTGAAAAATATAACTTTTATACAACTATGTACTTACCTAAATTTATTACGATTATCCTACGTTTGATGTAAATTCTGACAAAACTAGTACTAAATAAGGTTATTTTAGTAAAAAAATAAATAAAATGTTTTAATATAATTCTAATTTGAAAAGTACACAATATTATAAATAAATTAAAAAAAAAATAAGAAACACGAATGAACCTGAGCAAGGAAGGTGCTGTAGGCGTCGTTGAAGTTGGGGGCAGCGGAAGCATCGGCAGTAGGCTTCGGGGGACCATCGGGGCATAGGGAAGGGCGGTGTCGAGACGAAGGGGGCGGTGGCGGGTTGCATGAAGGGCGGGGGCAAATTTGTCATTCCCATTCCCATGCTCATTCCCATTCCCATCCCCATGCGAGCTAGCAACGACATTTGTAGCTGTTGTTGCATTCCTAAATTTGGCATCACCATTTGTGGCATAATATTATTATTGTTTCTTGCATTGCTCATCATGTGTACTTGTGCTTGTAGTTGCTTTAGGTACTCTATTACTTCATCCAGCATCGATGCCTTGTCGGTCTATATATAATATTTAACACATCATTTAAGTTATTTAATTTAATTAATGTGGAAGATATCTAATTAAATTAATGCATGCTGTGTAATTGTAATATTCACCTTACTCGCATTGGGCACCAACTTTTGGAGAGCCTTCATCTTCTCGTTGATTCTATCTCTACGTCTCTGAAAAAATATTAATTAGATTTATTTTTCATCCTCACGATAATTAATTGTTTAATTAATATATATAAATATATATTACCCGTTCGGAGAGATTATGTATGGCTGCAGCACGACTTCGCCGGGCCGATGATTGGGAGCGGCAGCTTTCTCCTTTTGTGTCACGTTCTCCTTCTTGATTTTCCTGCACCCACATTAATTAATTTTCATTATAATAATAATAATAATAATAATAATAATCCATGATTCCTTAATGATGGTTAATTTTTCTTTCTAATCTAAATATTTCAAAATAGGATACTTTATGACTTTGTATTTACTCGCACATACATCAAAGTCAAGTTTGAATAATATTGGTGAGAATTAATTGCATGTCTGTATTATTATGACGGTCCTTTCTATCATCACTATCATATCATTGCTTCAATCCCAGATTTCCTTTTCAATCATTATGAAAATAAAATAAAATATAATATAATATAATATAAATTATTTATTCTACAAATACTACTCCGTAATTCACAAACTTAGAAATATAAATATATTTTTATATATTATCTGAAGATTACCTTGATTAGCTACCAAGTCGAAAATCGAAAATTAATATGAGTTCTTACAATTAATAATTAATTAAACACCACTTAGACTTGGAAGTAAATGTACCTACCTAAAGCTAAAATCCAAAACGACCCTTTAAAAAAAAATCGAAAACCCGACCTACCTAGCTATCACCTAAACCTTGAATTAGTTTTGAATTACAATCGACGAAAAGAATTAATTAATTAATTAAAATAAATAAATAAATGAATAAATTTACCGAGCAATCCTGATAGAGAGAGTCGTCATCTCCTCCAGTCCTGGCGCACTTCAAGCTCCTCGGCGATTCGAACGAATTCCACGTCATCATCGTCGTGTCCGTCTCTCTGCAGAAGGCGGCGCTGGCGCTGCCGCACGCGCTCTCCTCCACCGCCTCAGATCTCACCCTCTTCCCGCTCTGCTCCGCCACCGCAGCGTCGGCGTGCATGCGGCGGCCGGAGCCGGAATTTCCGACCGGCATCAACGGCTGCTGCTGGTAATTAGTAGTGTTGAAATTCGTGGCCGTGGCCCGGTGAACGATGGATTCGAGGGTGTGATCTCCCATTCCCATCGCCGGATTCAACGACTCCAGCTCGTTTAGGGCTAGCTGGCCGTTGTGCCACGTCAGCTCCATCACGTCCTTGTTATTCCTGAAAATTTATTGATGTAATTTCAACCCAATTTATATGAAATTTTTTAATTTTATATATGGACTTCGTGAGATTGTTGCATTCATGGAATTAATCACATGGTATTATTTATTACTCTCTCCCTCCGTGCCAACGAAATTTCATTATTTTATATCTCTTATATATTTAACAAACATCTCATCTTCTTCGTATTCTTTAGGATAGAGGGAGGGAGTAATTTTGAAGAACACAAGTTCAAAATGGATAAGTGAAAAACATTGAAAAAAATATATATACTATGATGAAATTATATTAAGGTGGAGAGTAATGTGAAAAGGAGAAAGAGAAAATGAACCTGGAAATGGAACTCATGATGATGTTGTACTATCATATGGATTCTTCTTGTCAATCAAGAAATTAATATTATTTCATTTCCCAACTTCATGTATATAGGTATATAATATAAAGATATATGTGTGTGAAAGAGAGAAAAGGAGGAGGAGAATATAGGGGAATAAATTATTTAAAAAGGGGATAAGAGAGCATATATATGTTATACTAGTAATAACGAAAAATGGAATATATGTGTATATATTATATATATAGATACATACATGGGGACAACATAAGAATGAGTAAGGTTTTGGTGTGATTGCACGTGAGAGGATCTGTTCCTCTCTCCTTCTTCTCCTACTTGTCTTCGCTGCTGCCTCAGATTCCAGTTGGGCACTATGCACTGGCTACTACTCATCATCACCTCTCTCTCTCTCTCTCTCTCTCTCTCTCCCCCCCTTTCTACAAAATGATTTGATACAAGCTTTGAAAATTATACTATCAATCTTTATCTATCTATATACATATACATATTACATATAATGTGTGTTGTGTAGTTCTTTTGATTGGTCCCTCTAGATATGTCAACTTCAAAATGAAAAAGATTTGAAAAACAAGACATGTGGTAGTAAGGAAAGCTGGAGAGGGATCAGGATAAGTTTTTGGAAGTATCATTGGAGCCCTCTCTCTCTCTCTCTCGCGGTTAGGAGTCAGGACTGAGCACCATTAATGTATCCACCATTGAAACTGTTTATTTTTTTAAGGGCAACTTATAGTTTGTCTTGAAGTTTGGGTTAATGTACGTACATTTTATGCCCTAAACTTTGAAATATTATTAAAATGTAATGAAATTTGGAATAGTGTACACTTTCAAGCCCGGTAGTAAAATGAATGTGAGGTAGAATGAAATAAATGTTTGTCTTTGTCTTTTTGGTTTTATTTTTTGTCTATTTCATTTTTTGATTCGAAAACCCTAATTTTTAACTTGTTAAATTTAGACTTTTTACATAATTTCCAGGTCAATTAATAAAAATTGATATGACACGCCAGTAAGCCACGACAACTTTCTGTCACTGAAATTTACTCTCAGACTGAAAAGCGTATAATGCTCCAATATTTAGGATATTTTAGTAATATTTTAAAATATATGACATAAAATATACTAATCCTTTCAGAACATAAACTATAATTTACCATTCTTTTAATAAGGTTGTTATACGATTTCTTTTAGTAAAGTTAGATTTTAGAGATTATTTTGAATGCATGTTGATGGTGCCCACATGAATAGAAGAATATTTTTCCTTTCTCACCATTTCACTATCTTCAAAATACTCTCTGTCTATAAAAGTTCTAGTTACTTTCTTTTCGGTCGTTCACAAAAATTAGAGTTACTCATCAATAATATATTTTACTCTCATTAATCCTTTAATATTTACTAAAAATCACATATGACTCACAAAGCTTACTTACTTACTTTTCCTAAAATTAAATCCTATCAAATCACTGCATTTAAAAAATCAATACAAACTTTTTATTCAAACTTAATGTAAGTTTTCGCGGACGAAAAAAGTACCAGAACAAGTAGCTCGTTTTAAATAATATACTTTATCAAAGTTACTATAACATGGTCTAATCTTTCTAATATAATATGTTGTTCTGTATCATGATATGATCATTGATACATAATGTTTATAAGATATATTAACATCATATATTAGATATAAAAATACAATGTATCTAAGAGAGAGTATGTAAATGCATATATACACACACATATATAACCTTAGAACGGGAAATAACAATAACTTTTTTTTTAGCACCGAAAAACAATAAATTAATAAAACGGTAGAAGTAGTTAAGTTGGAAGTGATATTTAATTACATGTCTCTTAAATCAACATCATTAAAAGCGTGACAAGTCTATAATTACATGACATGCATGATAGCTTGATATGACTGTTAATATAATCTTGATTAACAATATAAAAATAAAATATAAAAACGAAATAATTAGTTATTTATTGGTCGTTAAGTGTAAGTCGGTAGAGCGGTTTCTTGTGGACTTTTTTAAGTAAAAATTGTCATTCATTGTTTTTAAATGAATTAAATTACACGACATTGTCCTATCAAAATTCAAATGTACGCCATTTTGTTTGTACATTCCGATCTGTGAGCAGCCTGTACACATTAATTTGACTATTTTGAAGATGAATTATTGGCATTTTTTTTTTTAAATAGTTGTACGATAATTAGACCCATTTTTCAGGATTTGAATATGTATAAATCAGGAGTCAATGGGTAGTTGTTTTCGAAATATTGTACTAGTACTTAATAAATATACATAGAAAAATGTTCATCATGTGGGACTTTTAGCTAGGGGTGTACACGGTCCGGTTTGGTGCGGTTTGATGTTTAAACCAAACCAAACCATAAAATACGGTTTGGTAATTTTTTGAAACCAAACCGAACCATACTAACACTAAAACCAACCCAAACCAAACCATGTTAATGCGGTTCGGTTTGCGGTTTTCAAATATTTTCCATCTGCTTCTTTTTTATTTAAAATATGTTTGTACTTATATTTCAAATAGTAAAATAAAATATATTGTTTTATGAAATCAAAATTGACAATAAAAAAAAGGTTCATTACACAACGAAAATCATGAACTACAATCTAACATTTACATACAAAAGTAAAAAATTAAGAATTTAACTAAAATTTAGAAAATATATTTAATAGCGTAAAAAGAGAACCTCTAAATAGTTGGAACTTGGAAGTATTATTCTATATATAAAAAAATAGATTAAATAGTATTAGCTTATTTATTTTAATTAATATTTTTCAACATTCAATGGTGGTAGAATAAAAGACAATGTAATATGTCAAAAATAATAATTGATACTAATATTTATTATCATTATATTACGGTTTTACGGTTTACGGTTTGGTTTGGTTTACATATTTATAAAAACCAAACCTAAACCTTAAACCATAATTTTTAAAAATAAATAACCAAATCATATTTTTTCAAGCCATAAACCAAACCAAAGCATATAATACGGTTTGGTCTGGTTTGGTTTAGTTTTAACCAAATTGTGAACACCCCTACTTTTAGCTAGGTTAAGTTTAGATTTTTTTCAATAGAACCTAATTTTTAAGGTATATATCTATTAGAAAATTTCACATTATGTGATATTATCACGTCAAATGTGAGCATATTAAGTATGTGCCTACGATGGATAATCGAGTATTTCTCTAAATATACATTTATTAAGAGCTTAACTTTATTGAAAAAGATTGCATAAAATTATTTTTTCTTGAAGAAAAAAATATATATATACATACACCTAATTAATGAGAGCTAATTAAGAGAGAGGTGATTATAGGGTTTAAAACTTTTGTCTAGACTTGGGTTGCCATAATGACTGAATATTAATTATATCAAAGTTTTAGTTCAAATATATATTCATTTTAATTGAGTTATCAAACTATTCATTTCAAAAAGTATATGTGTTTTCTTAGAAATAAAATGAAAAAAAAGATATGTGTTCCCTTACCTACCGTGGGCACACTTAATGTGTCCACCGCTTATATGATCTAATACTGATTTTTTTTCCTAATATATTGCTACAATACTATTATTTTTAAATAACTAAATATATTAAATTTTACTTAAAATGATGATATAAAGTGATTATTGTCAAAAAAATATCAATCATTAAACTATTACATATACCACGGGCGCATTAACAAAAAAAATTGAATGAGTACGACTATCAAGAAATACTACCCTCATTAACCTATTTTATTCTATTATTGTAAATAATGAAGCACTCAAAGCTATTGAAACTAAACGAGAAGTATGTATTTTATTGATTATTTTTTAATATAATTCAACCATAATATTTTTCTAATAAAAATTGTCGAAATTCTGCATTTTCTAATAATAATAATAGTATCATTTTTTAATATTATATATACTTATAAAAATGTGACATAAAATGATCCCGTCGAATTTCGACGGGCGCTAACACATCCATAAATGCTACTGCATCTTTCTAACTTATTTTTTATAATAAAATTCAATGCTAAAACATTTTATATGAATTGAAGCAATTTTTTCAAAATCTATATTACACATAACACGGGTGCATTAACATAAAAAAATAAAATTGTAATGTGTTCGATTATTCAATAAATGCCGCCCTCATTAATTTTTTCTTTTTTTTGTTATTGTGAATAATGAGTGACTTGATATTCAAAACTTGCGAAACTAAACAAGAAATATCATCTTTTATTCACTTTTTTTTTCTAATATAATTCAACCCTGATATTTTTTTCCAATAAATTGTCAAAATTTTACATTTTATAATAATAACCATATACTACCTCCATCCCACTAGTGTCATAGTATCCCGTAAAAAAAACGATACTTCAAAATTATATTTTAAAACCCGTACTAGGTTTCGGTGAAAATACGTGCGAGAAATGTCAATCAAAATGAAAGTAGCCAAGTATAGTGGGATGGAGGTAGTAGTATGTTTTTTACATAAAAATTGATACATTTAGTGCTTCCCGTCGAATTTCGACGGGCACTACACTAGTATTATGTTATGTCCAATGTTTTAAAAACCGAACCGGACCGGCCAGTTCAACCGGTTGGACCAGGAACCGGACATGATACAGGTCCGGTTAACCCTCAAAAAACCGGCGAACGGTCAGACCGTATTTGAACCGGAAGAATCGGGAAAAACCGGCCTGAACCGGATGGACCGCCGAACCGGGGACGGTTTTGAGAAACCGCCCGGTTCTTAATTTGTGGCAAAAATTTGAAATTTGCTCCCAAGAGGATTCGATCCCGGGTCCTTCTAGTGCAAAGGAAGGTATTTGCCATCTCAACTACCCAAAGAAGTTGTATATTTGGCAACATTTTTTATATATATACGTTTTTTAGTTTTTTTTTCTCCATTCTAATTATTTATTCAACTACTTTCCTATTATCATATAAATTAATAACATGTAAATTTTATAATTACAAAACAATGATATAATGTGATACTTTATTTGTAATAAATGAATAAAATATGAATTGATAAAATTCTCAATTGTAAAATTTCAATATTAGAAAATGTGATGGTGAAACTCCAATTATTTATAGTTTATATTTATAAATTGTTATAGATTTTAATTTATTTGTTATGCAATTTAATATGTATATTTATGAAATTGATGAATTTTTTACTTTATAAGTTATGAAATTATGAATACTTTTATATTTTTCACATATTTAATTAATATTATTATTATTAATTTAATAAACGGTTCAACCATGGTTTAATCGGTTGAACCAATCGAACCATGACCCGAAAGCCTCGCCGGGTCGATCTCCGGTCCGGTTTTTAAAACATTGGTTATGTCTATAAATGGGTCCTCAACCAATTGCAAGTCGCAAATGATTGGTTCTTAGAGAAGGTAGGACTAGGACATTTGATAACATAATATCTTTAGACTGGACCATCATATATTCCATCCTTTATTTTTTTTATTATTTAGTGCTCAATTATCAATTAATTGATATATACTGCGAAATAAATAAAAATCTTGAGTTTTATTTTATCATTACTATTACTATTACTGCATTTAGAATTGGTCAAGCAAATTAAAGCCAACGTTAGTGAAGTAAATTGAGTGGCGCCAAATCCAATTTAATTAATTTAAGATTTGCTAATTGACTGTTTGGGAGAGAATAATATACATACTCCCTCCGTCCACGAAAATTAGACATAGTCTTTTTTTAGCTGTTTTTCGAAGCTTTGTAGTGATAGTTTTAAAATGAATTTTTGGAATACTATTTTTTTTTTGTTATCATGCAAACACAACACACTCACACACACACGCATACGAAGTGACTCAAACCCCCGACCTTTTGGATTGGAGGAGAAACGTCTTACCAACTGAGCTGCGCTTTGTTGTCACTATTTTTTTTTTTTTTTCCCATAACATACTACAAATCTCCAAAACCAACTAGCAAATAGACAATACTAAATTTTTCGTAGACAGAGAGAGTATATGGTATTGTTCTTATTGTATTGAAATAAAGGTTCAATGATTAATCCAATGTCACATCCACTTCTACATAAAATTATTGATTGTTTCATTTATTAAATTCATTTGGTCGCATGCACCACATATTAATGTGTGACAATTTCAGCCATGAATGTAGGTGTGCCCCTAATAAATTGATGGATGTGCGCTCATTTGTGGCCATCATGTGTCCTTGATTAATTTCCAAAACAAAAAATCTCGTTAATTTATCTTCCTCGAAATTTACAATATTTGGAGAAATTAATTGTTGCAAATTAACATGGGGTTGATCTCTAAATATAAAAATTTCCAAATTAAATTTAAATTGAATATATTATGTTACTCCCTTCGTTTTACTATGATTGATACGTTTCTTTTATGAGAAATTATTAACTCTTAAATGGTATAATTAGTAAATCTCTAGTATTACACTTAACTTTCTCTAATTAAATCTCATCATTCACTCAACTTTTAGCACGTATCCCAATATAATTTAAATTTTAAAACTTTAAATTATCATAACTTGCTCGTCTGTTCTCGGATTTTTATAATTTTTATACGAAATTAAAGGTCTTGATACGATCATTCATTTAACATCAGACATCAATATGTTTTAATGCATCTACGATGTTTTAGTTTTAAAATATGTTTAAATACATAAACAACACTCCTTTCCTAAACACAATACTCCATCCCTAAACACAATAGTACACTTTACACACTAATCACTTCCGTCTAAAATTCCGTACCGAAAAGAAACGCATCAATCATAGTGAGACGGAGGGTATTAGTTCAACTTCTTTAATTCCATATGCACTGTCGTGTATATGCTCTTGATAAGAAATAAATTATAGTATGATCTAGAAATTTTACACTTTGGTTTCGAAAGAAAAAAGAAATATTATACTTGCATTGATAGTCATATATATATATATATATATATTTTGATTCATGCTTAAACATGATTGCCATGAAAATTATGGTTCAGGTCGATTGAAGAAATCCATGTAATATAATTTTATATTTTTGTATTCATTAGAACATATATTAACATACATATATTCAACAAAAAAAACAAAAAACAAAAAAAGAACAGTAGAGTACAATTTAATTTGAAGTAACTATCATAGGGATCGAATCTCAAAAAAGCAAGCAAGAGCATTCCAGCAAAAGATTCACTATTTCTTTAATTGGATTCAAGAAAATTGAAAAAACATAAATCCTATAAGTGATAAGGTAAAGATTTGGATGTGGAAAAGTATTTTCATCCCATCCATACGAAAGGTGGTCCAAACACCATCATCCTCCATTGTTATAGACTTATAGCATCACCTTCATTCAGCTGCAGCTGTATATACTCGATTTTTATTATTATTATTATTTTTTTTTTTGAAAATGTTCGATTCAGTACCTCTTTGTCATCAATTTTTTTATTTTGAAGCCAAAAGGGCGAGGTGCTTTTTTTTTGGATAAGAAAATCGAAGAGCAAATATAGTAACTTCATTCTATTGTCATAAGCAAAAAAGAAAAAGAAAAAAGAAAGAAATGATATCTATTGAAATAAAATGTCCTTTCCTTTTTCTTTTTTTTTCTTTCTTTTTTTTTTAATATTTTTTTTACCCGTTCTAATTTGATTATAGGAAATAAAGTGATCAATCATCTTTACCACTCGACCCGCGGCTTGTTAGGCGAGACAATATCAGAATTAACAGTGCAGTTAAGTGAAGGGTATTTATAGTCGTAAATTTGAACTTCGTTTTATTTTTCTAAGAGATCCAAAATGATTTGTGGATCCAGAATTGCGAATTGCGACACTGCAAAAATGACTTAAGCTCGTAGTTAAAATGAGTTAGGATATCCAAAATAATGATAATTAGGAGTATAAAATCTCAATTCATCTCAACGAAAAACTAAATAATTTAGGCTACATTGAAATTCGAAATGCATGTCATAAATTGGATATTAAGTGAAGCTCATATTGAAAATTCGCGTCCTTTATAATCTATATTATTATAAAAAAGTGTCATGTTTACAAAATTTATTTTGCCTATTTTGCCCTTAATATTATCATTAGTATATTAATAATATTATTATTAAGTGGTTCAATTATACCTATTAATATTAATAATATTATTATTATTATTATTATTTATTTATTTATTTTTATCAGGCAAACACAACACACACTCACACACATGCACCCGGGATGACTCAAACCCCCGACCTCTTGGTTGGAGGGGAAGCGTCTTACCAACTGAGCTGCGCTTCGTTGTCATTATTATTATTATTATTATTATTATTATTATTATTATTATTATTATTATTATTATTACATGGTTGCTGTGAAGCAAACATAAAATTTTCGGGCAAATTTTGTTATGTTCTATATATATGTTGTGTTTTGTTTGGATGCATATCTTTTTTCCCCCAAAATTTATTCACGTGAACTTTTATCCACGTTCTTTTCAGGGCCGTACCTGTCTATAGGCACAAGAGGCCTGTGCCTATGACCCCAAATTTTTAAGGGGCCCATAATTTTTTTTCTTTCTATATTGTAATATTAGTATATAATTTTTAACTTTTATTTACATGTGTTCTAATCATTTTTTCCTGTAAAAAACTTTTCAACTAATTTTTATTATATTTTCTTTCATTTTCTTGTACTCTCCGTTTCGCTTCATTAGTCTCATAAATTAAATATGTGTATAAAATATTGCTTATGAACTAATAAAGCGGGACATAGATAATATATTTTTTATCGTCTCTTAGGGCCTATTTTTTTTACTTTCGCCTAGGCCTGGCTAGACACAGGACCGGCCCTGGTTCTTTTGTTATTGTTCTCAATATATTATAATCATTGTTTCAGGTGATTTTATTGTATTTTTATGTAGAGATGAGAAAAACAATTTATGGAGATTATGAAGTTCGAGATTATGTTTGAAACCGAAGGATCCACGTACTAAACGAAGGTAACAAGCCATTTGATATGAAGTAATGTAGTTATATCAACTCGGTATTTGTTATGTATATTGTTTAAGTTTTTTTTCTTGAAACATATACATAGGCACCGTAATACTATATAGGATGATTAATTGTCTGATTTATTATATGAGGAATACTCTATCTTTTCTGCCCTCTTTAGGGAATCCTCCCAATTATTGGATAAGGAATTACTCATGTTATTTTAGGTGGCGACTTGAATTCTACATACTTAATCAATGTCATCAACATGAAGATCATGTTAAATGTATGAGAAATGTAGAAGGAAAATTATGTTTATATCTTGTAAAAGTTGCTAGTTGCTAGATAATTTCAATTCACCGTTTCTTCTTTTTGTATAAATAGTTATTTGCTGTATCTTTTCTCCAACACTGTTCACAATGTAGTCCTCAATGAGAAATCCCCAATTTTACACACTCTTTCTCGTCTCTCTCACTCTATGACTTTCTCTGCAATTCTTCTTTCATTCTCTGCAAATTTATGTTAATTCCAATTTTTCAACATGGTATCAAGAGTCTAGGTTGTCATTGTGTTCTTCTTCTATCTTCCATTTCATTTTTCTCTATAATTTTTTTTTGTTCGATTGAATCTGTCACAATAGTTCGGATCTGAATTAATTGAAGGAGTTCTTCAAGTTTCTAGTCTAATGTTCGTTGTTTTGGTGATGGTTCTGCACCGATTTGTTATGTTCGAAGATGCTACGCCGCTGCGTGCATCTCTAGTTCTTATGAATTAAGCCGACTGGTATTAGCTCTCTCTTTTCTCTGTCTCGCAGATTTAATCTGTCATTTTTCAATTTTTTCTTCCCGATTCAATCGGTTCGATGTTGTTGCCTCTCTGGTTTAGAGTATTATCTTCATTCTCTATGATTGATTTCTGTGATTGATTTCTGGTTTCTCTTCGATTTAATCGATTTTATCTCTTGTTTGTCTTTGGTTTCAACCTATGATTGGTTGATTTCTATCTCTTTCTCTGGATCATGATGATTCAGGTCTATCTCTCTCTCTTCAAGTTTGCGAGTTGCAAATTTTGATTTCAAAAATCTCTCAAATCGCAAGTTGCGATGTCACTTTCTCTCCGATACGTTTCGGATGATTTTTCTCTGATCTAAGATCATCTCTCTCTCTCAATTTGTCTATTTCAGCCTATGATTGGTTGTCTTTCTCAGATCCATGTGGATCTTTTATCTCTTCTCTGTTTCGCGAGTTGTGAATTTCTCTAAAATCGTGTGTTGCGATTTCTCTCGTTCAAGTTTATTTCCCAATCTATGATTGATTGGAGTCTTTGGCTAGATCTCATGTGAGAATCTAAGCTCCTCTCTCTGAATTTGTCTTCTATCTCTATTTGAGATAGGTTTATCTCTGTTTCTCTCCTGGTTTTTGGGTGCGTTTTTCACTCCATCTCCTTCGATCGATTCGATCTTAGGTTCTTCTTTTTAGTCGTCATTTCTCTTTGGATGAAATCGATCATCAAAATCTAGATCATGTTCTTTACCTTATGTTGGTGTAGTGCTATGCTTTGAAAGTTTACATATCACCATATTGTGATTTATGATCTATGATCATTTGCTGTTTGAGTTTGTGTCTAGTGGTTGAATTTTCTCTAAGTTTTCTGGCTCTTACAGTGAGGGGGAGGCTGAATTTCAGTTTGTAAACTGTTTGGTTAGTTGCTATAACCACTTGTGGTGATAGAGCTTGTCTTTGGTGGGTGAGAAATTGTAAAATGAAAGACTAGTTGTTTGCTCAGTTTGTCAGAAGATTTCAGTTCCTAGAATCTGATTTGTGTAGAAGTTTAATTGGTTTTCTTGTGTTAGTTAGAGAATATCTATATCATTTGTTGGTTGTTCATCAAGGTGTCCTTGTTGTTAATGAACAAAATGGTATTTCTGCTAAGGGGGAGCACTAGTAATGAGTTGAATAACTGTTGTTGGATATCAATTGTCGGTGATGAAGTTCCATTTTGGTTGATACAAAACTGTCTTGGGAAGATTGATGAAGTCAGTGTGATTCTGCAAAAGTTTGATAGGAATTCCAGATTGTTTTTTGCTCTGCTTGGTATAAGTTCATTATGTGGATTTGAAGTTTATCAAGAGGATTTGGCAATAAAGATTCAGTTTATGGCATTCTTGTTTGAAGTTGTTCCAAAGCTGCTGTGTTTTCAAGATGGTAACCAATTCTTGGCTCCCATCTTGAGGGGGAGTATGAGAAATGTAGAAGGAAAATTATGTTTATATCTTGTAAAAGTTGCTAGTTGCTAGATAATTTCAATTCACGTTTCTTCCTTTTGTATAAATAGCTATTTGCTGTATCTTCTCTCCAACATTGTTCACAATGTAGTCCTCAATGAGAAATCCCCAATTTTACACTATCTTTCTCGTCTCTCTCTCTCTATGACTTTCTCTCTCTATGACTCTCTCTGCAATTCTTCTGTCATTCTCTGCAAATTTATGTTAATTCCAGTTTTTCAACAAAATGCGATATTTTCGCATATTATTTTGCTATACATTCTTACTGGTTTATTATTATTATTATTATTATTATTATTAGTAGTAGTAGTAGTAGTAGTAGTAGTAGTAGTAGTAGTAGTAGTAGTAGTACTATAAAATGAAGTTTGGGTCTTACGTTTAGGGATGTCAATTGAGCTCGAAATCCGTGGGTTGACCCGAATAACCCGAGCAAAAGGCGGGTTAGGATTGAATATTTATAATCCGAGTTTCTTTTAACCCGAACGGGCCAAACCGAATAGCCTGACAACCCGATAGGGCTGGCCCAACAAGTTGGCGGGTTGACCCGATAGCCCGAATTTTTTCATTACTTAGTTGTTGAAGTTCATTACTTTGCTTCAAATATTGAAGTTGATGTCTTGATTTAAATACTTATGAAAAATATTAATTTTATATGCTAAGTTGTACCCATCATATAATTTTATAGGGACACACTTAGGTCAGCCAGAGGCACCGTGCGGACGGCTAAAACACTGACACTTTTATTCGTGTAGATTAACACTTTTCTGTATAAAGATTGTACACTTTTAAAAATTGATATTTTATTTGTAAAATAATTATGTTAAAGATTGACACTTTTATTCGTATAGATTAACACTTTTCTGTATAAAGATTGACACTTTGACCCGGCCACACTATGTGGCCGATCTCACCCAAGTTTTTGTCAATTTTATATGCTAAGTTATACACATTACACTCATGATATGAAAATTATCTTTACAGTTTCACATCTCAAGTAATTACTTACTACCTTCATCCCACCATATTAGGCACTATTCATTTGATAGACATTTCCGGCACGTGTTTCCACCGAAGCCTAGTACGGGTTATAAAATATAATTTTGAAGTATTTTTTTTACGGGATACTATAAAAAAAATACTTCAAAATTATATTTTAAAACTCGTACTAGGTTTCGGTGGAAACGCGTGCCGGAAATGTCTATCAAATGAATAATGCCTAATATGGTGGGATAGATGTTGTATTACATATTATGTAAGTTGAAGTCAAATAATACGAGGCAAAATTTGTTGATACAGACTTCACAAAAAAATTACACACTTTTGTTATGTTCATAAACATTTTGACCCGATGGACTAGCCCGAGCCTCGAAATTTAGGGTTAGGGTTGAAAATTTATGGCCCGAAAAAAATCTAGCCCCTGATTTTACCAGGATCGAATAACCCAAAACCCAATAAGACGTCATACGAGCGGGTTGGCCCAATTGATATCCCTAAATGCACTAGTCAAATAAAAAACTGATCATCAAAACTCGAACCATAAATATAACCAGACGAAAAGATTACATTATATGATTTGCATTCGGAAAATTGCACAAAACACCCCTTTAAAATAAAATAAAAAAGCCACACGTGCATTTTATTACACGACTTGTGTTTAAACAAACTTTGAATATTTACCCTTTCTTCTGCTATTATTAAATTATTTACAGTTTGTCACGCAAAGACTTGAATAACCCGAAACCCAGTAAGACTGACCCGAATACGAGCAGGTTGACCCGATTGATATCCCTAAATGCACTAGTCAAATAAAAAATTGATCATCAAAACTCGAACCATAAATATAACCAGACGAAAAGATTAAATTATATGATTTGCATTCAGAAAATTGCACAAAACACCCCTTAAAAAAAAAAAAGAAGCCACTTGTGCATTTATTGCAGACTTGTGTTTAAACAAACTTTCAGGGGCTGTTTGTTTTGTGTAGGGAAAGGGAAAGGGAATAGGAAAGAGAAAGAAAATGAAAGGAATGAGAATAATTCCCTATTTTCCAGTCGTTTGTTTAGGACAAGAAAGAGAATCGAAATTCTATTATATATATTCATATCTATCTGAATAGCATAATATATTTTATAATTTATATATATATATATATATATATATATATAAAAGTAACACAATATATATTTGCATGAATTATCATTATTTAAATAATATAATATAATATTAATTTGAAATAATAATAATAATATTATTATTATTATAATTATATAAGTAACACAATATATGTTTGCATCAATTATTATTATTTACATAATATTATGTTATATTATTTTAAATATTATTTTTATTATTATTATTATTAATATTATTGTTATTACTATTTTAAATATAATAAAAATCGCATAAAATAACAATATTATATTATATATATATTTTAATATGAAAATAATAGCATATGTTAATAATTTTTTAATATAAGTTTATATTATTAAAATATGTCATATATAATAATAATAATAATAATAATAATAATAATGATATTATTATTATTATTATTATTATATTATAATATATTTATTTAATTATTCTATATTTTAAATATAAATATAATATTTAGGTAAATATAATACTACTATTTGTTTAATTATACTACAATTTATTTTAATATATATATATATATAATTTAAATATAATATTTATTACATTAATGATAATTTTATTTAATAATAATAATAATAATAATAATAATAATAATAATAATAATATAATGTTATAATGTTTTATCATTATATAAAATTAAAGAAAGAAGACAATATAAAGGAAAGATAATCCAATTCCCTTGTCTTGAGAGGGGAATGAAATTGGGGGTATGGGGGAATCCAAAACCCAAAAGTGAGGAAAGAGAATGACCCAAAATTGCAAAACAAACATCAACTAAGGGAATCAGGATTCCTGATTCCCTTTCCATTTTCTGATTACCTCGAAACAAACGACCCCTGAATATTTACCCTTCCTTTTGCTATTGTTAAATTATTTATAGTTTGTCACGTAAAGACTTTACGGTATACATTAAACGCATTTCGTTTCATACATTAAATAGTACTACTCCACTCTAGTCCATAAACACACCCCCGGGTCGTTAACACTCAACTCATTTCCTTTAAAAAAATATTCGATCTAATTCTTCTTGTTTTTTTCAAAAAAATTATAACAAGAAATTTAAAGGCTGAACAATGGAAGACTCGAATCCAAGACTTTTGGCCTCAGACATTAACCCCACTATCGCTAAGCTAACTTACACACACTTTGTTTCGATCTAATTCTTCTTATATTCGAAAATTGTTGATTTTATCACTCTTAAAAGTACAAGATGTTTTTCTACAACAATTTTTACATTAAATCTTAGAGAACGCATACTCACACATAATTAAGATTTTTTACTTCGCTACATATGTCTCAACAAATATGATGTCCAGGTCTCATAACTACAAGTACCATAAATAAGAAAGTGATATCTATAAAAATAAATGTCTTTTTTCTTAAAGAATATAAAATTCGTATCAACCATCGGTAATAATTTAGTACTACTATTTCGTACCAATATTGAATGAAATTACTATATAAAATTTGATAAGAATTTCACATTTTTTACCCAAATCATAGTGACACTAAAAACATGATATGAATATTACAAAGTGTTAAATTCGTATTTTAATTGTTGTCTCTTTACATTTTTTGATAAAAAAAAAAAATTAAAAAAAAAATGTTAATTAGTCGATAGAGAATGAATAGAAAAGCCCTCTTTTCCCGCTCCAGTGCTGCTGCTGCTCCCGTTTCAAAACAACGCAGTGAAAATTCCCGTTAATGGAAAATCAAGAAGAAGATCAAATCACAGAAGAGCAGCGACGACGGGCCGAGGCGAACCGGGCCGCGGCCCTAGCCAAGCGCAAGGCGATCCTCTCGCTAGGCGAAAACGGGAACCTCTTCAAGTGCCGCAAGCTCTCTTCAGATGCCAAACACCTCCTTACACACGACTCTACTGGGCCGGGCCCAAGGCCCGAGAAATTCCAGGCTCGCCTCGAAATATGCTCGCCCGATTCCTTTTCCGTCACTCCAGTCGCCATTGAGGGTTTTGAGTTTCCCAGTGAAGATGTTTGCTTCGAGAAGCTCAGAGATTGTTTCTTGAATGTATGTATATTTCTTTCCTTTGTTTTTCTGTGACTAGGATATGGTACTTTAGGTTTGTTCCTTTCTCTAAACTTTTACATTTTTGAGTTAATGGCATTATGCCTTGTGAATATGATATCATGAACAAGTATTAGAATAGGGCCATTAGTGCTCCCAAATTTGGTTGGAGATTCAGTTTTGTTTTTCTATGGAATGGCTGGGTTCATCGCTCTTTTCACAATGTTTGTATCTCGCTTTGCATATTTTAAGGGAAGTGTTTTGCAAGATGTTCTGTGTGAGTGCAGTGGATTAAGAACATGAGTCGATATTTTGATGTTTGTTTACTTACTGGAATCCCTTCATTTCAGTTGGAAGAGAAGATAGGCTAGTTATTTTCCTAAGCAGAGCTTATGGGGCCCTTTGCAAATTCATTTTAATTGTGTGATTTGGCGAAATTGCATTAGAATCAGTGTATTTATTCGGTTGGTGGATCAATATTCTCTATTTGCATCATGACAGGCGGTTTTCTCACACTACACACAGAACACCGGTGGTGGAAAGGCTTGTGTTTACAGGCTTTATGACTATCACTCGATCCTGAAGTCCTTAAAGAACTGCAAGGACATTGAATGTGAAGAGATACCTTGGGGAACCTTCAACGTTGTTGAGAAATTTTCGCATTCGTTCTCTTCCGGAAGATGGATGCTATGCAGGCCTGAGCACCTCCCTGATGAGAAAGTGGACGAGTTGATTTCTGAGCTCCCAAAGTTTTTATTGAATACTTTGCTACCTTTTCAACTTGATGGTGTTCGGTTTGGACTGAGGAGGGGTGGTAGGTGCCTCATTGCAGATGAAATGGGTCTTGGGAAGACGCTCCAGGTATGAATAAAACTATGCATGTTATTATAGATTCTGTAAAGCAGTTCAGATGGATGCCCAATTTGTTAACTGTTCCTCTTTTTCATTTGAAGGTGTCGTATCATTTCATAGATACATCTGATAAAATGTAGAAGTCCAGAGCAATTGATATGGTAATGGTATTCTATATAGTCTACAACCCATTAAGAGGTGACTTAACTAGAGACCATTCTACCCCAGACGTGCCAAAATATAATTGAAATAATGAAATGATGTGGCTCTGCAAATTTGAAATAAAATCACAGTTTCTGATAATAGATATGTATTATGCCAGAAGAAATTGCTGCGATGTGAAGTTGCAAGATTTTCTTGTGTGGTTTGTCTCAGCTGAATACATTGAAACTAAAATTTGGCGCTTCTTCCTGTATCTCTTCAATATCTATTAAGTGAATTTTGTCAGGAATAAGGCACCTCCATTTCTACTTTGTCTGTGGGAGAATATTGAATAATAGGATCTGCTTGAATACAATATCTTTGGTCCTTGGATATATCTTGCTTACTAGATTTTTTCGTGGCTGTTTGGATGATCTATCGATAGTCTAAAATAGTACTCATGTATAATAAATTTGAAAACAACCTGGCCAGAAATAGAGAAAAAGTAGAGAATTTATCTTAGTTCTCTTCTCAAGAGTCTCTAAAGGAGGATCTCAAACTGGTCTACTAAAGTTTTGAGATACTACAATTTAGCATGCTTCTTGATTTTACTTCCCATTCGTTTCTGTAGAATGTGCTACTGTTAAAAGATATGATTCTAGTTCCCTGAAACAAAATGAAGTAAATAATAAGAAGAAATGATTTTTTTTTATAAGTAGAATCTACCTAAATAATTCCAGTGGTTTATAATTAACATGGAATATCCTGTTTAATTTGCACATTCATGGCTAGCTAGTTTATTTTGTTCAGAAGATTAATGTACTAATCAGGCCCTTGTTTGCTCTAGGCTATTGCAATTGCAGCCTGTTTCATGAAGGAAGGTTCTATACTTGTAGTTTGCCCAGCTATTTTGCGATATTCATGGGCAGAAGAACTTGAGCGCTGGTTGCCTTATTGTTTGCCTTCTGATATTCACTTAGGTATCATGCCAATTTTTCTCGTCAACAATTTGGAGTGGAATGGAGATCAGTGCAATTAGCTTTTTTTAGCAATTGCTGTTTACTTTTTCTGGGACCAGAAGCTTGATGAACAACTTTTTTGTCTTCACTGCATCAACAAAATCGTACTGACTTATGTTTGCCTGGTTCATCATGATTACTATATGTCAACCCTATTGAGTCATGCATCTCATCGGCCCCCCTTTTTTTTTGAAGTTATGCTGAATGGTCTTTAAGAAATACATATCCTTGCATTTGCGCTTTTTTCTTCATTCTGTCTGGAAGCAAGGGAGTATGCTTCACAGTTCTAATAGTTATTCTGTCTGACAAATACAGATCGAACACAATTTCAGATGAATTTGTTATGAAAATGCACATATACGTGCCTTTCTGAAAGATTCTCCTCAAGTTTGACTGAATTGGTTTGGACTAGCTAATTTTGCCTTTTGGTCTTTGGATATATATATTTAGAAATAAGTACTAGTGTGACAAATATGAATTGATCTACGGCTGTTTTTGAAGCATGGTTGCAATACATAATAAGCATGATGATACTTAATTGTCAAATTGTATATAAATAAGCATGATACTTGTTGTGTATTGCAGTCATGCTTACTTTAATAACAACCATAGGTCATACTGAGATCAATGGTTCGGATCTATTCCTATTTCTCACATCAGAACTTATTTCTATATGAATCAAACTCTTCATATATATATATATATATATATATATATAGTGTATATTTATAAATTTATGATTGTACTATACTGTTTCCCACCACAAACTGCAATTTTGTATAAGCTGCTTTCATTTCTCCTCTCAGTTTTTGGTGGTACAGACAACCCTACAAGATTATCTAAACTTCCAAGAGTTGTGGTCATATCATACACAATGCTTCGTCGTTTGCGGAGTAGCATGTTGGAACAAGATTGGGTCACCTTGATAGTTGATGAATCGCATCATTTGCATTGTAGCAAAAAATCCTCAGAAAATGATGAGGTATTAAACTTGTCAATCATATTGTGGTTTTCTAAGATATGCAGATTGACACATAGAATAAGAGATCTAAACTTTGTCATGCTTCCAAGAGGAAGGTAGATATTCTTGAGCAAGAGCAGAAAACATAAATGGCAGTAAATCTTTGTAGCTTCTCTCCCCTACCTCTTTTCTCAAACAATTTTGGGTTCTAGATGTTCATGTTAGAATGATCGCATGCTTTAATTATTTACCTCTTGACAAAAATATTTGAAATTGGAACAGATAAAGCAAACCTGAAATTCTCAGTTTGTATTTTAATGCAGTTACTCTGGTATTTTGACCATTTGGCTGTTTCCCGGTGCCAAGTTGTATTGCAGACCTTTGGTTTCTGTATCAATATAACTTGCGTGCCTATCCAAACAAAGCATTACTCTAATAGCATATCGATAGCCAAATCGTGTAGCTTAGTCGTGTCAGTTATTTGATAACATTTTGGTGGATAATTTTACTTGATCAAGCCCCATCTGAGGTGAGTTCCAGCATGTAAATTGTTAATCACTCAACTTGGAAAAGGGCTTTCATAAAGCCATGCACATACACACATGAAAGTGAGGTAGGTAAATATAATATGATGGTAGTGGATAAAAAAGATCCTTTGGACAAGTAAACGAATGCGGCCATTTAATGGTAGCTTTGATTTTTACACATGGTGGAAATGAAATTGTGAAACTTATAGAGATGAAAAGATTGCTACGGAACTGCGTTTCCATTTCTCCCCATTATGAGATAAATTGTTAAAAGAATTGAGCAGTTGATTTTGCCATGTTCATTCAATGATTGTTTCTGTCTAGCAGTTTAATGTGCAAAAGTGTTTACTGTTTAGTGTTATGAGAGGTTCCTGTTCCAGCCCGTTTTTGGTAATTGTGGCTAGAAATGATTTGAGTATCAAGAATACTCATTTGAGGACGTGTTTAATATATGCTTGCTGGGTGCAGAAAGAGTATTGTGTAGAAATGTTTCTAGGGTTCTATCTACAGCATCATTCTTCATTACACTTTCTGCTAAGGATAGTTAACTTATTACCTTCTATTTTATGTATCACTCTCTATCCAGATCCAGTACTCCATGCTATTAGGCTCAGCAGAGCCCTTTTTTTTGTTCTGTCTGTGTCGGTCTCTCTCTCTCTCTCTCCATCTGCTCAACATGGACTAAGAATCAAGACCACTCTTTTAGAGGGCCATGCTAAGTTTAATTTCAGTTGGTTATCTATTTTTGCAACCCTAAATTTGTTTTTCTATTGATTTTTCCTTGATTAATACCATTTTTTTTTGGGATACAGGCAACTCTTTAGAGTTATGAGTTCTTCAATCATATGAAGTTTCTGTTTGAAAAGCTCTCTTTTTATTATTTATTTATTTTTTTGGCAGCTACAAACTGTGCTTGATGTGGCTAGCAAGGTTAAGCATCTCATTCTTCTCTCTGGAACTCCCTCCCTGTCAAGGTTATCAAATTCATCTTTTCCACAGCATCACTAGCAGTGTTGCCTTTTACTTTCTCCTACTACTTATTTGCCATTTTGTATCAGCTGCAAATGCTAATATAGGGTTGCATTTTCTCCTAGGTGATAATAGGCCTTTTGACATTTTTCATCAGGTAAATATGTTATGGTAAGTAATTTAGCATTGGACTAGCAGGGAGCTGTGATATGCCTTCTAGTTTGACTTGTAATGCATCTCAATTTGATGCAGGCCAGGTTTGCTTGGGCAGACCAAATATGAGTTCGCCAAAACTTACTGCGCTGTCAAATATATCAAGGGTCGTCAAGGAAAAGTTTTCCAGGTACCTTTTGTTAACTCAACTCTGACAGTTACCTGGTACCGGAAAAAAATATGTGTTAATGAACATTGAACATGAGCCAAGTTGATTGGCATTTACTGATTTGTTTATCTGTTAATCTCAACTAACTTGTGCCAGTTGCCTTATTTTCTTCTCTTTACTGATCTGTAAAGTATTAACTTTTGAAGCATCTCTAATTTTCAAGTGTAATATCATTCACCAATTTACCCCTCTTTTTGAAGGATTTCTCAAAGGGGACACGCTTGGAGGAATTAAATGTTCTACTGAAGCAAAGTATAATGGTAAGGCTTATGCACCGCCCTTTCCTCCCCCCTTCAATAATACAAGTTTATTTAAGATTATGTATGTTAACACCCTAAATATCTGCATTGTTAATGAATTTGGACACTAGTGGCTGTACAAAAAGATTCTTCTACACCCTGATTTATTTAAATTTCTTCTTGTATAAACTGAATCACTTGTGATACTGCAGATTAGACGTCTAAAGGAACACGTTTTACTTCAACTACCACCCAAGCGTCGGCAGATCATAAAATTAGTTCTGAGAAAATCAGATATTAATTCTGCTATGGTAGCTCTAGGGCTTGAGAATGTTGATGCTACCAGTGAAAGTGATGCTGAAAATGCACCTCTTCACGTTTCCGATGACGGTGAAGGTATCATTTCACATCTTTTAAATGTATATGCTGGATTTAGAAGACGTGTTTTTGGCATGCAGTAGATGTACATCATCTATGAGACACTGGCTTTCCTTCCTTTCCACACCCATTCTCGTTATTATTAACTAAAACACAATGTAATGTATTCTATCCTCTCCCTTTTTCTACTTAGTTATGTTCTATTAGACTTCTGTCATTTTTGTAGAAATGAAATCAACTTCATCCTTCCATATTGTCAAAAATTGCATTGTCTGAACATACTACTCAAATTTAGCTTGCTCACTGAATTTTCAAGCAAAGATTGTCAGATCTATGACTAGGGGAGTCCAACTGCATTCTGTGCGCAACATGTAACAAAGGGCCTTGAATAGAGTATATATGGAGATCTTTGACTGGGTCTGGGTAGCTGGGAGAGAATTGTCAGAAGTTCTGATGTTTTATAACTATAGCTTTGTCATTTTGAACACTAAAATGGCTAGTTTAAAAGAAAGGTCCTTTTTATAGTGGCCTTTCTTTGTTTAACCTCCAATAAATTTAAATTTAATGGTTGGGACCTTACTAATCATGAGATTGGAGGAGTCGCTGATGCCTCAACAAGCTGCCAGAAGAACTTTTATACTTGATAGTAAAGCTATGCGAAACAGGATATACGTGTGTTTATTGTTAACTATGGTACTTCTCCTGAATATTCAGTCTTCGGGTAGCCTATTTACTTTGTTGGGTGGGGACATCTTGTGGAGAAAGCTAACACACTTGCACGGATTATGGGAGCTTCTTGACTTGAAAATAATCATTGAGATGTATTTATTCAAAAAGCTAATGACACTTTAATACTGCCTTTGTGTGAATATAGCATCTATTTCTAATACTGCCTTAGTCTGATTATATAATGCTGCTTATTTGAAAGCTCCGCAGTATGAAATTAACCACTAAGATTCATATGAGACTTTTAAAGTACCCATTCTAAAGGAATCTCAAGATGCCTTCTCAAGGAATCTTTTCTGTCACGCTAAACTTCATTATGTATCTTTGATGTCTTATGGATGCTATCAACATAATTTTCAGTCCTCCGCTCTACCAGCTGCGAGCTATCTCAACCAATTCCAATGTAGCATCCCACCCTCATTTTATTAGATGACTGTAGTTGATGTCAATTGAAGGGGCACAGGGGATTACAAAGTTTTCTACGAATCCTGTAATTTCAATGCTCTTCATTCATATCCGCATTCATTGCAATGTGGGTGAATTCACATATCTGACAATAGTTGAAATCCTTGCTAATTTGTCATTTTACCTGATGAAGCTGGGCCTTTGAGGATATTTGAGGGTTACTATGCCAAAGTCCCGTCAATGCTCATATCATATAGTAGCAGATAGAATGAAATGGAGACGTAGGCATGATGCATCTAATATATTGAAGTAAGCTTAACACCTTTCAATTTTTATGGGGTGGCTTATACAGAATAAACTTCTTGTTTTTGTCTCCATGTAGATTGTGATATGAATGAGAAGTTGTCGAAAAAGCTATCTGCACTTGGTTTAGCTAAATTACCTGGGTTCTTTGAGTGGCTCTCCATACATCCTATTATGTTGGAGGTGGATGGAGATGAAACCAGACAAGAAAGTTCCAGTTCCCACAAAATGATAATATTTGCCTATCATCATAAGGTGCTTGATGGAGTACAGGTGAGAACAAATTCTTAGAATGACTAAATTTGTTTCTAATCCCTCTTTTACTGAATGGATTACTTCGTTATGGAGAAACATGTTTGATCAATGCTTAGGACATCACATATTTGTCAAATATGCACATGTGTTATCTTGAAAAAGTCTCATCCCCCCCCCCCCCCCTAAGTTGTCAATCAGTTGTTTGACTTTTAGAATGTCTCTTTGCTAAGGTTCAAACATTTAATTTGTTCCCTTCTTAGCGCCCCCCCCCCCCCCCCCAATATATGTGTAAGTGTATGTGAGTGTGTGTTTTTAATTGTATGGCCAATACATGATAAAATTTCATCAATCTATTGTCATTATGATATGCTATAACGTCAGAGCTGATGCAGTACTGCACCTTATGTGGATTAGAATATATCATCATCCCAATGCGCAAATAATGAGAGCAAACTTAGCGTGATTTGACAGTTTAGATTAACATAGGGTCATATCTCATACTGGTATTAGTACTAACATGTCATTTTCTCGTGTCACTACCTTCTTTTGCTGTTACACAGACATTTCTTTGTGAGAAAGGAATGCAGTTTGTTCGTATTGATTGCACTGTAACTGGTGTTGACAGACAGTCAGCTATTCAATCGTTTCAGTCATCAAAAGAGGTTCGTTTCTGTCATTCTCTTCAGCAGTTGTAGAAAATTTATGTTTGTAGCCTTTTATGTGGTGTTTATATAGGTTTCTGGAATGCTTTTCTTTTGGAATCTGGCTGCTTTATTTTACTATGCTGTAATAGTGAAATTTGATCCTCCAGGAATTTTATTACTAGTCTTCACCTGCTTCTTTATGTAAAGTCATTGTTCCTACTTTTCTTATTCTAGCTTAAGTCTTTGATCAAATTATTTTGTATATTAATTAGGGCAAACTGAGGAAAATAAAAGAAGTGTATGCATAACGGCTCATTGGATTTCAGGTTAAAATTGCATTGATTGGCATCCGAGCTGGAAGCACTGGTCTTAACTTAACGTCAGCAGACACTGTTGTGTTCTTGGAGTTACCTACGAACCCTGCTGATATTCAACAGGTGTTTTTATATTTCTGCTTCTTGTAAGTATCTGATTTGGAAGTCCCACATGGGCTAGATGATCGTAAAACACCACTTCCCTCATGAGGTTTAAGAATGCCACTGGATGTGTTTTCGAAGTCGTGTATTATGGATGTAAAGATCTTGTAGTACCATTGTGATTCCTTCGAAGAGGAATCTGAAAACTAAGTGATCAGTAGTATTTTCCTTTTCTCTAAAAATGTTTTTTGATATTCATGAAACATAAAGAGCTGCTTTAGGATCATATTTTGAGCCTGGTGTTTGAATAGAGTAAGGTTTTGCATCTTTTACGACTAATTGATGCATGTTCATTGTTTCTAAAGGTGCACAGTCGGCAACAGACTGGGGCCTAGCACCTTAATGGGGCTTAGGCAGTGTCAGGAAGCACTTAAGTGGAGTTAAGGAGAGCCAAATTTCCTATTGAGTTGCTGATTGATGTTAATTTCTAAGTACGTTTACAGAAAGATGAAATGTGTTGATTGGTAGAAGGAACTGCAATTAGCATCATTAGAATAGTGATGGTGTACCCTTAAACCAAGGTTATCTGATTTATGATTAGTCATTATTCCTAGGTTTATTCTTTCTAGTTGTGACCTTTGGATTAAAGATAATTGTCTAGCTCTGTTGGAATGTTATTAAATAAATAATCTAATGTTAAATGCATATTATTATCTTCACTCTATGTGCTATGAAATCTTTGCCTCTTTTTTGTAATTTCTTAATTGATATGGTTGTAGACTGTGTTAGCACGGCCAGTCTTATGCCCTGTTTTGGAACATGACAAGGTGTTGTAATGATGCTTGCAGCTTTGATTACTATCTAATATTAATTGCATACTAAGTGATGCTTTTACATTTTTTACATTGAAGGCTGAAGATCGAGCTCATCGGCATGGACAGAAGAGAGTGGTCAACGTATACATTTTCTGTGCAAAGGTGGCTGTTTTAGCATACAATATATTAGCTGTTTGTTTCTTCAGATATTTTCTCCCGAATTTTCTTCAATAGCAGTTATGTTTGCTTTTCCCACGGTTCCTGTAAATTTTCAGGATACTTCAGATGAGTCACAGTGGCATCAACTCAATAGGAGCTTGCTTCGTGTTTCTTCTACAGTCAACGGGAAGCGGCATGCTATGTCTGAAATAGAGGTATAACTTGATCTAGTTATCCTTTTTCAGTACTTCTAGAAGCTCCAGAGTCATGAGCATGCTGTTTATTGACATTTATGTGCAGATACAGCCAATGGATAATGGCAATTAGACTCTCACTTGCTAGTGTATATCCATGTACCTTCACAATTCTAGTTCAATAGCTTTGCCTTATTTATACTGTGAGATTTACGTAAGCTTGTTAGAAAACTTATATGAAAATAGTACTCTTTCAAATTGATTTGTCTTTTTCGATTTGGGTTTGATTAAAAGGATTGAGAAAAATAAACAGTTGAGCTGCCCGCATAGAAGCAGAAATGACTGCAAACTGATTCTGCAAAACGTTTTTGTTACTGTTGGGCAAGAGAAGTTCCAACATGATTAGAAGTTTAGAACTTAGATATCCGAAAACAACATTTGATGTTCAAATACGAGTTCCTTGTTCTCAAATGACACGAGTCACCGCTGCTTATCAAATGTACTTGATAATTAGGATTCCATCTGTATTCATATGATGTGAGTTTGCCATATTGCAGTGTCTAAGTTTTTCAGATCCGAGAGTAATTCTTAGTGTATATGGTTTTTTTCCTTTATTCTCTTCTTTTCCCTTTGTTAATTTGGTCTAATTTTATGGATGCTGCTAGGTTGAGGGTGTTTCTTACCTAGAAAACACCAGAAATACGAGTGACGAGAGCAAGCATTCCATGGAATTACAAAATGCCTGTGTAGAGCCTGAACCAGTCCTTCCGAAGGCATCATCCCATATGCATGTAGAGGCGGATAAGGGTCGCACTGAAGATCATAAAAGCGGAAAAACATCAAATGGGGATGGACATGTCAACAAAGTTGAATGTACATTGAAGACTTATACCCAGCCAACCACTCTTCGCTTCGAGGTAGATTACTAATTCTGTTTTTGTAGGTATATCACTCTTTCACATGTTACTGCAAGTGCATTTTGGTGTGTGTAATAGAAAAATCGTGAACATATATATTAATAATATTGTGAAAATCAACAAGCCAAATAGTATAATATATGCTTGGGCACCCTTGGGAAAAATATTGGATGTATTTGTTTTGTGAGCATCAGTTGCTAGCTTGCTATCATGAAAATTGCACATGCCATTACAATTCTAATGAGATCTCTAATTATATCTTTTCCTCAATCCGAAATGCGACTATATGAATGTCTTCGTATTATATGATAAGATAAGTTGATTAATTCCTCAAGTTCTTCTTTGTTGTTAGGTGAGCCTGCACACTGGCAGGATCCACTTGTACTCTTGTACGCCAGGAACAAACTGTAGACCAAGTCCACTTTTTAAGAGTTTTCGGCAAGAGGAGGTCGAGTGTTGGTCTCTTGCAGAGGAGCAGGAGAAATCAAGTGGCAAATCTGTTGAAGATGATTCAATATACATGGAAGCTCTTATGTCTTTCATCAATGAATGGAAGGAGCTGAGGCCTATTGAAAAGAGGAGACTGATCAATAAACCGTTACAGCTTCCACTGTCTTGTGAATTATGTTATTTGAATGAAAGTCTGAACCATGAAACTGGGGTATGCATTCAAAATAGTACTTAGCAGCAAATCTGCACCTTCGACTTCTGTATTATGCTCTTTTTACATTCAATCAATTTTTTTCTTGCAATCCTGCCAGAAATTTATTGACCACAATTCTGCTTTTCTCCCTAGGGACTACTAAGGGGTGGCAGCAGCAGGCGTAAAACACCTTTAGCTGAAATTTGCAATTCAATACCATCAAACGCTGCTTGGAGAGAAGTCAGTCTGTGCAGTGGTCATGGTCAGAAAACGAAAATCTATAAACAAGCTTGGTCTGACATGGATGAACCACTCTGCAAACTATGCCAAAATCCATGCATGTAGGTTTATAAAATTCTCCGTTTCAGGTGAAAAACGATGTAAATTATTGATCGACTCTTTCATGGCAGGGGAAATGATGCCAAGGTGCCCCAATTCTTCGAGGATCTTTTTTGTAGTTTGGGCTGCTTTGAAGAATATCGCTCACGAACTAGCAATAGTTTTCTTCGCGAGGTTTGGCCTCGGATCTCCTACGGATGAACCTATATAATCTGAATCTGTATCAGATGTTTTGTCACTAGGGACATTCCTGATGTCATTTTACTGAAATTAACTTGCAGGGACTTTTTCAAATTGAACATGGCATTTGTACGAATTGCCAACTTGACTGTCATCGACTTGTGAAGCACTTGAGAGTTCTGTCAGTTGAGAAACGGGAAGCATACATAAAAAATGTGGCTCCAAATATTGCAAAACACAAAAAAAAGTATGTTCATCCTCTGTTTTTACAACAATCATGTTGTATGCAGATTTTAAGGCTTTCATATAGTGTTGTAAACTCTTATCACTCACGTGAAATTGCCCACTAGTTTGAAATGGTAGTTTCCTTCACACCACCCATTCATATCTCGTTGCCTTTTACATTATTTAAATAGTCTGATTGTAATAGCAGGACTTTTGCTAGTAAATCTACCATAATGCAGTATGAAATTTCTGTAAGACTTCCGATCTATATCTGCTGTTTGTTTGGCATTTTGCAGGCTAGCCAAGCTTGTTCAGGATCCTATAGAAGGCAATGCTTGGCATGCAGATCACATCATACCTGTGTATAAAGGAGGAGGTTCGTTGAAATTCACTGTTTTAGAGTCAGCTCTCATAAATCATAACCCGAACCTAAGAAAAACTCTTCTCTCTTTCCACCATTAAAATTCTCTTAATAACCTTGAATAAATGTATTCCTTGCACCTTAACAATCTGAACATCAACTTCTACCTCAAAATCGAAGTCCAGAGTAGTTATATCAGCAAAGTGCTTATGACCGATTCATCTTGGTGTCTGGAGTGGAACAAATTGAATTTCTTATGATAATGTATAATGCTTTTGATCCCAAGAAGTCTGTACTCTGAATTACCCAGGTGAGTGCAAGCTTGAGAACATGAGGACCCTCTGCATTGCTTGTCATGGTGATGTTACCACTGCACAATGTGCTGAACGACGTCTTGCTAGAAAAAAGGCTAAGAAACAACTCAAAGAGACTATGAGTGTCCTCATAACTCGTGAAAATCAGACAACTGCGCTAAAGGTGCGGTTAGTGGTTACTTGAAGTTTGAATCTCTCCCACTTAAGCTGACACACACACACACACACACACACACACACACACAATATTCGGTCAGTTTAAATATTGATCCCGTTGATTCTCTGGGTAGTTAAATTATGATTCTTGGATTATTTTTGTATTCTCTTTTCTCACTTTTAGCTCGGGAGAAAAGAGAACTGGGGTTTAACACTTCGTAGAAATGCACTATGCCTATATCACTATCAGGAGAACTATGTTTGCTAGATTCCATCTTATTTCAAATTCTAGATACATGTTATCTTGATATTATACAAGTTACCTTGCTTATTTACGTTGGGCTTGTTCACATTTTGCCTGCAGAAATGTGATAAAGATTATAAAATTTTGGATGATGATCTACTAATTGACATTCCTGGGAGTGCATATTCTGGACCGGAAGTGATCGCTCAATCTTCTTCTCGACGGATTTGCTCCGTCAGTGGCGACAACGAAAGTGTTTTCGACGGTGAGAAAAGTTGCCAGGCACTGGGAAATCCAAGCGATCTTGTTGAATTAGATAGTAACAGTAATAATATAGAAAGAGTTACTGTCACGAGGCCTGCTGAGCTTATATCTTGAGACTGTAATACATAGAGTTTTGTTTTATAAAATTTGAATTATCTTTTATATTCCTATTATGCAGTCAATGTAATGACAATAGTAATCTCTCTGTCCCATTGAAAAATGGCTTGTTAATCATTTTTTTTATGATGGTCAATGAGTCATTTATCAATGGGACGGAGAGAGTAAGATATAATTTAAAAAGTGGTCAACGAGCCATTTATCTATAGGACGGAGGGAGTAAGATATAGTTGTTGTTTGTTTTTTTTTTTTTTTTTCCTATTTTTTTTTATATATTAAATATAATTATTTTACAAAATTTGTTTCTGCCTATCTTAATAATTATGTTACAGAAGTTGGAAGTTACAAAATCACTCTCAAGTTCTTAAATGTTATACTACCCCCAGCGTTTAAAATGAGAAAGAATCTTAGCATACTTTGCTCAATCGGTGATCTACTTTTTACATCTAAGAGATCAATTATTACCAGGAATATAAGATCCTTCTCATTTGAGACGTTGGGGTTATGCAAGAACATGATAACTTCCAATTTAAATTGGGGATGAGCATGGGTCGATTAATCGCCCGTTCAATTAAAAATTGAAGAGTGAAATCCAGAACTCATTTCAACGGATAAACCTAAACAATAGGCTGGGTTAATCAATTTCATTCAATGATTAACCATGTTAGTAAAAGAATATTTCAAAATTCATATCTTCAAAAAAAATCATTTATTAAAGCATAGATGCAAAAGATACTATAGACAAACATGATATAATTATTTTATTGGACTTTTCTTCCTTATGTGAAGAGCTTCCTGAAACCAATATATTCCCTACGTCCCACTATATTCGTCTTATTTCCATTTTCGTTCATCCTACTTATTAGTCTTATTTTTAAAATGACAAAAAATTGTAACTAATTCTCCCTTTTTAGAATTGATTATAATCACATATCCCCTCCCTTAGTTATTGTGACTATCCAAATGAGACTAATATCATGGGACGGAGAAAGTAGAATCTTTTACTACGTGTAAAACTTCGAACTTATTTAAACTAATTATACTTAGCCACGTCACCACTCTTATGCCGACTAAGCAAACTTACTCTCTTTTCCTAACTTTCTTATTCTAACTAACAACGGAATTAATGCTAGCACATTTTAATACTAACACACTGATGAGCATTAAATTCAATCTTTATTTTAGCTTTTGTATTGGTTAAAGGGTAATTCTATACATAACCCCAAATTACTATTCATAGCCCCTAATAAAAGATTAAAAAATATATATATATTGGACAATGTTATCCCTGTAGCCACCGGACGTATATTAACACAGCCCCCTTCTTTTTTATTCAACCATCATTATAAGTTTATAACCCCCCAAAAGTCTGAATAAATAATCTATGTATGTAGAGTTCGAACGCAAAAAATTTATGGACACCGAATATTTCCATATCATGATGGTAGATTTGCAATCGATTTTTTTTTTTTTTTTTTTCTGCCATGAAGAAAGTTTAAAGATGATATTTCCTCTCGTTTCCAGTCCCGATTTTACTATGTTTGTATTGGCATATTGATAGGATATGGCCTAGCTCCTAGGCCCAAAGCATTAGGCCCAATATAATTGGACCCGGATAAGCTCGGCCCACAAAGCTCGGCCTAATTGAAGACTATCACCGAGGCAACCAAGACCGACATCTACTACAACTAAAGCTCTAAAGGAGATATAGAAGCTCGATGTTTATCCATGAAGGAGGAGATCAAGCCAAAGAGTCCAAATAGGAGAATGATTCGTATTATAGTCGAACTCTATGTATTTGTATATAAATAGGGGTTTAAGATAGATTGGGGAGGGAGAACAATCTTTGTAAGCTACATACACTTACTAGCAATAACATCAATACCCTCTTTTGCTCCGTGGACGTAGATCTATTCCGGTAGATCGAACCACGTAAATCCCCGTGTCTCTTTACTTTCGTGTTCATTAATTCCTTGTTTACGTGCATTAATCATCCTTGAAAAACAAGATCGATCACTGGCGCCGTCTGTGGGAACCGAGAATTTGTGAATTTCGATCAAGAATTTTCAAGGTAAAGCAAATCACGATGACAGGGAGACCTACACGATCTGTTGCTGCCGCTGCTGCCAAGGAAAAAGAAATTCAACAAACCAGGCAAGATCCGGCAGCCAATCCACCGATCAACGAGGCTGAAACAAGTCAAGCGCGGGATTAGGATCCCGCTGTGAACAAATGCCCAGGGAAGGAGCATGTGAGAGACAAAACCCCAGATGGACATGTCGATCATGTTCCGGTGGACAAATTCGGCCGTGAAAGAGAAGGTCTCGGCAGCAGCAAGGAGGATGACCTATCAAATTTTCAGCATGAATTTGATGATGCTGTTACAGCGTATCTGGCAAAAAATCGGGGAGATTTCCTGAAGTTCGCTAAGCAGCGAAGAGAACGCAATTGTGGAGACTTTCCTTCGCACAGCAACGATCGAGACCACGAGGATACATCCGGATCGAGACACCGGAAAAAGTCCCCAAGCGTCAAAATCCTTAGTGCACGCGACGCCAGAATTCCTCCTAGGTGATTTGCTGATGATCGTCAGGAAAACCCTAACCACGCCTCACCTCGGCGCGACGCCATCCCACATCGTCGCTATGCTGATTCACCTCGGCGCGATGCAATTTCACCTCGCCGCCGTGGCGACTCACCTCGGCGTGACGAGGATAATTACCAAGGAGGAAGGTTCGGCGTATATGGGAGAATCTCTATGCCTTTCACCAATCGAATCCTCTACACGCCCCTCGACTTCGTATAAAGTTCCGCCGGTGAAGCCATACAACGGATCGTGTGACCCGAGGAATTTCTTGTCTCAATTTCAATACAATATGGTCAACCAGGGGCTCGGTGATGATATTTACATGTGCAAGGTCTTCCCAGAATTATTGGTGGACAACGCACGAACGTGGTTCGATAGCCTACCACCTCGTAGTATCGGGTCATATGACGAGCTGATGGATGCCTTCGAACGGAGGTTCTTCCAGAAGGCCGAAGTCAAGACCACTGCGGCACATCTACTTACTATGAGGCAAAGGCGAGGCAAGTCTATCAGTGACTTTATGACCAGGTTTAATGAAGAAAGCCTGAAGGTCGATCACCTGACGGGCGAAGTCCTTATCTCGGTTTTCCAAAATGCTATCCAGTCGGGTGCCCTATTTAGGGAGCTCGTAAGAAATGAGCCCCGTACTGCGAGGCAACTATGGAGCATAGCTGATCAGTTTGCCAAAGCTGATGAAGCCGAAAGGCGCAAGCACGAAACTAACAGGGCCGAGCCGTCAGATCGGAAGAAGGAAGATCGTAGTGACCGAGGCCAAGGTCGGCGAAGTGCTCTCGACAGACTCCAGCGGGCACCATTGAGTCCAGGCTCGGACCCCGGCAAAATCCAGAAAAAAGTCAGTTCACACAACTGTCGAAGCCGAGGACAGAAATCTACGAGCTCCACACTAATCTGTTCGAGAAGCCTGCGCCTATGACTAGAGGAGGGTCGAAACGCCGATCCAAGGATAAGTATTTCCGTTTCCACGAGGACTACGGCCATAACACGGAGGACTGCTGAAACTTGGCTACAGATATCGAGCACTTAGTGCGCGATGGTACACTTAAAAAGTACCAAAGTTGCGGCCAAAATGAGGCCCGACCTAAGGGCAACAGAAAAAGAAAGCAGAACAGAGGGGGGAACAACTGTGCCCCCCACGACAAAAGACCAAAGCATGAAGATGATGACGAAGACGAAGAACAACCTCAGTTCGACGGAGTTGTCACAGCCATCACCGCGCTCCCATAAGGCACCACGAAGTCGTCACTCAAGGCCGAGGCCCGAAGTCCTCAGACCGATGAACCTTCACAAAAAAGGTTCAAGAAGGACGAGGCCATCACATTCTCTGAAAAAGATCTTGTTCCATCAATTATGCCTCACCAAGATGCCATTGTGATCGAAGCCGTGGTGGCCAATAAGCTTGTTCAACGAGTGTTCATCGATAGTGGGGCCTCAGTGAGCGTACTCTTTAAGGATTGCTTCAACCGGTTAAGGATAGAAGAGGCACGTCTTACACCAGCGACGATCCCCCTGAAGAGCTTTGTCCAGCAAGACACGCAAACCGAAGGGATCATTCAACTGCTGTTACGGTGGGGAAACATCCGTTGTCATCCGCCAAAATGATAAACTTCTTCGTCGTGAAGGCCAACTCTCCCTACAACATCATTCTAAGAAGAGATTGGTTGGTGGCGGTGAAGGCAATCTGCTCGGCATACCACTTAACAATAAAGATCCCATCGAGGGGTGGAGTGATCGTAATTCGGGGGGATCAAAAGCGAGCTAAAGAATGCATGCAGATCGCCCTACGAGGTGTTGGAACACCTCAACATCCGCAGGCATAGCAACTACAGAAACCCGAGGAGTTGGAGCTGGAGCTCGGGAAGGCACCTGCATTCAATGAGCCAGTGGAAGACGTGGCACTATATGAAAACGACCTGTCTAAGGTCGTCAGAGTAGGCTTCGCTGGTGGGACCGAACTCCGAAAACAAATCGTCCAACTTCTTCGGGAATATAGAGATGTCTTCGCTTGGTCACCCCTTGACATGACCGGGGTGACACCAAGCATCATCACACATCGGCTGAATATAGATCCACAGGTAAAACCAGTTTGGCAAAAACAGCGAGTGTTCGCAGCAGAGCGAAACCAGGTCATCCATGACGAAGTGCATCAACTCTTGAAAGCGCAAATCCTTTTCGAGGTCAAATACCCAACATGGATCGCAAACCCGGTGATGGTGAAAAAGCAAGGAGGAGGTTAGCGGATGTGTATTGATTACACTGATCTCAACAAGCACTGCCCTAAGGATTGCTACCCCCTCCCTAACATCGACAAGAAGGTCGAAGCTCTCGTTGGCCATAAAGTCTTCAGCTTCCTAGATCTATACAAAAGGGTACCATTAAGTCTTAATGAGCGACGAGGACGCGCCGAAAACAGCTTTCATTACAGACTTCGGTGTTTACGCGTACAAGAAGATGCCCTTCGGACTCAAGAATGCGGGAGCAACCTATCAAAGGATGGTCGACAAAATATTCAAACCTCACATTGGCAAGATCATAGAGGTATATGTGGACGACATCGTCGTCAAAAGTAAAGAGCCGACCACTTGTGTCGACGATCTAAAGGTCGTCTTCGGTCTCCTTCGTGAGGTAAACCTCAAGCTAAACCCCGAGAAGTGTACTTTTATGGTCCGATCTGGAAAATTTCTAGGGTGCTGGGTTTCTCAAGAGGGACTGAAAGCTAATCCATCCAAAGTCCGAGCTGTCCAAGAAATGAAGGTGCCGAAAACCATTCATGATGTGCACAAGCTAACGGGTTGCTTGGCCGTGCTGAGTTGTTTTTAATCAAGAGCCGCTGAAAAGCAACTCCCTTTCTTCAAGATCTTGAAAAAGGCACCGGACTTCGAGTGGAAAGACGAACACATATCGGCATTTGAAGAGCTCAAAAAGTACCTAGCCAGTCTCCTGACCTTATCTGTCCCAAGGGAAGGGGAAGTTCTCTCCCTATACCTCGCGGCTTCAGACGAGGCCATAAGCGCGGTATTAGTTCGGGAGGAAGGACGTCGTCAGTTGCCCGTCTACTTCATTAGCCGAGCCCTCAAAGGGCCGGAGATGAGGTACCAACCACTGGAGAAGGTTGCACTGGCGCTAGTAAACGCAGCAAGGAGGTTGCGACCTTATTTTCACGCACATACCATACAAGTCCTGACCGACCTTCCACTTCGCCAAGTACTGACGAAGCCTGAAGCGTCGGGGAGAATTGCTAAATGGGTAGTTGAGCTCGGTGAGCATACAATCAACTTTTGTCCTCGTTAGGCCATTAAGGGTCAAGCCCTAGCCGATTTCCTAGTAGAAGCCGAATTCACGGAGGTGCCGAGGCTGCCTGAACACCCCCTAGCTAAAGCCGAGGCCGAAGCGCCAAAAGAACCACCCAAAGATTGCTGGAAAGTCTATGTGGATGGAGCCTCAGGACACGCGGGAAGCGGTGCCGGTGTCATACTACTCAGCCCAGATGGCATAGAGATGACATACGCACTTCAGTTCACCTTCCCGACGACAAATAATGAGGTGGAGTATGAAGCATTGATCGCCGGACTTCGTCTAGCTCAGGCTCTTCAAGTACGAGCTGTACAAGTTCACAGCGACTCCCAAGTCATAGTGAGCCATATGCTCGACAGATACGAGGCAAAATGCGACAGGATGGAGAAATACCTCCACAAGGCTAAGAGCATGCAAGAAGGATTCGCCTACTTCGAATTACTTCGAATTCCGAGGGGAGAAAATAATCGAGCTGACGCCTTAAGAAAGTTAGCGTCGTCATCTATGAGTTCTCCAGTGGAAGAGGTCAAGTGCCGAAGTATAGATGAAGCCGAGGTCTACCAAGTAGATGAAGACGAGCCGAACTGGATGACTCCCCTTCGAACTTATTTGGAAAAAGGCGAACTACCGAGTGATAAGCTCGAAGCTAGAAAGATCTTGAGCAAATCTCCAAAGTACACTCTAGAGCAAGGAGTGTTGTACATGAGATCATATCTTCAGCCTCTCCTAAGATGCGTAGGGCCGAACCAAGCGGACTACACATTGCGAGAAGTGCATGAGGGATCGTGCGGAAGTCACATCGGAGCACGAATGTTGTCAAAGAAGGTGATGAGGTGGGGATACTACTAGCCGACGATGTTCCAAGATGCAGTCGACCTCGTCAAAAAGTGCCCGAAGTGCCAGATCCATGCGACGGTGCCGAAGTTACCCCAGTCTGACCTCGTGAGCATGCAAAGCCCTTGGCCATTTGTGCAATGGGGGATAGACATCGTCGGGCCATTCGACAAAGCCCCAGGACAGCTCAAGTTCCTCATCGTAGCCATTGACTATTTCACCAAATGGGTCAAGGCCGAACCCTTTGGCAAAGATTACGAGCAAGAACGCCCTCAAATTCATCTGGAAAAACCTGGTATGCCGCTTCGGTGTCCCTCACAACCTCATCTCGGATAATGGAACACAATTCACAGATCAAACATTCAGAGAATGGTGTGAAGGGCTTCATATCCATCAAAAGTTCACTTCGGTAGCTCATCCTCAAGCGAATGGCCAAACTGAGGTTACGAACAAAACAATTGTCAATGGACTTAAAACTCGCCTCGACAAAGCTAAAGGAGATTGGGCAGCAAATTTGCCCCAATTACTATAGTCGTATCGAACAACTCCCCGGAGCTCGAATGGTGAAACACCCTACAGTTTGGTGTATGGAACCGAAGCAGTGATCCCGGTAGAGATCGGCTTGCCGAGCCCTCGCACACTCAACTTCTCCACCGAAGCCAATGAGGAAGGACTTCGAACAAATCTGAATCTGTTGGAAGAAAAGTGAGAGCTAGCCTACATAAAGGAAGCTAAGTACAAGCAACGAGTAGCTCGGTATTACAACCAAAGAGTGAAGTATCATCAATTCCAAGTAGGCGACCTCGTACTTCGAAATAACGAAGTCAGTAAAGCAGAAAGGCTCGGCAAGTTGGAAGCCATATGGGAAGGACCTTACCGAGTTGAAGAAGTCCTCGGTAAAGGATCATACAAGCTCACCCATTTATCCGGTGAGCCAATACCCCGAACATGACATATTTCTAATTTAAAGAGATACTTTGCATAGGTGGATGGGAGTAGGGTTAGTCATTTAGTTCATATAGGTCATGAGTCAATTTAGGTTGTCCTGTTATTTTATTTCAGCTTTGGTTTTTTTTTTTTTTTATTAATAAAGTTCTTTTCTTTTAAAATTGGTCTTGCATATTTCATTTTGCACATCTTCATTCCACTAATGCAAATTATCTCGTTTCATTACTTAAAACCCTGACGATGGTAAGTTAATATCCTTTTAAGGATAAAAATAAGCTCCAATCATGGAGTAACACCTAAACGTGCGTAAGGGGACCACCTTTATCGATAAATTCGACAAATAAGGAACTATGATACCTTAACCTCGTCTTGTGACGATGATGGGTTATATAAGGCCAAACTTCATCTTATGACGAAGTGAGCCATTTAAGGCCAAACTTCGTCTTCTGACGAAGTGAGCCAATTAAGGCCAAACTTGATCTTCTGACGAAGTGAGCTAATTAAGGCCAAACTTGATCTTCTGACGAAGTGAGCCAACTAAGGCCAAACTTCGTATTACAACGAAGTGAGCCACTTAAGGCCAAACTTCGATGAAGAAAATTAAAGCCGAACTTCGTTAGTAACGAAGAGAGCTATATAAAGAAACTTCATCTCGAATTAAAGAGCCACCAAAAGTAAAACCTCGTCCTTAGACGAAGACGAACTATTTCAAGCTTATCTCCGTTTAAAATGGGGAGAACTACCCTATTCAAAAACAAGGGTAAAAAAGCTTGACAACAAGACTTGCGTAAAAATTCCACTTTATTTCATGTAAGGGAAAATATACAAGTATTACATTATGAAGACGAGGAGCCTGGAGGCCGACTAAAACTGAGCCAATCTCTGGCAAAATCCCTGCTAGAGTTGAAGTTTAAGATATCATCTACACTAACCTGAGTACCTCGTCCTTGAGCTAAGCTCCGACCTCTGCCTCGGCTAACCTGAGTACCTCGACCTTGGGTATTCTAGATCACTCGACCTTGACCTCGTCCGGGTGCCGGCCTTCGCTCTTGACTATAAAACTCTGAAGAGTGACGTTTGACAAACCTAGGATCAGGATTAGCCGAACATGAAGAATCACCCTCCAAGAATTCCCTGGAAGTGCGGTCAAGAATCAAGTTAGATCCATGGGTCGCCGAACGCTCAGCCTCTGACAAGATACGACGTTTCAACTTCGGGCAGCGGTCCAGGACTGTCTCATAGATGTTCGCTACTCGCACAAGTTCCTTAAACTCATCCCGAAGCTGCCAAGAGTCGTCCCCATATTGATTCATGTAGCTTTGACATCGAGCCTTGAGGTCCTTGACCTTATTATAGGTCTCAGAAATCGTGGATCCTCCAGCTCGACGAATAATGGACTCATACTCTGCATGCTTCTCAGCAATCAGCTCGGACTTTCGAATCTCATCCTCGGCAAATTCAAGCTTATCTTTAAGTTCAAGAAGCCGAGCATGTAGCTCGTCATGCCTCTCTTGAGCAGCGACACGTCGCACTTCGGCTTCATCTTGTGCATGACCAAGGAGCCCCTTCAAGTGCAAAATCTCCTGATTTTTTGCCTCGAGGGTTTGAGATAAGTTATTGATTTGATCAATATATGGAGAAGCATCAAAAAGGTGGGGACACGAAGACTACAAGAAAGAGTAAAACAGATTTCAATAAAAATATTGGAATTTTATTAAGGCCATTTTGGCAAAAAAAAGTAGCGACATCCTAACGATGCCGAAGTACATACGGCCTACCTAAAAAAAAAAGAAAAAAAAAGAAAGGATTAACTACTGACCCCTTCAGAGGTCACCTCATCCTGCCCAGGCCTTTTTGGATCGGCCTCGACATTCCCCGATTCGTCAATCACCGGCTCCATGCCTAAGTTGGCGATTGCCTCCTCAAGGACCTCGTCCTTGTCCACTGGGCAAGCCCGGATTGCTTCGGGCGTCAGTACAGACGACGACGAAGCAAGAGACTCCAAGACGGGAAAGGCTTCAAGGCCCTCCGTCAAGGCCTTCGCGTAATCACGAAGGAGAGCCTCTTTGGTTATCACCTCGTACCCATACTTGGATTTGTCTAAGTCTGGATAGTCCACGGCGATCTCGTCGATCTTTTCTGACGCCACCGACGACGTCAGAATGGCAGCCAGCTCGGAGAACTTCCCAGAGAGGAACATCCTCTCTGCAAAAGCACGAAGCACTTGTCCCTGGGAAGATGCTACCTCGGCCATTATTGTGGCCGCCCTGGCCCTCTCCGAGGCCGCCTCGCCCTTCGCCTCTTCGGCAGCCTTCAGCGCGGCGAACTCCCTCTTTTCCGCGTTGCGGACCTTAAGCTCCGCTTCGGCCACCTTCTTCATAGGGTCGCCCTTCCCTCTCTCCAACTCCCGGGCCACCTGGGCCAACTTATGGTAACGAGCAACCCCATTGTTGAGGAAGCTCGTGAGTTCGGCCGCTATGTACTCTGTCCCCTGTAACAACCAGCGTCAAAAGGCACCGAATAACAACCAAATAAACGTACAAAGATGGAATGCATACCTCGGGAAATCCCCGGCGACGACCTGCTCCCTGGTCGGCAGAACGACCAAGGACGCCTTCCTCATCCTCGGAGGGTACGACGACAACGTTGACCTCCTTACTCCGAGGTATCTTCGACCGGGGCGACGGGCCCAATAATTAAGAGCCGACCACATCAGCAGTTCTTTCCGAAGAGGTTACGGACGTCGTCTTCTCTGGCCCGGCCGACCTCTACCTCTTCATGTCGCCGAAGTTCACTACACCAAAGCAAAGCATGGATTAAAACAAAAATTCAAACAAAAATACGCAACACAGAGCAGGGCCTCACCCTTCGTCGGATCCTCCATTGAAATAGGATCAAAAGGGCTCAGCCCCATCATGGCGAGCTCGGCCTCACAATATTCTTCAGAGACGACGCCGAGCTCCCCTAAACTCCTTTCGAGGGCACTGAATTCCTCTTCGGTGCCTTGATTCCTAAACTATCGGCTTTCCAGGAACACTGGGGGACCTCTTCAATCCGGCAAAAGAAAATTTTCCTCTGCCAGTTCGGGATTTTGGACTTCGTTTCTATCCTAAAGCCGCGCCTAGCGGATAGGTAAAACCACCCAGTGCTCGGCTTAAGCTGAAAAAACCTAAGGACCAATCCTAGGGTAAGAGGCGACCCGAGGCGACCGGCCTCGATACCAAGAGCAATCAATTGCTTAAAGGAGTTCGGCATAATCTGCCCTAGGGCGATGCCGAACTTCCTGTGTAAATCGGAAAAAATAGGAGAGAGAGGAAAATGAAGACCACATTTTAAGCAGTCCCGTACACGGTGAAAAAGCCCACCGGAGGCGCACAAGCCCTATCTTCCGGGCTGGGAGTAAGAAGAAGAGCGGATTTGGGAAATAAATATTTTTTCGCAATGTTTTGGATCATCGGTGCGTTCAAAATCAATGAAAATTCGCGAACTTTCCTAAAATCTTCACCCACGGAAGGAAAAACATACCCTATGAATACTAGGGACAGAGGAATCGACAGTGTAACATTCTACATCTACAAATGGCGATCGTCCCATCGCCGTCGCCGGAGAACCCGACGACGAACCAGACCCCTCACGGCTTCCGCCGCTGTCGGACTGACTAACACGAGAAGAAGAACCCATGACGGAATAACTTACTTGTGAAGGGAGTTGAGATTTCGACGGTGGTAAACGGTGGTGGCGATAACGGCGGTGCGGGTTGCAGGCGGCGAGAGACAAGAGAGAGTTGTGGTAGAGATTTTTGAAATTTGGGAATAGTATTAGAAATGGCGTATCAAAGACGCTTTCTCTACCTTACGCCCTTTCAGTTTCCCCCACGTCTAATCAGGCCCAACTTTATCGGGAACCCAACAGGCGCATTAATGATAGTACATCCCGTGTTCGTCTTCGGCAGTTATTTTTCGCCGACCTCGTCTTAACGAGGCGGTACGAACTCGACTTCGTCGAATTTCTTTTTCGACGAGGCAAGTTATTTTTCGCCGACCTCGTCTTAACGAGGCGGTACGAACTCGACTTTGTCGAATTTCTTTTTCGATAAGGCAAGTTATTTTTCGCCGACCTCGTCTTAATGAGGAGGTCCGAACTTGACTTCGTCGAATTTCTTTTTCAACGGGGTGTTATTTTTCGCCGACCTCGTCTTAACGAGGCGATTGACTTCGTCAACTCTACATTTTGATGGGGCAACACTTCACTCCTACCTCAGCTATTACCCCTAAATCACATCCTCGCTTCTACATCTTTTTTTGGGGGGGGGGGGGGGGGGGGGGGCGATGTAATAGGATATGGCCTAGTTCCTTGGCCCAAAGCATTAGGCCCAATATAATTGGGCCCGGATAAGCTCAGCCCACGAAGCTCGGCCTAATTGAAGACTATCACCGAGGCAACCAAGACCGACATCGACTACAACTCAAGCTCTAAAGGAGATATAGAAGCTCGATGTTTATCCATGAAGGAGGAGATCAAGCCAAAGAGTCCAAATAAGAGAATGATTCGTATTTTAGTCGAACTCTATGTATTTGTATATAAATAGGGGTTTAAGATAGATTGGGGAGGGAGAACAATCTTTGTAAGCTACACACACTTACTAGCAATAACATCAATACCCTCTTTTGCTCCGTGGATGTAGATCTATTCCGGTAGATCGAACCACGTAAATCCCTCGTGTCTCTTTACTTCCGTGTTCATTAATTTCTTGTTTACGTGCATTAATCATCCTTAATAAACAAGATCGATCACATATAAAAACCATGGCCTGAAGGTGAGCATATGATTGAATTATCAGCGTGAAAATTGAATTAATTATGAAGATGCAATTTGCGAAGAAGACAGAATTGAACAAATAAGATGATAAGAAGATCGATTTTCTAATGGATTTCTTAGGCATATAATGGGAGGTTTATTGAGGGAAAGATTCGGTGTTGGTCTATATCAACAAATCCAACAAGAAAATATATTCATTGTCAATCACAATCAATTTTAATTAGATTTATAGTTTGAAGAATTTGATTTTCATTTGGATCTATGTGTTTGCCAGAAAAGGTTTCTGAATTAGTCTATTTGAAATGGAGACTTGTGGAATAAAATTTTAATTTTTTGGATCTATTCCCAGAAACTTAAAGAACATAAATATGTGAAAAAACAACCACTTGCTGCAAAAAATTTATGCCAACGGTTAGCAGATGCCATCATCTTCATCCACGTATTTCAAATACTTCATTAGGATACAAAGGACATATACAGTGTGCGAATTAATAGCAACAATCCCTAAAAATTGAGTTAATTAAATCAGAACATGTAAGTTTCAATTGAATGTCATTTGCTTCACAAATAGTCAATTCACTCTCACAGCTGAATTGCTCCATGATGGATGGTTCTTCAAGTTTTTTCTTGAGGGTTGTACATTTTTTACGTAATTTCTGATATTTAAACCTCATTATATATGTGGGGTTACAGACTTATAGTGATTGTAATTATTGTTATTTTTATTTTGTGATTATCATTTAGTTATAATTACAGTTTGTGCAGAAAAAAAAATAAAAAATTGAAAGGACGAAGAAAGGAAAAAAAAATACGAATGTAAGCTAAATGGATTAATCGGGGGCTATGTTGCCACGAGGATAAACTAGTAAATTTGCAATTATTTTTATAATTATATTTTAATAGGGGGCTATGAAGAGTAATTTGGGGGTTATGTTTAGAATTATCCTTGTTTCATAATATCCCAAATTATTTATAGGCCAAATGGGCCAAATTTCTAAGTAATACTAGAAAAGCAAATGGGCTAAATGGGCCAAATTTCTAAGCAAATGGGTAGTATTTCAGATTCAAATTACAGAAACCCTACCCCTCCCCCCAAAGATTCAAGATCCAAATCTGGCTGGGAAATCAATCGAGAAGAGAAGATGAGCGTGTACATGAGCCGTCTGTTCCCAAAATCGAATTCAAGCTTCTTACTCCATGGCGGCGTCGCCCTAGAAGCCAAAGTTATGCGCCAGAGAGAGGATTCTTACGTCATCGATGCCGGCGTCGGCCGCCCGAGGATCGCCCTGGCGAACGAGTTGGTAAATCCGCCCAAATCCGCCGGCCCGGCCACTTTCACCACCAAGGTCGGCTTCCTCGAACGCGTCAGAGGCGAACCGAAGATGACATCCTCCTTGCTGCAGCGATGGTTCGTCGATATGGTCACTGGAGACCCCCGGACGAAGAACCTGGCCGCCGCCCGATTTGAAGACATGATGGGGGAAAACATCGCCGTCGGAAGCGGCGGTGAGCAGCCACTCCTCATGCCGAGAAAGTTGAGGAAGCAGCGGGCGTTTTTGGAGTTGAAGAATTTATGGCAGTCAAATCGGAAGGTGAAGGGTTTCATAGCCGGAAAAGTTAGGGGAGGCTACACGGTCGGGATCGGGGGTTACATCGCGTTTCTTCCGAGTCGTTTCGACAAAAGGTTTGATGGCGATCGCTTTGTGATTGAGACATTAACCCCAAAGAGATTTATCGTTAGGAAATCAGGGTGATCAATTCCAATTCGGGTTAGATTTTCACTTCACGTTTGAGTTTATGCTGCTGCCTCAGTATTATCTTGGGATATAATAATGCATGATATGAATTATATTAGAAATTGATAATTTGTTTAATTTGCTAAGATCTTATATTATATGTCTTGTTTGAATGGGTAGAAAGTGGCAAAGTGAATTTATGAGATTGTGTTGTTTGATTCTTGCATAAGCACAATTATGTGATCTGAAGCTGAACTTGAACGTTTTATATTGCATAGCATTTCAAATTGCTTATGTTTAGCATTTTGTCCTGCATTCTTTAAGCCTTCCAGTTTGCGTGCTGATTTATGCAATTTTTAATTGCATACTCTGCAGCAGTTAGACTTTTCACTCTATTTGACTTAGACAATCCACATCCTTTGAAGATATTCTTTCTAAAATTGATCGCCTCAGTTCCGGTTAAAAGTATATATATGCCCTGCTCGTATACATGAGGCTATTGCTATAAACTTATGACAGTGCTCGTGATTGTTTTGGAGAATATGAATTAGTTCTAAAAGAGTTCCATATGTCTGATCCCGAAACTTCATCTGGATATCAGATGGTTAATTTTTCTTGCATCATGATGTATTATTCTTTTGTACCCCTTATCCAATTCTGTTGGATATATGACATTTGTTTGTTGGTTACATGTATCATTGTTTGTAAATTGTAATAACAATCGGCATCCTCGTATTATATATATCCAATGATTCTGGTTTCATGGGAACTGTTGAATTTGCTATTTAATTATCAGAGCAAGTCAAGTTCTTGCACAGGCTGATGACAGAAAAAAAAAAAAAAAAAAGTCTTCTTAAAATTTTATTTCAAGGCATTTTTCTAGCTTAATCTTGAGGCCTATTAAGTATTTTGCTGAAGAAAAAAAAAAGAAAAGGTAGCATGTGTTAAGATCACACTATGATTCCACTAGAAATATTCTTGTTATTGCTTCGACTCATATTCCCCAAAAAGTGGATCCCGCTCTAATAGCTCCGAATAAATTAAATACGTGCATTAAGATACGAAGGCTTCTTATTCCACAACAACGAAAGCACTTTTTCACTCTTTCATATACTAGGGGATTTCACTTGGAAAAGAAAATGTTCCATACTAACGGATTCGGGTCCATAACCATGGGTTCCAATGCAAGAGATCTTGTAGCACTTACCAATGAGGCCCTATCGATTAGTATTACATAGAAGAAATCAATTCTAGACACTAATACAATTAGATCCGCTCTTCATAGACAAGCTTGGGATTTGCGATCCCGGGTAAGATCGGTTCAGGATAATGGGATCCTTTTCTATCAGATAGGAAGGGCTGTAGCACAAAATTTACTTCTAAGTAATTGCCCCATAGATCCTATATCTATCTATATGAAGAAGAAATCATGTAACGAAGGGGATTCTTATTTGTACAAATGGTACTTCGAACTTGGAACGAGCATGAAGAAATTAACGATACTTCTTTATCTTTTGAGTTGTTCTGCCGGATCGGTCGCTCAAGATCTTTGGTCTCTACCCGGACCCGATGAAAAAAATGGAATCACTTCTTATGGACTCGTTGAGAATGATTCGGATCTAGTTCATGGCCTATTAGAAGTAGAAGGCACTCTGGTGGGATCTTCACGGACAGAAAAAGATTGCAGTCCGTTTGATAATGATCGAGTTACATTGCTTCTTCGGCCCGAACCGAGGAATCCCTTAGATATGATGCAAAACGGATCTTGTTCTATCTTTGATCAGAGATTTCTCTATGAATACCGAGGAATAATTTCTCAATATGATTCGAGAAATCCATGTTATGAAAAAATACCCGAAGTCTTTTATCAATGAAAATGGATTCGTTTTTGAGCCCAAAATTACGAAACTAATCCTAGCTGATTCACCATTTGCATAAGAATAGCTATCTAATTTTATTATCTTAAATTCATTAATTAAATGTTATTTAGCTTAATTTATAGTTACTAATTTATTTATGCGTATCTATGTACTTGATTATACGGGATTTCTTAAAATATTTGAAGTTATACTGTGAATTAAAATTATAGTTACTAATTCTTATTTTATCTTGAATCTACTTCTTAATTATATAATTTCATATGATTTCTGCATCTGGTTGTAACGCTTTTTTCCTCCTTCAAGGTTTCCATTAGGAGTTCATAATAGTATTATTTGCGGGCGCTGTTATCTTGCTATAACACCTGTAGTGAAGGTGTGACTGTTTCAACATAGTTATTAAGAAATATAACTATGTTGTATTCTCATGAAGAATAGTTTATGCTTCATTGGAAATCATATGAAAATATTTTATATGGTTTAGCTATATTTCTTAATAATTGCAACATGTTCCAATTGAAACCCGCCCACATCACCATTTAATATTTCTTGGCCCACTATTGGCCAAACCACCTGAGCACTCGGCCCGATGTGGGTTGGATCACTTAGCCACGCCTCATAATTTGAAAAACGAGCACCATGGAAATACATGCCGCTCAGCCAAAGAAAGATGATGGAGAGTTGGCCGAAATGGGCACTAAATAAGGATTTGCAGTCCCCCGCCTTACCACTCGGCCATGCCGCCAAAATGATACAAAATAGATACAATTTTTCCCGGATTACTTAATTTTTATTGTACTTGCATTTTTACTTCTGTTTTACTTAATCCTTTTATTTCCTAAAATAAAAGAAATACCCTTTTTGATTGGATTTGATCCACCCCTTTGATTGTAATCTGAAAATACACAATGCTGAAAACATTCTCTCGTTTTTCTATTGAGAAATCAAATGTATATTTTTCAGACGATAAATTTCAACCGTTGACTAGTGACTCCTTACTTCTAATTCATGAACGATTCTGGGATTTGAATTTCAAATTGTGTTTTCCTAATGACAAAATAAAAATGGAATCAGAACTAATCAGTATTTATTTTTTCAATTAAAAAAGATTTCTCAGTTTCAATTATAACAAAACATATGAGTATATGTAAACCCCAGAACATAAATACAGATATCTATTATTTAGATATATTGTCAATAAGGAATTATCATAAAATTATCCTACTTCATTTCATGCATGAATGGAAATTTTCTTTTGATAGAGCACGCTCGGGGCTGTCCCCAATAGAACCGGCAATAAAAGAGAAGTCTATATCTATCTGTATACGTGTTTAATAACCATTAGATAATGAACTATTGGTTCTAAGCCATCTCTGACGATTAATCAACAATTCGAAGTGCTTTTCTTGTGTATTCTTGATAAACCAGCGTTTATATATAGATGTAGGAGGATCCATTTGGTAAGTAAGAAGCCCCTTTTTATACGTATATGGTTACAATTATCTACGCTCCCAATGTGCCTATGATGTAGCACCTGGTGGACTATTAGCTAGTGTGTATCATCTTACCAGAATAGAGTATGGTGTGGATCAACCAGAAGAGGTATGCATAAAAGTATTTGCCTGAGTTATGAGTATAAGCGGTTTCTTTTTCATTTTTCAGGAAGAAAAAAGATTGGAATCGTAGTCTAATTGATTTATAGGACCGGTTGTTATTTAATTTAAATTTATTGGAATTTGATACATAGACAAAACTTCGAATTAAAACCCTGATTCAGGCAGTCATTTATTTGGGACCTCCCAAGGAGCAGGAACTGCCATTCTAACCCTTCTTGGGGGATTCCACCCACAAACACAAAGTTTGTGGCTGACTGATATTGCTCATCATCATTTAGCTATTGCATTTATTTTTCTTGTTGCTGGTCATATGTATAGAACTAATTTCGGGATTGGACACAGTATCAAGGATCTTTTAGATGCACATATTCCTCCAGGAGGGCGATTGGGGCGTGGGCATAAGGGTCTTTATGATACAATCAACAATTCGCTTCATTTTCAATTAGGCCTTGCTCTAGCTTCTTTAGGGGTATTACCTCCTTGGTAGCGCAACACATGTACTCTTTACCTGCTTATGCATTCATAGCACAAGACTTTACTACTCAAGCTGCATTATATACCCATCACCAATATATCGCAGGATTCATCATGACAGGAGCTTTTGCCCATGGAGCTATCTTTTTCATTAGAGATTACAACCCGGAGCAAAACGAAGATAATGTATTGGCAAGAATGTTAGACCATAAGGAAGCTATCATATCTCATTTAAGCTGGGCCAGCCTCTTTTTGGGATTCCATACCTTGGGACTTTATGTTCATAATGATGTCATGCTTGCTTTTGGTACTCCGGAAAAGCAAATTTTGATCGAACCCGTATTTGCTCAATGGATACAATCGGCTCATGGGAAAACTTCATATGGGTTCGATGTACTTTTATCTTCAACGAGCGGCCCGGCATTCAATGCGGGTCGAAGCATCTGGTTGCCCGGTTGGTTAAATGCTATTAATGAGAATACTAATTCATTATTCTTAACAATAGGGCCTGGAGACTTTTTGGTCCATCATGCTATTGCTCTGGGTTTACATACAACTACATTGATCTTAGTAAAAGGTGCTTTAGATGCACGGGGTTCCAAGTTAATGCCAGATAAA